>JAEMWC010000233.1:787500-937500 GCA_016490735.1 Pachyseris speciosa | reverse complement strand
AATGTTTCATTCTTTATGTCAAATATAAAATCAAACAACGGGATACTGGAACACGGTTAGCGACGCTGTTTCGCAGACGTCCCTTTTCGCGTGCAACAAAGTAAATAGGAGAAGTCTGCACGCAGGCTACCGAGATGGAAATAGCGTTCAATAATCTCCCCCGAAGAAAAAAAATCACAAAACTACTGTCAAAATTGCAATATTGAAATTCCGTTCACAGTAATGATCCAAAGGGGCGAATTTGTATTTAGATTTACCATTCTGAAATGATTCTACTCCGGCTCCACAGTTATGGCAGTAATTAGTTTCCACCCTCTTGCACTTTCGTTTCACAAACTTGACAGAAAACCATCGTTTTACCTGTTTTAAAACGCATGCAAAATGGCGAGTAAAAATTAGCCAGACGCTAATGCCCAGTGCCCACCCAGGCTAATGCGCGCGCACAGGTTTGAACTTCACTACGGAAGCGCTGAAGTTCTACGCAAGAGGCAAGAGTCCTAAGAAGAGCTACATTTCTACGGAACAGCGACGGCTTATACTGCGGAAGAGCTAGATTTCTACGGAAGAGGCTCGCGACTGTTTCCTGTTTCCATAGAACAGCTATATTTTTAAGGAACGATCGGAGATTTACAAGGAACGATATGCAGAATTCTAAGGAAAGATGTTTAATTCTAAAAATAACAGTTATATTTTTACAGAACGACACTATACATTTTCAAGTAGAAGCGTTGTCCCTTCTGGGCCATATGGTAGTTCTATTCGGCAAAATTCGTAGTTTGAATTCTTCAGAGTCAAAGGTTAATAAGCCTGCGTGAAAGAATTCCAATCAACTTCTCAATTACCGCACGCAAATACTCTTTTTCATTATGACGTGACCTTGACGAAATGCTTCGATAACGCAACTAAATAGTTCAATGCAAGGTACACGCACACTTTCAAGAAACATCAGGAAAGCTCTCCCTCCAAACCGTGTCTTATTCCACAACTGTTACAGTCTCCAGCACAAAAAGTGAAATTTGGAAGCAATGGGTCTACTTCCAAGCAGGGAACCCTTTTTCTGTTGCTGCTTCTGCTTGCGACAAAGATCATCATTGGTCCTACGTCGTCAAGACATGTAGAAAGAGGAGGCTGCCGAGGGACGAAGAAGCATGACCGACATAAAATAACGAAAGTCCATGCCCACAAAGAGGAGACTGATCATGAGGCGTGGTGCAGAACTCAAGAGAGACAGATGAAATTGGCTGAAGGTAAGCTTACGCAAATTTTCCAGTTCATGATACGTGTTTTATTCTAATCTCGCATTGTGGGAATATCTATCAGCGCTCGGCAGGTAATTGAGTTTCAAGTGCCTCAAATCGTCTTTGCGGTGGGTTTTTCCTTATCCGCTAAGCCATTCGATATATATGTCTGCAAATTATACGAATGCTCATGAAACATTGATTTTCCACCTTTCGCTAATGAGAAAAAGGGAAAAAAAAATAGAGAAATGGCGTTAACCTATTCCTGGTTACATGCAGACTGATGAAATTTTGCAGTCTTCCAGTTTCTGACAAAACTGCAGCAACTATTACTGATTGAAATTGCGGCAATCATGCATGCACAGTCTTTCGTTGTAATGTTTTTGCTGCACAGATAAAAATCTTGTTGCGAACGATTCTAACCAGGTGTTCTACCCTATTGGCAAATTGCTTCAATACACTTCGAGACGCTGTTCGTTGTGGTTTGTCAACAGCGAAGTTCAAAACACTAACCCAAAGTATTCAACAAAAACATTTGCCGTTCAAGCGCCACAACTGTTGCCTCGGTGTAAACTATGCAACGATAAAAGAGAAAGGACAGCTTTTAGCTGTGTGGTGATAACCTTAACACATCTGTTATAGCTATTCAGCCATTTTGATGCTGAATTAATATTGCTAAGATATTGCTACTTACTATTAACAACCAAAGGGGGATTATGAAGTGCGGGCGAGGACGATGTCTGGTATTGTTCGTTAAATAAAAGTTCTATTCTCGAAGATGAAGTCAATGGGGGGGGGGGGGGGGGGGGTGGTCAGTATTTATTAAGAGAAATGATTAATAAAAAAAAAATTAAAAAAAAAAATAAAAAAAACATTTTCTGGCTCGGTGGGTGCTAAACTTTTGGTTGCAGGCCTTAAATAGTTGCGTATAAGGGCATGCCCGGGTGTCTTAGGTCACCTTCCCCCGTCTATATTCACGGTTTAAGTAAAATTACTCTAATATTTGCTTGGTTGAAAAACCAAGCCAACGTTATAGATTGTGGGCAATGATTCAGTGCAATTACTTGTTGTTCAGTTTAGACAGAAATGTTGACCTGTGGTTTATACGGTTGAAATGAATGTAATTTAACATTGGCAAACAGCGGAAGTTCAACTACAAGAAAATGCTGAGTTCAGTTTGACTGAAATCTTACAAGGTATCTCTGGTATACCCGGCATAAACAGGAAATATAGCTAAATGTTTCCCTTGATCAATTTCTTGAACTAGGGCAAGATTGACATCATAATCTCTTGTTGAGGGCAGATTATCACGTTCTAGGGAATAAAGCTAAACCATCTTCGGAAGTCCTTCCCCATGTATAATCTGATAAAACAGATAAAATGTTAAGGAAACTGACGTGACGCTAGGTGATAGCAAGATGCTTTGCGTGACGGCTTAGAAGCAAGCATAGCTGGGCTGTATTTGCGTCGACTGATTAACACCAACCGTGCCAGATCTATGAATATTGTACAGTCGCTACTGATTTTTCAGCAGTTCGGCAAAGCGAAGACAGACTCTCTTCTTCCTCCTCTCAGGAGAGGCTTAACTTGTCATCGAAAAGTGAGATCTTGCCTATTTCCGCCACGATGACAAGTGCAGTGCCATTGACGTTTAAGCCCCTGGCTATTATTACTGCTAATCTTGTTAAAGACTAAGATTTCCAAGATTAGGTGATATGGTTGCATACTGGACTAGTGGAATGCCATCCTTTAAATTCGATTGACAAGATTCCTCCAGGTAGTTCTCTGGCCCTTATTGTGCGTTGCCCTATTCAGTTTCTCGCTTGAGGTTTGGCCTGGTTTTAAGTCGCCTTTGTACAGCAAATACTTTGATGAAGACGTTCGTTCTGAATCTTGCAATACTATCATGATACAGCGCATCTTATCCTCAATCAGTCAATCATTCAACCGAGCGATTGATCTAATCAAACATTGATGTGAAAACGTTCATTCATTTCGAGTATATACTCGCAGGCCTATTAATCTCTCCAATCCCAGATAAAATCTCCATTAAACAGAGCAAGCGTAGCGACTGAACGGCAATGCAACAAGGCTTTTTGGGTGAAAGGTAGGAAAACTTTAAAAATGCACCTTTCACCAAAATGCAGTGCAAACAGGGGAGGCACCTTTGTCTGTGAGCTTCTTTCCATGCTACCGTCTGAGATTTGATTTTGGCGAATGCGTATCGATATTGTAGTGGTAGTGCCCGTCAGTTTGAAAGAGCAGTTATGCCCCAGGGAGAGTACTCCGGATTTCAAGTGACGGGGATGATCGAAAAATTTTGGGGGGTTTGAAATTTTGAATTCCGGAATTTTTTTTGAGTAAGAAAATTTGTCAAATACATACTTTTAAAGTTGCTTAGTGATTTTGCTCAATATATGGGATACATGTAAAAAATTGCGGCTGGTCTCATCCAATATCTTCACGCAAAAACGGATACGCACTATGGTCAAGCGGGATTGTGACAATCTAGACATTAAGGTAGCTTTATTCTTCTTTCAAGGTTGATTTCCTGCTTGTTTAGTGTGAAAGATCCCACCTCAGTGGGCTTCTTTGAGGCGCAGTGTTCAAATGTTCTTGTGTGCAAGCTGTGTTGCCTGCTATATGGGTGAAACCACCCGAATTCTCACTTTTATTAAACACTTGCAAAACTCTGCGCAATGTCGCTTGATAGTCGAGTGAAGCCTTTGAAATAATAGATTATTCATACATGACCACATTGCAACTAAAGATACAACCTCGTACCCAGGGTCTCTCCTCTTCCCTCCCCTGGAGCGAGAAGGAGGAGACACTGTGAGGGTCACTCTGTTTCTCGCTCCAGGGGACGGGAAGCCTGAGGACGAGGTTGTTCAAGATAAGAGAGGCCATTCACATCCTCACCATAGTGTGAAAAGACCCTCCCTTAATCAACAATTACACTGTCCAGGAGCTCATGAGTAGGAGCCTCCATATGCACTGTTTCCTTGAGTCAACGTTTGCGCGTATCTTTCTATTTTTAGAACGGCTTTTTCTGCAGGAGGCTCCAATTTGCTGGGAAAATCTGTTTCCAGTAAATACCGCACACAAGCATCCGTAAAAAAATTGTGGCCAAACGTGGGGAGCTCGTTGTCCCGATCCTTCTCTTGGGCAATCTAAGCAGTGCGTGCGAATTTAGAAACCCACAGCGTTCTAAAAATAGAAAAGATACGCGCAAAGGTTGACTCAGAGGGCTTGTATGGGAGAGTGAAGCTCCTATTCATGGGCTCCTGCACTGTCTAAAAACCAACAACGACAAAAGAAAAGAAACAAACAAATTCACATTCCTCTTTTGTTTTCTAGGGATATTTTATTTTGTAAATCATCGAATCAGCTCCTTGTAATTAGCACCGAATCTGCCAGGAGACATATATGTAAAATTAAAAACTGTCGTATTAATTTTGATACGAAAACATTCTTAACTGTTTATTTTTTTCTATTAAGAAGAGGCGCACGTATGCAACGGGCATATAACCATAATAATAATAATAATAATAATAATAATAATAATAACTTTATTTCAGTGTCAATCTTCTAGCTAGCCTAGAATAGGCTTACTAATCGGGGACACTATCCTTACAATAATAAAATCCTTAGGCTACAATGACTATATACAATAATAAAGAACATATCTAATAACTAAAATTTACTTGCGTAGTACTTAACGAAGATTATCCGGCTTTGCAAGGGAGAGAACTATTCGTTTTGAAGCCAAACTTAAATGAATATTTACCTGAAGTCCTCTTCCTTTTGTGTCCTGTATGGTGTTGAGGCCTATTTCAGGCGATTGTTAGCTTGGGTTTTAGTTCCAACAGTTTCTTACTAGAAATACCGAGAAGTTGCCGGAACTAAGACCTCGAGAAATAGTCTCAAACGTTCGTATTCTTGACTTTAAGGAGGGGGGGGGGGGGGGGGATGTTAATGAAATACTGAGAAGTGATATGACATAAACAAACAACGCGGGTGCATGGCAGGGCGGACTGTTTGGTGTTCGTCCATTAATTTTTAAATTCCAAATTTAATTTTAATCACCTTAAAAACTTCATTTTTCTCCCCTTCCCTTAATTAAAATTACTCTCCCCTCCCCCCTCTTTCTTCTTCTTCTTCTTCTTCTTCTTCTTCTTCTTCTTCTTCTTCTTCTTCTTCTTCTTCTTCTTCTTCTTCTTCTTCTTCTTCTTCTTCTTCTTCTTCATAAACACGCTAAAAATCACCCACAAATTCTAAGATATTTATGGGGTTATACATTACAAAACTATGGTGGCTTTTCTTTGGATTGCATGAAATCTGGAGAAGATATAAATACAGGTAAAAGGTACAAAATAGAAAAAACGTGGCATTCAGGTGTAACTCCCCCTTAAAAAGGAGTACTCTTTGGTATTTTTTTTTTTTACTCCGAAACGAAAATGAACTGTGTTGTGATACGACTTCAGTCGACCCCGCTTTGGGGTCCCCAAACAAATCATGCGGGGGCGTCTAACCTAGCGTGACCTTGTTGGGGGAAAAAGCGTGTTATTTTACCTCTCATGTGTCACTGTACAAGCGTGTTATTACAATTCTCGTGTTTCAAAGCCCGTCCCTGGTACAAATATCACACGGAGCTCCTCGTGCAATCTTTGTGAAGCAGTTGGCATACGTTTACAGCGTTACGGACGAAATGGCTTCTACAAAATACGTCAAAAAAGTTGATTATGGTGAAGCTTTTCACATCGACCAAGAGGCCGACAGCAAAGTGTCATTTTCGAGAAAGCACTCACGAAGAGAGAAGGTCCTGTGTGTAGCTTTGATTGTCTTTGCTGCCGCTGCGATCTTGCTCAGTGTTTTTTACGCCATGCAAAATTTGAAGAAAGATACTACCAGCGCTCCGAGCAAAGGCAAACCAGGTGTATGCATGTCGCCTTACTGTGTGCTAATTTCGTCGGGTAAGTTCATTCAGCAAATGTCGTCTTTTTATGCATGAGTTTATAATTACTAGGGCTGCCCGCGCGTCTCGCGCGGTGCCCGGGTCTAAGATTACCGACGGTTCTTCTTTTTCGTCGTCGAGTATCATCCACAAAGTGCACTTCCGGCGTTTCTGCGCAAGCGCTAACTATTTTTAACAGAGTGATGCCTGTTGTCATGTATCGGAAAATGTCGATTCACTTGTGTCTTTTGAAGTCTGAACAAACAATATGTTAAGAGAAGTGTCTATGCGAATGATTGCAAGTTCAACGGCGAGAAGAAAGCCTTTAACACGAGTAAACTTAACTCTAGATGGACTGCCGTGTTTCCTCGTGTCTGCTTCAGTAGACTGCGAGTAGTCTCTAATTTTGGCGATGGATTGTGGGGCGGGCGAAAGACACGTGCGCGCGCGAAGTTGCGAGGAGACGCGACGCGAGGGGAGCGCCAAAAATTAGAGACTACAGACAAAGGGAGTTTGACCTTTCACGGCCGAGTGATTCGGAAGTGTAAATCTCATATCAACAGCAAGAATGATACTTGTTGTCACGTATCGGAAAACGTCGATTCACCTTGTGTCTTTAAAGTCTGAACAACTAATATGTTAAGAGAAGTGTCTATACGAATGTTTGCAAGTTCAACAGCGAGAAGAAAGCTTTTAACATGACCAAAATTTAACTCCAGATGGACTGCCGTGTTCCCCGTATCCGCTCCATTGAGATGTACATTTTGTTGAATAACTCAAGTACGGGATATCACACACCCCTGAGACTTTGACAGGTAGTAAATTTACTATTTTCCCACAATATCTCAATTTCTGGACTTTAATTTTTGAATGATAAGCGATTAGTTTTAACAAATGTACTAGCGGCTTGAAACTGTCCAGAAACGTTCCTTTCTTGTGTTTCAAATGACCCTGGATTGACGTTTTTGTAAACAGTTTCACTCTGCTAATTAATTTTCTACTCACATTTCACCGAGACTCCATTCACATTTATGCGAAAAAATCATACATCGTTCGATAAGCGTTTCCTTTCTCAAACAATTATCCACCGAAGCGAAAACAAGAGTGCTTAGTTTTTTTTTTGGAATCAATACACTATTTTTATCACCTTGCATACATAATGATAAACCTCTGTGGCCTAAAGGTCATTGTTCCTGCCTGTGACGCAGCTAAACCGGGTTCGATGTCTTTTAGTGGTATATATCACGGGCTTTATTTTTTCTGTTTCTCTTTTTCTTGTTCTTTTAGAAATATTTTTTACAAGTGTTATAATTATTGTTCTCAATGGTTGAGCTGTATTTTAGAGGAATATATGTTGATAGGGGTCTAAAGAAATAGACTCCAACACAAGCTAAACACAATGCGTCCGATGTAAGAAAGACAGACTTCCAGTTAGGGATACAATACTGTTTTTTGCAAGCCCGAGTTTAGGTTAATGGTAGCCTCTTGTTAACCTTGGTATGGACCCGGAGGTGGGGGGTTGGGGATTACACCCTATATTAGCCTAACGGGGAGGCTCCGCCCGAAAGGGGTACCTTTTTCATGCTTCAGGTGTATGAAAGGGTAGGGATTTCACGAGTCGAAGTATATGAAAAGGTAGGGAAATCTGTCATTTAGGTATTTAAAATGGCCTTTCACTATAACATTTCCGTCGAACAAACGTATCTTATGACTGTCCTGTTTTAATTTTTTGAACGCTACATGAAAATGACAAGAAGAATTCCTGTTTTAGGTATATGAAAGCGGTACCACTTGTCAATGGAAGGCACACGAAAGGGGTACCTTTCCTGTCAAAAATGGTCTATAAAAGGGTTAAGGGGTGGGACCTTAGGGCGTAGCCTTCCCGTATTATATTTTTTTGGTAGCACCCCCCCTCGGAAGGAGGGGGGGAGTTTATGGAGTCATTAGGCAACGTCCAAATAGGATAGGATAACTTTATTTAGACACGGTAAACTCATCAGTCACAACTACAAAAACCTAATTATTTACCTTGATTATTACAAATTATACAACGACTAGAACTACATTATTCTAAACTTACTCTAAATAACAAATAAATAACTATAATTTTAAATGACAAGATAAAAACCTGCTTTACACGAGTGCCGTGTAAAAAATTCAAATTTAACTTGACGAAAAGAAACGCTCCCAGCCAGCCCGGAACGCTCTAAGGGAGTCAGCCTGCCGCAACTCGATTGGTAAACTATTCCAAAGAACTAATGAAAACGTAAAGCTTGTGGTATGTGGCTGGAGTGATAAGGATACTTCACAAATTAATGTGATCAAGTAAGCTGAAGCCACTCAAACGGCACTAAGGTCACGAGGTAGCGGGCGTTACCCCTTAAATCTACCATAGGAAAGATTGAGCCCAAGCATTAGCAGCCATGGACAGCTGTTTGGGCCTTGTTAGGCCTCATCAGCATGGCATAGCTAATGCTCAGGCTCAAGTACCCACATATCAATACAACAAGCAATGAAAACGTAAAGCTTGAAGGTATTCCAAAGAACTGCTCCAGAGTAGCTGAAGCTATTTTTCATATAGTTTGTGTGTGGCTGTGGGATAGCTAGTTTGCCCTCTGTGTCCCTTAAGGAGTAATTGGAGACGCTACTACGGTCAACAAATTTGGAACTCAGGTAATCGGGAGAAAGTCCATTAAGCGACTTATAAACCGTCACAGCCTTATGGATTGTTCGTTGAGAATCAAGTTTTATCCAACCAAGTTTTCGGATAAGAAAGTGATTATAACTATATACAGCTTTTAAGAACATAGATTAGCAGGTGACTCCCTAGGGAGTTATGACATCATATGTGCTGTTTTCCTAACCCTCGAACCAGCAGAGCCGTAACCAGGGCAAAATGAATATTTTTGGTACGCTGTGGCTGGAGAATTCAAGGTGAGAGAGGTTTGTGGGCATCAACAGTAATGGCGGGAAAAGTTTATCACTGACCAAACTTGGGTATAACTTTGTTGTCTATTGTGTTTGTCAGGTGCATATGGAAATTTCATGGTTTTCACCTACATTCCCATGCTTTCAACAACTTCGAACTTTCAATCACTTTAGTTATATAGTTCTGGCAGCGACAGTTGAATAGGGAAAGCATTGCTGGTAAATGTGCATGATTTTGAATGTGGGCCGCACTTGAGTGTTAATCTATGCGCTCAAATATTTAAACCGCACATTATCATGGCCAGTTTAAAGTTTTGTGATTACGATGTCGCATAGCCCTTATTGAAAACAAATACCATGATGTGTATATTTGTGGTTTACCGATTTGCTTTTATTTTATTATTATCACTGACTGACATCATCATCATCATCATCATCATCATCATCATCATCATCATCATCATCATCATCATCATCATCATCATTATTATCGTTATTATTATCTTCTCATGACGCTTATGCTCTGGCAGATGTTATGCCGCATTTAAACCAAAGAAGCAAGCCATAGCCAATGGCCAAAGGTCCCTTGGGTTATTCCTTCTTGTTTAGTTTTCAAGAACCTTTCTCAGAATCCTTGCTGTTCCTAGCAAGGCTGTTTTCTGCAAGAGTCCTGTCTTGATGGCAATCCCTAGCTTCGCCAGCCATCCATCTAACCTTTTGCTTACTCCTCCAAGTGCGCCAACAACTATCGGTACCACTTCTACACGTCTCACCCCCCATAAATTCTTAATTTCTCTCTTTAGATCCTGATATTTCTCAACTTTTTCTCCTTCCTTCTCATGCACCCTGTGGTCCCATGGTGACGCTATATCCACAATGATTGCGTTGTTATTTTCCTTTTCTGCAACAACAATGTCTGGTTTTCTGGCTGCGATGATATGGTCACACTGAATGGTCATGTCCCACAAGATCGTATAACTTTCGTTTTCCACAACCCTTTCTGGTTGGTGTTCATACCATTTCTCACTTCTTCTATATCATACTTACAACAGAGTTTCCAGTGCACCAATCTGGCAATATTGTCGTGCCTTCTCTTGTACTCTTTCTGCGCCAGTTTGCTACATTCACTAATAATTAACAATTATTCACCGAAGTGGAGGTGAATAGCGGTGGATATTTACCGAGCCGCGAAGCGCCGAGGTAGATATCCACCACTTTCACCGACACTGAGGTAAATAATTGTTTTAGTATATACCACACAAGCTGAATAATTAGCGGACCAAAACATTACTTTATGTGTGACAATATACCGACAAGTGATCGGAAATTGTAAAATCTCGCGCGCCGGCTGCTCGGAGGTGAATAGTACGTGCTATTCACCTCCGAGTTAACCAATCAGAGCGCGCAAAAAGTACTATTCACTTGTGTGGTATATACTAATGTGGTTTATTGTTTCACCGTTCTCGCCACACAATCTACAAAGTTGGGAATCCACTGACTTGTCCATGTTGAACTTGACATAATTCGTTCTCAGTGCCTGTTCTTGGGCTGCTTGAGTTCCGATTTTTAAGTCGCTTTTTCAAGTCCATGCCCAGATTTTGTCTTTGTTAACTGTCTCTGGCATATCACGCAGGAATTGACCATGCGTTTTTTTCTCTTTCCATCTATTCAAGGTAGCATTCTGTCTTTCCTGTTTGTAGTCTCTCTTTTTCTTTGCTGCATCACTGTTCAAAATCCCTGTCCCCTTACTCCTGTCAACAATCTCTCGTTTGAATTCTTGAGATGCCATGTCAGATTATTTTCCTCGGCCTTCACACAAATTTCGCAACTAATTAGGCCTCTTCCTCCTTTCTGTCGTGATAGATACAATCTGTCTACATCACTTTTGGGGTGTAGATCCCCATATAGTGACATCGTCTTCCTGGTTTTTCCATCCAGCTCCTTTAGTTCGTCGCTCTTCCATTCTATCACACCGGCGCCATACCTTAGAATTGCAGCAGCCCATGTGTTGACAGCCATGACCTTATTCCTTCCATTTAACTTTGTCATTAACACCAATTTAAGCCTCCGTTTATATTCCTTTGAAAACAAGTCTTTCTTATCAAGTCTTTATTATTAATGCATCGAATTATCTCCTTGGTTCATCTCCCCATTTTATAGAATTAAGAAAAGAACTCTTCAAATGAACTTCCACTTTACCAAATACTAAAAAGCTAAAATGTATTTGCTCGCAGACCGGCGAGAAAGTCGCGCATACCAGAAATGAACTTTATTTGAATTTGTAGTTATGAGAGTGGCAACATTGAAATGACATTGATTCGCATACGTCTCGGCACAAACGAGTTTGTATAATAAATTAAGCAAATGTGCTAAGACATTTCCGTTGTAGAAGAAAGTCCTGCCTACCGACAGTGAACTTTATGGGAGTGGCAACGCCGAGACGAAATTGATTCCATGATACGGGTTCTCGGCGCAAGTGCGTCTGTTTACAGTTTGTTGACTTGGTTTCCTCTCGAAAACCTTGTAAAAGATGAAGTGCATATCCACTACTACTCAGCAACATATTGAACTCTTACATCCCACGCTTTACCGCGTGACAACTGTCGTGACTCAATATTATTACTCCGGCCCAGGCCAGGGACGGAGTCATAAATTCGTCTTGGTCGTCCACACAAATCTGCAAAATTGCGCAAACGAGTGACGTAGTCCCAGTGCACGTAGGGAGCTTTTTCCCCATGTGCTCCATCTAGCCGTCATTACAGAGCGACTTGTGGTAGCAAGGTAAACTTGTTATTTCAGTTGCGCTGCAACGTTTTCCCAAATACTGCAACATTCTCGAATCAGTCGATTAAAATAAAACTTGAATGCTAGTGAATGCCAAACTTATCAAAGTACACTGAATACGTGAACAAAAATTGAGTCGACTGAAAACAGAAATGCATTCTTTAGAATCTGAGGGACAGAATTGCTATGCAAACAAGTTAGTGATGGCCGTAATTATTGTTGCCCAGAATCTACAGTCACATCTAGTCTTTATCGTCATTGTGAGTGGGAAGTCTGGCTGCTCATTTCGGCGTAATAGGGAGGCGAGCAGAATTCCAGTGAAACAGCCGAGCTTACTCGTGCATGTTGTCCAAAAAAGCAGGCCAAAAAAGCTGTGATAAAAGAAAAGAAAAGAAAAGTCTGTCCTTCAGTTTCATCGGACGCATTCCACTTATCATGGTGTTGGAATTAATTTGTTTGTAGTGAATTTCCATAGAACCCTATCAACATATCCCTTTCAAATTGCAAAATTGATTTACAGCTCAACCATATGCATCGATGACCATAATAGTTGTTTAAAAAAAAAAAAAAAAAGAAACAGGAAAAAGAGAAAAAATCCGCGGAAGATGCCTTTACTACAAGTCGAACCCGGGTTATCTCAGTTATCTGCATCAGACGCGGTGATACACTCTTTTTTTTTTATAAGAATATATTTTATAAGAATATCGAGGCTGAAATTTGCGAGATTTTAAGAATATTTTAAGAATAAATCTGAGGCTGAAATTGTGAAAAGAATATAATTTCGTGCATTGAAAATCTATAAATACCATATAATGATATGTTTTTACTTAACTTCTTACTTTAACTAGCTAGCAATAGCCAAATGTTCAATGATGAGAGGTACATGTAATGTATTTGTGCAGAACAAAATAGCAAACACTTAACTTGTAATGGGATACCCCAATACGTCCTTAAACGGAAATGTCATAAGCTATAATATAATTAAGAATATTACAAGAATATTTTCAGCCTAAAATCCACAGAAAAATAGGAATATTCAGCCTGGGCCAGGAAAACAATATTCTTATAAAAAAAAGAGTGTAATGACCACTGCTGTATTTATTCCAAAATGACTAAGCATTGTTTACGCTGATCGGTGGATGTTTGGGAAGGTTCACGCATATGGCTTGAGAAACCTCCGAAATATCGCATGGAAGCATCTTAAGCAGAAAAAAAATGAAAGGGAAACGTGAGATTTGAAAACATCTTTCCAACTCATATGACCGACCTTTCGGCAGTAAATACGTAAAAGACTTCACGTGCTTTTTATTTTGCATTGACCAAAGCAAGAATGTTGTTCTACATACTAGTACGTTGGCATTGCCTTATGCCTGTTATTTTGTTTTCTTTAAAGCAATAAAGCTGTTATTATGCACATGTCATCGGCTTCCCCGTGGGGCCTACCAGAGAGATATGTGGGGGAATACAAGGAGATGAATGGGATTCTTTGCCCGAGGGTAGGGGAAAATCTTGACATTGTTTTACGATCAAAGATAAGGGGGTGGGGGAATTCACAAGTTTGAAAAGGATGTCACAGCAATTTTCAGCTGAGAGACACCTCACCCAGGGGACTTTGTCTTGAGAGATTCCCCGACCCCCCGGGGAAATTCCAGGTTTGCAACTGGCCTGGGGGGATCGCTTCGAACGCTTTAGCGTGAGTCAACTAGGGGGGTCAGGGGGGTGGCCCCACGGAAAAGTTTTAAATTAAAGTCCTCTGTAATGGCTGGAAATGTATTTAAAAACTAACATGGTGTGGTGAAACTTATATACTTTCAGCAACAAAAAAGAGGTTAGATTTCGGGCTAAAGCTCCCCAGCCCCTCCCCCTACGCGGTGCCTGTAATATCGCCTAACTTTTTAGTTTACTTTGCTTCGGTAAATACACAGACGTCAGGACGTTATCAGCCACTGAATTTGTCCATTTAATTGTGCTTTTGTTTGGAAAAATGTAACCGTATACTGTGCAAAGCCGATCGTTGTGATTAAAGCACGGGCTACCAGTGTCTTCACTCCGAAACGAAAATGAACTGCCTTTTAATACTCGACGACTTCAGTCCATTTGCGGCTTCCCACGGGAAAAACGTCTCAGTCTGACAAGTCCCCAAACAAATCGTGCGGGGGCGTGTAAGCAGCAGAAATTTACTCCTGACCTTGTTCCTGACTCCAATAGCGTGTACAGTTCCTTTGTTTCACTGTAATAGCGTGTTATTACAGTTCCCGTGTTTCGAAGCCCGTCCCTTGTACAATAGACCATTTTACAGTTCTCGGTGAAAGCGAGGCTGGGGTTGAGCTTGTTTTGATACAAACCTACCTACTTTTCTTATGTAAATCATGTTTTTCTTATGCTAACTAGAGTTTAATCAGCATAATTTGCATAAGAAAAGCAGGTAGGTTTGTATCAAAACAAAGTGAACCCTAGCCTTGCATTCAATCAAAGGCCAGGGGACTTAGCAAAGAACTGTAAAATGGTCTATTGCCACACAGCTAGAGTGAGCTCCTCGTGCAATTTTGAGAAGCACTTCGCATAGGCAGAGCGGTACGGTCGAAATGGATTCTGCAAAACACGTCAACAAAGTTGTTTACAGTGAAACTTTTCACATTGACCAAGAGGCCGACGGCAAAGTGTCATTTTCTAGAAAGCACTCGCGAAGAGAAAAGGTCCTGTGTGTAGCTTTGATTGTCTTTGCTGCCGCTGCGATCGTGTTCAGTGTTCTTTACGCCATGCAAATTTTGAAGAAAGACGAGAAAGAGAATGCTGCCAAAGAAGATACTACCAGCGCTCCGAGCAAAGGCAAACCAGGTGTATGGCCGATGTCGCATGAATATGTGCTAATTTCGTTGGGTAAGTCCGTTCACTAAATGTATTAATTAGTTTGATGACTTTGATATCAAATCAGCGACAGTTGAATGGGGCAAGCATTGCTGGAAAATTTGCATAAGTTTGAATACAGACCGCACCTTAGCCTCCTTCGCAGACGTCTTTGGACTCGTCACGCGTTCCTTGCCCACGAACGTCTGCTGAACTGAACTACCACTTCCGTTCGCGGCGGTTAGCCAATCATAGTTCGTTTTCCAATTTATAGAAAGTAGGACTTCGACCCCGGAATTATTTTCACAGACGATGTAAGTGAATCGGGTGTCGATTTCCATTCTTACGCAGCTCGTTATTGGCTTCTTCAAAACAAATGCTAACCGCCGACGAACGGAAGTGGCAGTTCAGTTCAGCAGACGTTCGTGCGAAAGGAACGCGTGACGAGCCCAAAGACGTCTGCGAAGGAGGCTAACCGCACCTCAGCATTGATCGATGCACTCAAAAATTCGAACCGCACATTATCACGACAGCTCAATTAATTTGAAAAAGGACTTTTTACAGGAGTTAGGGGCCGACCATTTAACTCTTGAAGGTGGGGTTGGGGTTGGGTGATTTTGAAAAAAAAATTTCCTGCAAGCGTTTGTCGGAAGAAAAAATTGCATGCAGCACAAATGTAATAGAAAAAAAATTACGGCACAAAGGGAAAAAAAATATCCTGCCCCACTAGGTTGCTAGGAAAAAGAATCTTGCTAACCAGAAATCACCCCCCCCCCCCCCCCCCTTCAAGAGTTAAATAGTCGGCCCCTTAGATGTAAAAATTTCCGTTCCGTTCACCTTAATTAGTCTTCAATTTTGTCATCATCACCATGTTGCAATTAGCCCTGATCGAAAACAAATACCACGATGTGTATATTTGTATTCTACTTGTTTGTTTGAGTGATTTGATGAAGCTGCTTGTAGTCTAGTAGATTTTTCTTGCAGTTTTCGGTTCACTTTTTAACCCTTGTGATGCGATCTAGTGGCAGTTTTACAGGCAAATTCGTTGTATCGAGCGCTGCGCATTTGCGAAAAAAAAAAGGTTTTTTTCCCGTCAATCATCTGAGTTTGGACTGGGTTATCTAAATTACAACACAACGCGTTCTGATTGGACTATATACATAACCCCGCCCCCAATGAGATGATTGACAGAACAGAAAAAAATCCCTTCGAAGTTTGTAAAACACACAGCGCGATACAACGAATTTGGCGTTTGTAACCCATGCAGTACTGAGACAATCTAATTTTCGCGGGTCGCGGGTCGCGGGTCTCGGGTAAATTGTCGCGGGTCTCGGTAAATTGTCGCGGTTTGGCACGGAGGCGGGGGTGGGGAAAGAGGGGCGGGGCAGCTTCAGCATCACCGCTGGCATCCTCCTCCTCCAGTGGAGGGGGTGGTGGTGGTAACTCTTCTTCATTGTCCAGGGTTGGTGATGGTGGTGGTGATTCAGCCTCCGGCCGAAAATCATCCCAACCGAACGGGTTGATACTGTCCAACTCGTCCATTTCATAGTCCGGCCTGCGTTCTTCTTCCACCTTCGGTGTGGGCTCCAAACGTTTGTCCAACCTGGTCCTGATCGATTTGAAAAGCTTTTCAGCCTCGACCTGGCCAAATTCCTTGGAGATTCTGTTCGTTTTGAAGTTTCGGCGGATTTCTTGCTCTTGTTTTTCAAGCTCGTTTGCGGCTTCGGCCTGTTGCCGCCACCTTTCCACTGACACGGCGGCGCGGTTATATCTAGGGAAAATGAAAATTCCGAATTATGATCCCGACTTTTCTGACGCAAATATAATGAATACCTACAGGGGCACCCGTGCATGCCCGCCGACTTTTTTCGGATGTTAATCTGCGGGCCAGGCAATTCTGGCAAAACGAACATCCTGCTGCACATGCTTTACGAGCTGTTGGCGTTTGACAAAGTCTTGCTTTTTTCCAAAAAACCTCCACCAAAACAAATATCAAGCGCTGCTTCAGGACTTTGCCGAAAACATCGACCCCAAGGTTGGTTACCAGGTCATTGAGGCCCCTGGCGACGAAATTAATTGTTCCGCTTGAAGTATTGCGGCCTGACAACTTAAAAAAATAGTTGTGTTTGATGATCTGGTTTGTGAAAAAAAAAAAAAAAAAAAAAAAAAAAAAAAAAACAGAACGACATCATCAACTATTTCATTAACGGCCGGCACATAAACTGCAGCGTCATCTACTTGACCCAAAGCTACTACAAGCTCCCCAAAAACATCCGGGACAACTTCAGTCATTTCTGCCTTTTCCGCTTCCTCCCAAGAGAGAACAGGTAGATTGTCGCTGGTCGCGGATAAATTGTCGCGGGCGAGAAACTAGTAATTAGAGTGCTAGTCTAATCTCTTGCTTGCTTGAACGTGCTCATGGCATGTGGAAGTAACGGAGATAGACGCTAAACTTGAACTTTATTTTTAAAACATGTACAGCTTATCCCTATCTCAAATAGGTAACAAAGTACCTAAAATAAGTGAGTAACTAAAACTTCAAAGACTAGCGTGCACTACAACAAAAGGTCATGTGTTATGGTGGGTGTACACGTGAACTTTGAGTAAAATTTTAAGGAGTTTGAAGAAGGGATGGAAATGGGGGAAAAATGTTTTGAAACATCAGCAGACAATTGACACCCTACAAGGGCACTGCAGATTGCTGGGGGAACTGTTTGGTGGCCGTGTACCTATTTCTAACTTCAACTCAGTTTTAAACCTTCATCAGTTATACCTTCAATATTCCCTATTTCCCTAAATTTAACTAATCCTTTGAGAAAAATTGTTTCTTCCTAAATATACCCAAAAATCACCAAACAATTCACAAACTATCCCACAACATAGCTTCGTGTAATGGGCAGAGAGATTTTTGATTGCTTGAAACGCGAACGAGTTATTAACATTAAATCGTTGCCTTAATCAGATTATACACCTGATACAGTGGAAGGACGGTCACATCTCGACGTCGGCCACTTTTTTTCTCCCGGCGGATACACTGACTCACTCAGGACCACTCTCTACAACAGCCACTTACCTGTGTTTTGAAAAGAAATAAATTGAACACGGACTTTCAAACTGTTCTTAATTTGACGTCTTTGACTAAGTTCCAATAGCTTGTGGGGCGGCTGTCATTAAAGAAATATGCTATAGTGTCTCTCCTAGTCATCCTAGTCATTCTATTTTATTTCCTCCATTCCATATCACTCCACCCCATGCTGCACAGTCAACTTTCCAATCTCACCCCCACCCCCACCCTATGTTCGTTCCATTTTGAGCAGCTCGCTTTTAAGACGTTGCAAAGCATTTAAAGAGCTCGCTTCTAAGCTTCCAAGCTCGCTGTTCAGCAATCCTTCTCTTTTTGTATCTTGTCAGTCCTGAATTCAAAAAGGAAGTGGTCTGTTTAGTTTCTTGAAGAACTATTTAATATTTCACGATTTTTCTTACCACAGAAGGTCACTTCTAAGCCCAGCGAATGATACTCGACTGAAAATAAGACTTTCATAAATTTGCCTTCGAATTGCCACCGTTCAGTCTGTTGAAAAGGTTGCAAAGAAGCTTTGCCTACTTCGCAAAAGAATTGCAGGGGAGAATACAATATACATCAATATTTAAATGAAAGTCATTAAAAGTTGTAAGTTATAAGGTTACTGTAATTCTTTGGGGACAAACTTTTCAAAATTTGAGTTTTGCGTTGTTTGGTAAGAGGAATAATTAATGTTGCGGTTGACAAAACAAAATTTACAAAATGGGTAAACGAAAGCGAGAAAAGCTAAAATATTGGCTTTTTGGAGCAGTTAATAAATGGCCGGTGATTTCGAATTGCATATTTTTGTTTGCATCAACATTCGAACCGATTTCCAGACGTTAGTTCACCAAACGTACTCCTTCCGATGATAACCAAACGAACACTCCGTCTGAACCTGGAATTAACTTTCCCGCAATTGAGTGAGGCTAGTTTGTCACTTATCCTCTTCCGAGAGTTCCTCAGTTGACCTCTATTTGTCGGCGGTATTACCGCTTTGGCACCACGCCCCTCCAACGAGTTGTGAAAACTGTGCAAATCTTTGGAGACCAAAAACTCGGGATTTATTTTTGCGTGTACTTCCTCCAGTCGACGGAACCAATTAATCTTAAGCTAGATTTATCAGATTTTAACGGTATTTAGCGAAAATGTTCCTCACACGTTACCGCATCAAATTGTACGAGGCCTTTACAAATTCGAAATATTTTTTCCCGCGGCGTCTAAACGCGTGACACGCATAGTAAAAATTCTATTGGCCAACTTTACAACGGATTTTCTCAGGAACCAATCGTAATACCGTGAACGCCTCACACAGTTTTTTTTTTAGCCTATTTTCTCCTGAGTGATATAGTCCAGTTTGTTTGGATGTCCGTAGTAACGCAAGGGCTATTAATTCGGTTGAGCAAACATTGTCAGTTTTTCGTTTGAACGCTTGCACACAGTTGCGATTTTCAAAAGGCACCCCTGAAGGTTTACAGTAACTTCAATCAGCTTGTCGTATTCTGCGAAACTATTTTATACCGGGTGTTAACCTTTTGTTTATACAAAATTTACTGACGTCTAAGACTGATCCTGAACAAATTGGTCTTCTACACACACAGACTTACCCGCGACCCGCGACAAGCGATCAGCGAAAATTAGACACTCCCTGCAGTACTGGGTTATCATTATAACTGCGGAGATTGAAATATGTTGGAAACTTCGCGCGAAAATAGCAGTTGTATTTTGTTCTAAACGGACAAAATATTTGCTTTACTGAAACACTAAAATTTCAAGGCTCCGAGAAGAAAATGATTTGTGATATTTGAACGAAAGAGGAAACCTTAATCAGTTTTAATCTTTTCCCCCTAAAATAAGTGAGCAGAATTCGAAACCCGCGTCGACCGCGTGTTTATATATCTAGCAGCCACATTCATCCAGCTATCCACGGGCAAAGAAAATACAGAGTTGTTTTCAGACGCAGAACAGAGCGACTATTTTAAAGCTTCCATTAGTACAAAGATTTTTTTGGTTAGCGTAAGTGACACTGAATCATTATCTTACATTACCCCTTTTAAACACTCACCTCACGCTGACGAGTCGTCACATTTAGGGAATTGGTTCGGCCATTTACTGAGAGCGATTGGTTGCTTGGTCATATATATATGTATATGTTGCCATTTATCATAACAGACAAATTCTCGCGGAAAGAGAGAAATAATTGAAAGATTCACCCGGTGGTCGCTAATTCAGGTCCAAACTAATTAAAATCCGTCAAGGTGTTCTTTTGTGCTGTGAAGAAAGAAATTTAATTACCACAGTTTGTGTATTCGAGAGCACTGCAGCTATCCTTTTTGATTGATTTTTTCATGCAAGAGAAATAATTTTCTGGAGGCAAACAGCCTCAAATCCTTGTAAACGTTTTCCGCCTTCGAAGCTTTTCTTCAATGCGTTATTTTGTGCACTGAAAGAAGAAAAAAGTACCCGAAGATGTCGAGTATTCAGGTGGCATACTGCAGGGCAGAAAACGGGATAGATTTGACGGAAAGCAACAATGATGAGCAAACTATCGTTTATCGTCGACAAAGGCGAGGAATGTCGAAAATGGAAAAGCTTCTTCTTGTTTGCGTGGTAATTTTAATTTTTCTATGCGTAATTTTTGTGGGGTTGTACCTCTCCGAGAGGCAGCGAAGGCAGCTGAAGAATGATATTTCTTCTGACGGAAAGGAAGATCCGCGGAAATGCAAATGCCAAGACGAAGAGGTAAACAAACGGAATGAAACTACGGGCGCGTGTGGTTTGGATTGCGGCCGTACGTCTTGCTCAAATGAAGTTTTGAAGCAAGCAGCGATAGGTATGGTTGTTTTTGACATTCCTTTTAAACGTTTTAGTGCCATTTCAGTAAAGAAGTGACTTTAATAACCTACAAAATTAATTGTATGGCTTGAACTTGTTTAACTATTTCATGTGCATCTTGGAAAACCGTCTCCGTTCTATTTTCAATTTCTCTGGGAGATTGATTATTATAAAGGTTATAACATCTCGCTAATAGGTCATGTTTAAGTTTGTACTGAAACATAACTGCCTGGATTATGGAATGGTAATTGAAGAAAAGAAGGAACCTTTGAAATTAAAGCACAGTAAGTCTAAGTTTTAGCCACAATGGGGAGTGTCTTTTTCACTGTTCAGTTCTATCAAAGTTTAATGAGCCAAACAAGCTAGTTTAAGGTTATATTGTTTTTAACACAACGTCATGTCTCAACCAATTCAGTATGTTTTTTTTTGTTTGCAAGTTGATATGAAATTTATTCACGCAAGCCGAAAAGAGAAAATAAAAGATATGTTTTTTCTTGTATCATCTGCGTAATAATAGAAGGAGGGGTAACTATAAATTTGCATAAGAGTTTTGTTACTAGGTGCTAAAAGCTTCTGAACTCACAATACGGTAAGCTGCGAACTTTTAAATCCCTCGCTTTTCATCTTTGTTCATTGTAATTGTTCACTGCACTTCCATTTTTGAATTAAAAGCCAGGAAAATGTGGTAGCTGCAAGTTTCTATCTATCATGACATATGCCGGTTTTTCACGGAATTCGCTATGTCCCGTGAAGTGTACTAAAACGTTGTTCTGTCGGATATGGCAAAGATTTTCCCATGCACTTGAATTAGCTAGACGTTTTTCAACCAAAAAAAAAAAAACGAACTGATTTCTACAGAGTCCGAGAAATGGTGTCATAACAATGCCACATGAAGTCAAAACGTTATTATTGAGGCATCTACACTAGGTAACAATTCAACTGTGCATCATTTTGTGTTTTGTGTGAATTTGGTGACCATAGCATATATATATAGCAAACTGAGATATCAGTGACGTCACCTATTGTTATTAATATGCCAACCAGAGAGCTATTGGCTGGTGAAACAAAGAATTCTTTTGTTTAACGGTTTGAACATATAAATAACAAAAACAATGTTTGTAAACAAATATCTTCCTTATATAGACAGCTTTAAAGTTATAGATGCGGGCCTTTGAAACACTCGCCAAAAAATCCAAGTGTTAATGGGGTTACAGATTGAGCAGTGTTCAGTGAAGTGTGATAAATCTACAACCAAAGTTACTCCAACCAATCACAACAGACTGAAACAGTACAATGAGCCAATCAGAATTCAAAGCAATAACATGTAACCAGCGCAAAGCACGGGAAAATGCGCGCGTGCAATTTGGATTCGGTTTCGTTTTTTTTTTTTTTTTTTTTACAAGGTGCTTTAGCAGTGACGACGGCGACGGCAGCAAAAACGTCTTTTCAAAATCTAACTTTCCGTTTGTGTAACTCTTTCGCGATTATTCCAATTTGTTTAACTTGGAAAATGCTGGCTTGAAGTATCCTTGTCACTCCAGCCTCATACCACAAGCTTTATGTTTTCATTGCTTGTTTAATTGATATGTGGGTACTTGAGCCTGAACATTAGCTATGCCATGCTGATGAGGCCTAACAAGGCCGAAACAGCTGTCCATGGCTGCTAATGCTTGGGCTCAATCCTTGGTATAAAAGTGGCGCAAGTTTTACTGGTTAGTTTTACTTTCGATGATCAATTGAAAACCAACTCAAGTGGGTTTAGTAAATCAATGATTTTTCTAATCAAGCATGAAGAATCTAACTCGGTTAAAACTGCGTTATTAAATCCGTTTGTGATTTTCCATGGAGTTGTCGATAAATTAGTCTTCTGTAAACCAGGCTCAGTACAAATACTCTACTTTCTAACTCAGCCACAACACAAATTTGTTGCAGAAAAGTCGTCTACCTGGAATCCTGACCTGTTCAAATTTTTTGCCGCTTCTTTAGGGCTTACAGCACTAATTCTGAGTTCGTCAATATCCAGTCACCAAGAAAGCAGGGCTTTTTTGCTGCTTTTGTCGTAATATACTTCCCAATGTTGTGTTTTGATCTCGTTTCTGGTTTTGGAATTGGTTTTGAATGCTCGGTATGCAGGGCATTCTTGTTCTTTTGGCATCTATTCTGTTTTCGCGAACGTCACCGAGAACGTCACACTGAATAGTTTTGCACGTGCGTTTTACATTTTGATACATTTCTTTGCCGTCCTCTGAAAATCAACAACCGGTAAAATGACTAAAATTTTAGGTTTTAGCGAGAACATGAGCACATTATGCAAACTTCTCATTCTTTTTCTTTACTTTAACGCCGTTCATAGCCGTTTAACGCCGTTCATTTTACAAGTTGAATAAATTGGAATGATCGCGAAAGTGCTACAATAACGAGAAGATATATTTTGAAATGACGTTTTCATTGCCGTCGCGTCCTCGTTTCTTAAACTCTCTATTAGTGCAATACGAGTCCTCTAAAAATGACTACGTGGGAGGCTAGACCCTCCACGCTAGAGTCTTTTTCCAGGCTATTCTATGTGTTAATATAAGGTCACCTTAGATCACCTTTATAGCCAAGAATATTTCGTTTTCAGATTGCGCGTTCTTTTGAAAAACCGTATCCAAATATTCTGCTGTTTCTAAACCGGAAGCAATGACCAGAATGGTCCCAAGAGGTCCTAGCAGAGCTCGCCCTAAAGTTAGAATCAACTTCCAGGCTCGAAGCAGTCGAAGTAGGCCTACATGGCATCCTTTTGCGTTTCTGCCATTTGATCGGTCCATTTATGAGGCCTTCCAAGGGGTGGTCTGGTGTCGCTTTATCGGTTGTGTATGAGTCTGTCTCTCGCTTGTTTCGTTGGGGACAAATGTTGCTGTCGCAAAGAAAACTAAGACGAACGAAAGGTGAAATGTCGCAAACTATCGCTCTTTTTCTTCCAATTTTCTGGCGGTTCTTGGTGTTTTGGGAGAAGATTGTCGCCTGTTTTCGGAGCCATGTCGCTTCTTTGGAGCCACAATGAAATGCTATGTTAGTTTTGGGCTTCCTCTCAGTGGCTTTGAATCAAGCAGTAGTTACTTTTCTATTTCAATTTTTATTGATATACGCAAGTCATTTAATCTGTCAGAAAAAAGGTTATTTTTAGGTTTTTATGCGCGGCAGTCATGCAAAGAATATCTGCTTCGCGAATGTCACACTAGATAATGATGAAAGTAAAATACCGTAACCTTTTACTGAAATAGCGAATATTTATAATTAACTGATTTGGCTATTGTTGTGGACGAGAAAAGACGTAAGACGCTTCAGTTATATTTATACACTGATAACTTCATTGAAATCAGAGTGGTGTTAACGTATGCAAATTACTGATATCATAAAATGCAAAAAATATATATACCCTCATTATCTCATTTCTGACATAAAATCATTTTGGCTAAACGGAAAAAAAGTTTCTTTAAGGATTAAAAAAAAGCTCTTTTTCAGTATGGTCGTGATGGAAAAAATCAACATTTCCAAATTCCAATTTCATCTGCTTGTAAAGCGCATTTGATCATATACACATGGAAAATGCGCTATATAAGTTCTAAATTGTCATTGTCATTGTCATGGAATTAATATTTCGAGGTACGATTGGAATTGCCCCCGGGAAAGTGAAAATTCGTGCCCGAGGAATGATTTAGTTGCTTCTGTGGCAATTGATTGGTGGATTTACCCCAATTTGCTTGCCTTCAGACGTACTTAAAAAGCCGGTCCTTTGACATGCATTTCTCTTTGATTATCGCAATTAAACGCAGAACATACACTGATTTCTCACGGTCTCGAAATCGTTCCAATTTACATATGCAAGAGGCCTATTGTGCCAAAAGCAGCAAGTCATATTGCGTAGTCGTTTGTAACGTTTTGGTCCCCACTACTGAATACCCGGTGAATATAGTGGCGGGCTAAGTGACGCAGTTTTCGTGGTCACGAAACTTAATCGAATTTTTTGTCTGTTTTGCTAACAAATATCAACAAGATGCAGCACTTATCGGGTCTCTTAGCATATATTCAGACTTGACCCGTTTTACATATATCGCGCTGGATGAAAATGTTTGCCCCTCAAGCGAAGATTTGAGCTGCTTGTGACTGGAGAGCGTGAAAATCTGACATCGTAGTTGTGCGTTCGATTAGGCTTCTCATGGAGGACTCTAGCTACAGTTCGTTCAAAATTATGTATCACCCAACAAACTATAAGGACGATATGGCCAACTCGAACTACCTTCACAAGAAGCAAGGCGACGAGTCACCGATCATTGTGCGATCCCTCCACAGGTCAACATATCTCGACGACGAGCTCGACATTCAACCGTCGAGTGAAAAGCCACTGCGTTCGTCTTCACCTGCGCTGTCAAAACGGGAGAAATTCATGATCGCAGGGTTGGTTTTGCTCGCGATTCTCTTGATTGTTTTCATCGTCTTATTCACCACGAAGGGAAAACCGAAGGAATATAAATCTCGTTATTCAAAACTGTCGATCATTTGGGCCGCTGGTAAGTTGAGTTGTACGTTGTTTCTCATTATGGTCCGACTCAGAAACCTCGATTGTATTTATTGTGATATTTTGACTACAATTCTAGCTTTGTTTTTCAAGGGGTTACTTTGTTCGAAATGGACATGCTTTTGTGAAGTTCTATTCTCTCTGTGTATTACATCCTGTCTCTTGCTAGTTTTGGCTGCCTCTAGTTTAGTTAAGCTACTGTCCGTATCAATAAGCATTGATTGACTGATTGATTGATTTTGTACGTCGTGGGCACCAGACTGACATTCGGTTAGGGTTGATCAGTTATGTGAAGTACTTATGTCATGCATATTTACCAATGTGCCTGTTTGAATTTATACCAGTGGGCTTTTCCACCAAGGCTTACGAATTGTGCGCAGTTTCCTTTATAACAAGAAACAAACTTAATGGTTATTTTTAGTATCAATCTACCAGCGTTGTACACGTCAATGCTGTCTGGTTTCCGTGATGGAAAGCAGTGTCTTGAGTTTTTAATTTTTGAAATTGTAAACTCTGTTTTCGTTTGAATTTCGATTGTTTTTGTCAGGTGTTAAGGCCCATTCAGTTTATGCAAATTAAGCACGCTCAATAATGTACAGAGACAAATTTCGATGCACTGCCTCATTTTATTTCATATTTCAGCGACTCGATCATCATCATCAAATAACAAATAACCGCTTGTTTCATCCATCATTTGTTATCACGAAGTTTTTGAATTTTCAATGCAAATTCACTGAAGTCTAGCAAGTTGACTTTATGTTATTGTTTGATGTTGAAATTTCTGTCTTTAGACGGATGGTTAATCACCCTTTTGATCTTGTTGTTTCCGTTGTTTTTTTTTTTTTTTTTTTCAAGAAAAAATTGATTCTCTTTCGAATAAAGGATTCCGCCTGTGGGTCAATATTTGTGAAATGTAGACAAAATTATTTTATCTCCACATCTTAACGGCCCTAGACTTGCTACATTTTCCAACTTTTCCGTGTCGCAAACCAAACAAAATCCTGAAGGAAAATGCAAACTATCATGGCTATGTTCTTCTGCTTAACTCTCAAGCGACCAGCATTTCATTTCTCCTCGAAACGTCACTTCTTGATCCAACAAGATGCCTGAAAGTTTTGCTCGTATACCTGTTCCCAGACTGTTTCATGGCTCAGTTTTGGAAGGCACGAATTTCTGTAAGCGCGGAAATTTTTACGGAACGGGTTCCTCTCGTCCGAATTTCCAAAAAAAAAAAAAAACAAAACAAAACAAAACAAAACAAAAACAAAACAAAAAAAACAAAACAAAAAAACAAAAAAAAAAAAATATATATATATATATATTAGTTTTCTGGCACTGAGATTACGTAAAAAAAACCCTGTGATGTTTCGAATATATTTTTGAGGCGTACAAATATTTCACGGAAACGAATAAATGGTGCACGTGAAAAGATTAACATAACGCCACTTGTCGCTGAGGGTGTAAAGATATCGATAACAAATATTACAGATAATTGATGTAGTGATTTTCTAGAAACTTAAGGATTCTTTCTAGAATATCATTTGTTTCGATACCTTTCGACATTACCACGTCCCAAAGGATTTAGATTTAGATGACACTTGGGATAGGAAACTTGCTTTTCATCGCAATTCATATTTCTCGTAAATGGAGAGATGGGCGCACGTGAAAAACGATCAATAAAGCAGCGCCACTTGTAGCTAAGAGTGAAGCGATATCGATAACAAATACTTGATATCATTAATTTATTTTTTTTCGAGAAAATGGTAGTTTCTCAGGGGAATATCATTAGCTTTTTCTACGTCTTTCGACTGTGACTACCGCGTCAAAGCTTAGATGAAAAAGTGGAGAGTTTATCTCACAAGCTGAATTCGTATCTTTTGTTTCTGTCTTTTTTTCGTTTCGTTGGTGAGGCTCAATTATCGTACGATTCCGAGAACTTTGATTCTTCTCTGCATGGAATCGATATTTGTTCTGTTTATTTATATGCTTTTGATACTTAAGTTGGAATATCACAACCCAGCACCTCTTCTTTAATCTGGGCACTCTTCTGAAACTTGACGTACATGCTGATACATGCTCATGCAATATCGATGTGCTTAAAACGCTACTGAATCTTGCTCCCCGTTGGCTTCGTAATTCATCTCGTAAAGCAGTGCATGGGTATCGTAAGGGGCCTTATAGCTCCATTCTTATTCTAGCCGGGATTTTTTCCCAGCCTTTCCGTTTTCGCAACTGTTCATTCCGATGCTTACATAACTGCTGTCCTCTTTCATATCTAGAATCTTTCACCTGCGGTCTAAATATATGAGGTTTCATATGCTCACTGTAATATTGATATTGGTATCGACATCGGAAAAATGCTAAATGTTGGTAAATATCGTATATATATTTGATCGATTTGAAAAACTGGTATCGGCCACCCTTTGTGGTCGTTCCGTATTTCAGTTGAATGTGCCCTGTGGACCGTACACGCGTGAACACACGCGTCCAGTACCATATCGATCAAAGTACCCACCCAATGTCAGTTGGATTAACTTGTAAAGCTCTGCTCTGTTATCCGGTTATAAGGATCGTGGATTCCAATTCCTATCTTGCCTGAGCTTTTTTTCAGGCTTTCATTTCGCAACTGCTTCAGCTGCTTACGTAACTGCGATGTTTCCTTACATCTTTAATCTTTCCACAACAATCTAAATATATGAAATTTCATGCACTCACTCTAATATCGATATACGGGTATCGATATCGAAGAAAAAGCCAAATATTGATATATATATATATCGTGTGTATATTGGATCGATGTGAAAAGTGGTATCGGCTCACGTGTGTTTGGGGAACTTTGACCCACCACGAAGCCAATCTTCATTTGGTAGACAAGTCACTTTTGCTCACTAGCATTCTTTTTGTTGCTCTTTTGCCCAAATGCTTCAAACCTTGCAATAAATGACTGGCCTACACGCCCCGGGCTGGCTCATAAATACAATTAGCGGAAGCAACCAACGACCAACACAAAACTCC
Organism: Pachyseris speciosa; assembly: GCA_016490735.1. Lineage (NCBI taxonomy): Eukaryota > Metazoa > Cnidaria > Anthozoa > Scleractinia > Pachyseridae > Pachyseris > Pachyseris speciosa. Next base: position 909,280 of record JAEMWC010000233.1, on the reverse strand, counting down.
CTTTTGAAAACAAGCATTCTAATGTGGCCGCGCTTGAAACGGAATTACCAGCCTGTACGTCTTTGTTGGCTCCTGAATATAATTAAGGAATGTAGCGTGAAATATCACCACTGTCCTGGCCGCCAGAGCCATTCCTTTCCTGTTGCCGGACACAAAAGCCTTTGGACGAAACGACAATTCAACGGTTCCGGCTTCGCGCCGAAATACTAGCGTTGTCACTCTTTGATCAGAGAACTTAAGCAACGAGGTCGGCGACGGCAATGAGAACGCCACTAAACAATGGGTTTAATGAGCAAAAACAATCACTCTGCACGTGCGTTTGGCACGTGTCTTTGCCGTCCTCTGCAAACCAACAACGTGAAATGACCAAATTTTAAGTGTTGTGGAGAACGTGAGCGCATGACGGTGAATTCTTCTTTCTTTTCCCCAACTTCAATGCTGTTTTTTTTAATTTAGCTCCAGGATAGTTCACTGGCTTTCACAAGTTGAACAAGTGGGAAAGGGGTTACATTTAGGCAATAGAAAAAAGTACTTCATCGCAATTTGAATAAATTGGCTTGGCAGTTCCCCTATAAGCATCAAGAATTGTAAAAAAGCTTTGATAATGCTCAATAGCTCTCAATTGACAATGCCTGAATGACTGAAAGGAAGCCTAAAAATGTAAAATGCGCGGTTACCCCCGGTTTGCTGTTTAGATTCAACAGCCCTTACTAAGATCTGCCTTTTCCGCATAGTTATGTACAACGCCAAAGTACTCTTGTATTAAGAAGAACCGTTAAGAAACCCATTCCCCTGGGCGATCTAGATATGGGCAGAACGCATGCGCAGTGACGATGCGGCTAACATCTGTTCTTGATCGTTCTTGTTTTCCTTTGTAGACATGCTCAAGGCAATGAACGCTAGCGCGGATCCATGCGAAGATTTCTATGAATACGCGTGCGGTTCTTGGATGGAAGAGAATTTCATCCCCGAGAGCAAGTCATCGTGGAGTCAGTTCCGAGTCCTGTATCAGAGAAACGAGATGGTTATGAAGAGCCTCATCCTTGACAACGAAGCTGCCAAAGCCAAATATAAAGATGTAGGTGTCTTGCCTTATTCTCTATAGCAATACGAGTTACAGTGATTTGCCCTGGCAACGGTCCTAAACAGGGCTAAGAGAGCTTAAGCATCGACGACGGCAACGGCAACGAAAACGTCATTTCAAAAATAAAACTTCTCTTCATCGTAACTCCTTCGCGATTTTTCATCTTCTTCAACTTGTAAAATGTGGACAATTTATCCAGGAACTAAGCTGAATTCCGTCACGTTTCCACAAAACTCTGAATTTGGTCATTTCGCGTTTTCGTTTTGCAGACGGGACGGCACAGAAATGCACCAAAACGTGAAACGCTGTTGGTTGTCTAGACCTGATCAACCACGATAGTGATGTTGCAACATTTGTATCTGGTGTAGTAAGGCTTACGCCAGACCCACCTCGATCTCTCATTGTTCCAACGAGCCAAGCCTTCCCACGCTTTTCAAATCACTGTTCTCGCCCTTCTCTCGAACTCTGAGCTTCTAGATTCAACAATTCTTTTGCTTTTATATGTCCTGCATGCCTTACATGCACGCAATTTTTCTTGAGAATCCATCAAATTTATTTAGCTCTCCCCCCTCGACGCCTGTGAGAGCAGACCCGATCGAGTATGTGCGGAGCGGCCATACTGGAGGACCAAAACAATAAAAACGATTTTCCTTTGGGAAATAAAATTCATTATTATGCAAATATTTTTTATTGTTTAGTCCTTCAACATGACCACTCCGCATATACTCTATTCCCAGTTTTTGCTTCACCCGATAGAGGCTGAAAGGACGCTTACTATGGCAGACCACAACATCAAATACTTTTTTTTTCTCTTTTGTTCTCAGAATGAAGCTGTCATGAAAGGTTTCGACATGTTTGACTCTTGTATGGACGAGAAGACCATCGAGGCATTGGACGCGAAACCCTTGCTGGACTTGATCAAGGCATACGGATCCTGGAATGTTACTGACAGTAACTGGACTGAGGAGTCCTGGGACTTTATGGACGTATTCGTTAAGATACAAAAAGACCTCTCAATTGCACCGCTGTTCAATATGTTCGTCTCCGCCGATCTTAAAGATTCAACTAAAAACATCATAGTGGTAAGACCGCAATTCCTTTGCTCTTGAGACAACGACAATTCCAAATCGCGGAAAATTCTTGGAAGTTCAATACTTACTCGGGCCGAAAGGCCGAGTCAAGGATTGCCTTCCACGTTTTCTGTTATCCGGTTACGATTGTCCTGCTCATGAGCGACCGTTGAGAACCTGGGATACTAAATTTGTCAATATCATCATTGTGATATAGGGCAGAGCTTTGTGTAAGCCTACGAGAAATGAACTTGAGTGAACAAGTGTGAAAGATGAGCAAAAAATGCCGCTGTGGGTTAAACGAACATTAAATAAGGCCCGCGTTCAAGCTGTCTCCAGCTTCTTGTTCCCTGAGAAAAAGAGAAAAGAGATTTTCTGCCCAGTCTCGCATTTCCTAATCAAACTGCTTTGGGTGGTTTTATTTCGTTCTTTTTTTTCCTTTCCCGTGTTCGTGTTTACGCGTTTTCAATTCTGCTTCAAATCCTTTATTGGTTTACTACTAGAATTTTCGTTTTATTTTATTTTAAAGCTTGACCAGTCCGGCCTTGGTATTTCTCCAGAAGCCTTTTTCAAGAACACTTCTTATCACAGGAAGGTAGGCACATGCTACGTATGCAAAAGCAAAATTCTCTGCGGGATAAAGGGTTTTTCTTCTTGTGGTCATTACGTTTAAACACATAAACCGTTTCGTATGACGAAACAAAAGGGAAAAATACCCTTTACTACATCAAAAAGGTTAGGACTAGTTCACAATGCCCTAAACAACGGTGGACACCATATGACCTTTACACAATATAATATTCCATATCATCAGAGTAGTCACGTCATACGACAGCAGAACCTCATTTCTTAGGTATAAAACTGAAGAAATCCAGAGATCCAGTAAGAAAAGGAAAAGCGCTCGAGGGTTTAGCACTGATCTAAACTGATTAGGCTAAAGCGCTGAATTGGAAATGGTTAGCTTTCATTATTGTGATGGGCAACTTTATATACCGTAAAAGCTCCATTAAGCTCCCCGTCTCTATTCAACCACCCTCCTCCCGCCCCCATCTAATAAGCCCCCCGTTTGGAAGTCGCTTTTTGTAATAAGCCCCACCCCACCAACAACCCCCCACCAACTGCCCACCCCTTTAAGACATTAGATTTTGTAATTAGTTCTGCTATTCCCTCCTACAAAATCCACTTCCTTCGGCCCGGTTGGATTGTTTTTAAACAAATATACACTCAAATACAAAACTATTTGACGCTCCCTATAAATGATAAAGGTTCACTGCAGTTGTTTCAGCACGTTTTGTACGAAAACTATTTTAAGACGAAAACGGTTTGTTTAAGATTTGAAATAAGCCCCCACCCCACCCCCCCCGACTCTATTAAGCCCCCCCCTCCCCCGTTAATAAGGCCTGGAATTAAATAATCCCCCCGGGAGCTTAATAGAGCTTTTACGGTAAATATGTTAAAAATTACCTCTTCTGGCATCTTTCCCGGGTTAGTGTAGTGGACATGGCTAGGAGAAGATAAGCAAACAACCCGGGTTCGAGGCCCACTCTATAAAGTTAATTTTCTTCTCTAACTACTTAAAGTTTAAATTACGTTTTACTGTATGTAAGTTAACATGAAAGAAAAAGGTCCTTTTGAACGTTGTAAACGAGTGCTAACTCATCAAAAAGAACGACTAAGAATGAAGTTTTTGTTAACTTTCTCTTGCAGGTCCGCACAGCGTACAAAAAAATTATGCTCGATCTTGTCACGCTCCTTGGTGATCACCCAAACACAGAGTCCATGATGATGGAAATTTACGATTTTGAGGAAACGTTAGCAAAGGTAAGCCGATCTTTAGGAATCGTAACACGGTTTTGAGGGCCAGTTTCACTGATGACTGGTCCCAGTGGTAAATTAAAGTTTTTCAACAAGCGTTTTTATTGGATCAACATGTTATCGTTACTTGTTTTCTTTGGATCTATTGCTTAGAACTTCATTCCAAGAGAACAGCGCAGAAATACAAATGAACTTTACAAGAAGATGACTATAAACGACTACATAAAACAGGCCAACTTATCGGTAAGTATTACTTTGTGAGTAATTCTCTGTACGTATTTTACTAAAAGAAGCTAAGATGTGAAATCTTGACTGACAGACGGTAAACGGAAACGACAACTTCTCGAAACAAAAGGTTCAATGATTGAAAACAATCGAGAACCTCTTTGCAACTTGAGTTATAAAATCTGGCGCATTTCCATGCTGACCACAACAGCAACTTGAAATGGCCAGATCCAAAGTCTTGAGCCGGAAAACGCGAGCGTACGAGGGTGAACTTTTCTTTTGTCAACTTCAAGGCTTTTCGGCTATTAAGTTTAGTCTCTGGATAGTTCGCTCACGCTTTACAAGTTAAACGAGTTGGAATAACAGCAAAAATGTTATAATGACGCAAAAGTTTGTAGTGGAAATGACGTTCTTGTTGCCGTTTCTGTCTTGGAGTTTATCTTCTCCGTTATTTCTGACCGCTGATCAAACTTGTTACCTTGTGTGCAAAATCATCCCCGCAGTGATCATTTACACTGTAATGACTTCAGCGCTAAGAGAACGCCTTCATGCGGACTTGTTGTTTCTTGTTCTTAAGCCTGGTTTTCACTTGCGACGCAAGCGCAAGCACAAGAGCGCTTATTTCACTGTGAAAAACGGGCTTAACGCAAGCATAAGCGCAAGCGCAAGGATCAAAATTTTTCCTTTTCCTTGTGCTTGCGCTTATGCTTGCGTTCGCTTGCGTAGTGTTCGCCTTCACTTGGCATAACCTACTTATGCTTAACTGCGCTTGTGCTTGTGTCGCTAATGAAAACCAGGCTTCAGCGTGTAGAAGGCAGTTGCCTAAAGTGTGGTTGAGACCTTTCTAAGCTAAGCGAGACCTTTGCTTTACTATGTAGGGGCTTCAATAGCGTTAGTCCTAGGAATTTCGATCCACAATGTTTATATTAGGCTGTACTGAATCAAAGTGTAGGAAAGGCGATGTTTATCCAAGGCTATCACCTCCAGATCCTCAGAAACCACTCATGACAGACAAAGGTCATATCATATATATTGCAACGAATAAAAGAGCTGGATTTATTTTCCCGGTTTGGCTGTACTTACTTGCAAACTTATTCGTTTGTCCCCCATCTCTGATTTTTAGTAAATATTTTTATGACACGAAATCTAGCATGACTTCTTCGTTTAAAGGTTTTCAGAAACGATCTGTCTCCAGGGTACCTTCTTAGCCATTCCTGTACCGAACTGATGCAAGCACCAATTACGTGTTGGTCGCTCAGCACTCAGACCCTTGACGATGCCCTTGACCCCCAAGGGTAACTTCTTACTGACTAAAGCCTTTTGGCACCCTGTGGCACATGAGAGGTCCCTATGGGTTTTCTGTAAGTGGGTGTGGTTTTACAATGTGGGTTGATTAGCCTCGCGCCTAGCCCCCAACATGGAGGGCCAGGAATAGTCATTTGTCAGGCTCCTCTCCTTTGACCAATCCGGCAAGGTTTGACCTGCCAGGGGCCATGGTCTCAACTTGGATAGTTCTTGGGATCATTAACGCAGGCACGCACGACGACAACGGTGCCAAACCCAAGGTGATGAGGGCCATTTATTTTTGTTGGCTAAATCTTATATCGCAGATCGATCTAATGGACTTTCTCAAGCGGATGTTCAACCAAACAGGTTATAAAATCACAGGAGAAGAGAAGGTCGTTTCATATGCACTAGACTACGTCAAGAACATGTCCAAGATTTATGAAGCAACGAGCAAAAGGCAAGAGAACAGGATTTTCTTATTTTTTACCATACGACCTGGTGAATTTCCACATTTGGTGGGGCGACTTTTTATAACACCATTTCGTTTCACTAGCACACCAGTCACTTAGCTACGGGTTTAATAAAACGAATATTCAGTTCATTTTTGAAATCTGTACTTTGTTCCACCTGACCATTTAAGTAAATGATATCCCATCGACTCGTTATAGCTTATGTAATGAACGAATCGCCATCCTTTACAGACTCTGACCTTAGCAACTTAAAAACTGCTTTGTAACCAATCGCTTTTAAATAATAAACGACATTTGTTGTCGGTCTTCTGCTCTCTGGACTGATCAGTGTTTACGTTCCAATCGCAGACTAATCGCTAACTACATGATGTGGCACGTTGTTCTTCGTTTCGCTCCGTCCTTGAGCCTCAAGTTCAGAGAAGCTTTCAACGAGTATCGCAAATCTGTCAGCGGTGTTGCGGGCGAAGACCCGCGCTGGCAGGACTGTTTGGGTGAGGTAGACGGGTCGTTCGGGATGCCTTTCGGTTTGCTGTTTGTAGACGAGGCGTTTGAAGGGGAGAGTAAGAAATCGGTAAGGCAAGCTAGACGCTTTGTACCACAGACTTTCCAGTCTCTTACAAAAGACAAACTTTCCATTGGATTTCCATTCTTTATTAATAATTTTATTAAGTGGATTGCTACATATTCTTCGCTAGACATGTCTTTGTAAGTAAGTTGGATGGCCCGTCATAGCACAACGTTTGGAAGGATGAAGAGAAATCTTCATCAATGTCATTATCTGGGTATTTAATTGTTGGCCTCTAAGCCTGAACTAATCCGTTCTAAGTAAATCCAAAATTAGCAAAAATTGAAGCAATGAAATATCACGGAACTCCATAATTCGAACCCTGAATGCATTTATGTCATTAAACAAATAGCCCCATATAGTCATTGTGGCGACTTATTCACTTTCAAAACGTCTTTGTTTAATGCTGGTAAGCCGCTGGAAGAGAGAGAAAAAAGATCATGTTCTGGCCTCCGAGTATTCCTTAACAGCAAGCGAAAGGTTCCATCGGTTCCATCGGTTGGCGGTCCAAGTCTGAACTTCATTTCTGGCAAACCTAAAGCCTTCAGTGCAACTTATTTGAAATTGGTGTTCAAGAAATCGTATTTTTTTAATACCTTTAAATTGTTTACTAAATTGACAAGTAGTTGCGTGAAATCATTATGGACTTTCCAGTCAGTCAATCGCTACAATTGTTGCTAGCTTTACTTTTCGTATACTATAATAATATAATTTGAATTTTTGTCATGTTCCGTCTTTCTCTAGGCCGAGGACATGGTTCACGACATCAGACAGGTGTTTCTTACCAATCTGAATAAACTGGACTGGATGGATGAAGCCACCAAAGAGAAAGCAAAGGAGAAGGTTAGGAGACATTACGAATTACACTAGGGCGCATTAAAGCGAACCAATAGTCTTATAACTTTAATATCTTTAAATTGCTCCAAACCTCTCGGGTAATCCAGATAAATATGTAAAATCTGGATTCTGTGAGAGGTTTCTTGCAATGTAAGGTATTAATGTTATAACGCTACTGGTTCCTTTAAGCAACAATTCAGTACGGCAACCGTGACAAGAACCCCACAAAATAATGGGATTAACGAGCATAAATAATCGCTCTACGCGTCCGTTTTACATTTCGGCACATTTAGTCTTGCCTCCATCTCCAAAACATCAACGTAAAATGACCAAATTCAAGTTTTCGTCGAAGGCGTGGACCACGATGAGGAATTTCTCTTATTTTCCTTTCTTTCAACGCTGTTCACACTAAAGTAATTTAGGTTATGGATAGTTCGCCACACATTTTGCAAGTTCAACAAGTTGAAATAATCGCAAAAGAGTTTCAATAAAGAGAAGTTATAGAGCGCTTTTCAACTGAGTGCGTAAAATCAAAACCAATGTTATTTCTGTGACCAGTCACAACAGACGAAAACAGCACAATGAGCCAATCAGAACAAGAAGCAATTGCATGGAGCCGGCGCCAAGCGCGGAATTAAAATGCGCGCGTGCAAGTTGTATTCGATTGGTTTTGGCTGTTTCTCATTGATTAAGAAAGTGGCGCAAAACCAAATTGCTGTCCACTCTCGAACTGGCCAGTTAAAGGGTCGCGTCTTTTAATATAACAGAGGATATAGTTTTGCAAAGTTGAAAAGAATTTTTAAGATGCTCGTATCAAGAACGGGCAAACGTTGTTCCATACAGACGTCTGTAAACGTCTTGAAATTAGCGGAACTAGATTTTCGTTATATTGAAAGATGTGGCTCTCGAATTATGCAACTCTGCTAATTTTGGGGTGCTTTTCAAAACAGTGTCAATTAGTTTTTGCTTCCTTGACTTCATGAAAATTTAAAATGACCGTGATACAGGAGATCACCGAAGTATTAGAAGCATGTCCTCGGTTAAATTTCAAACGTTTTCTCGTTTGTTTAACATAAGTAAATAATATTTCATTTAACAAAAAGGAGGGGTATATCCGATCCTCGCTTGCTTCTTTTTATTGTTTTTAAATGACGTTAGTCTTTCTGATGCATTTTTTTTTTATTCAAACCACTGTTCACTTTCTCAGGCTAAGGAAATTCGTGAGAATATTGGATACCCAGATTATCTGACGAACAAAACTGCACTGGCGATGTTATACAAGGGGGTAAGCATGCGCAGTTCTGCGGACATAGTATTACAGCTTAAAAACAACGTAACGCACTTGGAAAGGTTACTTCATAATGATTGGCTAAAACACATGTACAGGGCTTTGCACATTTCCTTTACTGGCCCGTTAAAGAGAAGTCCCTTACACAGGTTACAGTTTATTTGAGAAAATTATTATTTGCTTAACCGGGAGTACGTTATCCATTAAAAAATACTCTAAGGACAATGCTACTCAAATTTGATCGTGTGAAAGAACTAGGCTGTGTAGCTACTGTGCATGATTCCATTCATCCTAAAGGGGAGAAAGAAAATGTTGTAACGATTCGTTAGAGAAACGCCATCTTCAATTGTGATTTCCAGGAAAAATATTATGTGTAGTAAGGGCTTAAAGCAATGCAACGAGTGCAAATTGTTCCCGTCATGGGTTAATCGGTAAGATAAAGAGCTTAAGTTCACTTTAAAGTGCGCCTAGCCCCCAATTTTTTCCCACTATTTGGTACACGACCGAGTCAGAAGGGGCATGGATCTATATATTGTCGTCACAAAGTGCATTGCGTGCATAAAAGACTTACCGCGATGCAAATCAGAATGTTACGTTAAATCAAGAATGGATCCACTCCTGGTCCCCGCCCCTCACTAGCTCAGTCGTGTGACAGATGATCGCTAGATTTCGTGACATTTAAAGCCTATAGAAAGTCAAAATTTGGAAAAAATTAATTAATTAATTAAAAAGCGCAAAAAGGCACAACGCGTTTCAAAAAAATATTTGGGAGTTTGGTGCACTTTAAGTGGATAGCTAACGAGTAATAATGGAATTATCTCTACTCAAAACAAGCTGCAGTTTAAATTTCAATTGATTGCCAACAAATGATTCCATCTAAATAATAAGATAGCATGTACACATGATTCGATTAATGTCGCGTCGCGTGTAATTTGATTCGTGTTTGCTTGCGTCTTGTATACTCTTCTATTTTTCTCTCTCAACAGTTTAAAATAGAAAAGAAGAATTATTTCAAGAACGTCGTCCAATCGCACACATATTTCAACTTAAAAAATTACAATAGACTGGGAAAACCAGTGGACAAAGAGAGGTATGACAACACATTCTATGGCTAAGGGCCTGTTTACATGGAGGGAGGGTGCCCCGGCTAACCGAGCTACTCTGGGAGGGCCAACTTTTCATACGTTTCTTTAGAAAACGCATTGCACCGTTTACATGCTAGACAGGGTGTATTTTGTAGCCCGCCTCCCCGGGGCACCCTTCTAGGCGGGCTTGCTTTTGCCATGTAAACGGTTCGTGCCGGGTTATTCCGGCTAGCCGAGATGAGAAGACCGTGAAAGCAGCGATATTTTCCAGGTCAGCTTTTAAAGTTAACTGCCCCTGGTGACAATGAACAATTACCATAGTGCAAAATAACGACCCTACACACTAAATCCATAAAATCCATAAAAACCCCGTAAATCCATTACCATTTCCACCTCCATCCTTACTAGTATTCGTAATAAAAGAAACAGTGGAAGAAAGATGTACTTTGTTTTTCGGTCTCGCCAGGTGGTCCATGACACCTCCAACAGTGAACGCTTATTATTCATCGGTTGATAACAAGATAGGTGAGCTATAAACTTACAATTATATTTTATGAATTGTAAGGGGATAGTGGTAGATATTTTCCTTGCGACAAGAATTTCTTGCTCTTTATCGACCCTGAGGAAAACGATAATTTTATTATAACTAAACTAGTGGAAAGCCAGCTTCAATAAGGAATTTTCTTGAAGAAATTCATCAGGCTAGTTAAGTTTAATTAGTCGATTTAAATGTCCTTAAAACATAGCCAGTCTTGACGTGTTAATGATGCTGACAGTTTCGATGACTGTCAGCCATCTTTATCAAAACTTGAAAACCATTAAAAGTGTCAGAAGCCTTAAATAGGCTTCTGAAGGTGTTAATTATTGCGATAAACGCGCAAAGTCACCCTGTAGACGCCCCCTCCCCCTCTGGTTTGGGGGGTGGAGATCACTTGTGTCCATATGGGAGAAAGCTGATAGGCGCCCTCGTCCCTGTTCATAGTAGGAGTGTTCAATCTAATACATATGCTTTCCTTGATCCATCGCTTAAACTTGTCGCTTTCCTGATCAACTATTTCACTTGCTTCCCAAATGTAATGTTTTTCAAGTTTTGATAAAGATGGCTGACAGTCATCGAAACTGTCAGCATCATTAAGACTTTAAGACTGGCTATGTTTTAAGAACATTTAAATCAACTAATAAGGCTAACAAGGAAGAAAGTATTGTAACTGCTGTCTGACGTTTGGTATTCAAAGCCAGCCCGCGAAGATAAAAATACACTGGATTGGTATCAAATAGTCGTGGATATGTGACCTTATTTTTGATATGGGGAATTAAGCCAAGGTCACTCGAGAAAACGGCGTTTTATAAACTAGTTTAAACGCGTAAAAACTCTTTCTGGAAAGTGTTTAAACAACTTTTTAGTACCATGAGCTTAACGCAATTTAACCTCGGGGTGCATATTTACATATTCGCGTTTGAATGAATTATCGAGGCAGGGAGATATCGTGGGAGTTAAAACAATGTGCTCCTTTTGAAAGCTGAACAGGTTTCTGTGTTGTCCTGTATGGTTAGATAACGAAGCCAGCCAAACACTGCAGTATTTCGAGGAAATTGTTACACAAAGCTGTCGAACGACCCGGTCGAACGATCGCAACCGAAATTTGACATACAGCTGTTTCGGGAAAGTTTGTCCCGAGGAAGTCAAAAAGCGTACGCGACAATTCCGCAAGGTATTCTGGGACACTGAATATTCTTTTGAAACGTCCAGAAATGGCGATGCCGCGACCATACAGTGAAGACCTGCGATAGGGTGCAATATGGATGAAAGAGTTTTTAGGATACAGTGTAGAGGCGAAGGAGCAGCTAATCTCTACATAACGCCCAGCGCTATGTGTTAAAATTCCTTAATACTGGGGAAATAAAGGCAGAAAATTTTCAACGACCAATAAATAGCTTTATTATGCATCCGCACGTACAACGAGGACGGCAACGGCAACGAGAATGCCGCAAAACAATAGGCCTAATGATCAAAAACAATCGCTCTGCACGTGCATTTTACAGTTTGGTACATTTCCTTGCCGTCCTCTGCAAAACAACAACGTGAACCGACCAAATTTTAGTTTTCTCGAGAACGTGAGCGCATGACTGTAAAGTTTTCTTTATTTTTCCTTACTTTAACGCTGTTCATAAAAATCAGTCCCTGATTAGTTCGCCAGTATTTTCCAAGTGAAACAAATTGGAATAACGGCTAAAGCGTTACAAAAGCGAGTAGTTAGATTTTGATACGAGGTTTTCGTTGCCGTCGCCGTCGTCGTTGCAAAAGAGTCCCTATAAATCATGGAAGCAGTACTACCACGTCCAGATGGAACGCTTACAGAGGCCGCACACGAAATTCAGTAACAGACAGGATCAGAACGTGTCCGTATTTCTAGCGGCTTGCTACATTTGAATAGAAATCGTTTCAGCCGAAAAAAGATTAAAAAGGATTTACTGGTAGCCCGTCAATTACAATTTTCCGTAAATGATCAGTTCAACGCGGGATGTTTTCATTAATTTATGAAGTTTTGTTCATGTTTACTGCTCTGTCGTGGATGCAGCCTTATCGGTACAAGAGCAGAAGTGAAGCTTCTGGTGCCTTCTTTTGTTATGTTCTTTTAGAGTGCGCAAACTTTCATTCACAGCATCTCCTCCCAGCGCGCTGAAACACTGTAAATCCATGGCCTATCCCTACCCATTGTGCCTTTAGATATTGTCGCGTACGCTTTTCTCTTCTTTAGGACAACCTTTTCCGAAACAGCTGTATGCAAATTACGCTTTTTACTGCCGGTGTGAAATGCAACATTTGCTGTCCTTTTCTTAAATAACCATTGATGCCATGTTTTTGGATATTAAAATCTAAACAAGTTTCATTCAAAACTTTGCGCGTTTAGTTAAAACGAAGAGCATATCTCAAAGCAAACTTGTGTTTACATTGTGGCTAGACGCGATGGCGCCACAAAAAAATTATTTGAATTTAGATTGCTTGTTCTCGTAAGAATATTATTTCCGACGCTGAAAATGGCTGAAAATGCAGCTATATTTGTGTCAAAAGTTTCCGTCATCAATTTCTGTGCACACTTGGAAAATATCTTGGGTTGAACGGCTCATATTTTTTCCACAGATCGTGAATTGGATGAACTTAGGAGAAGCTACGCTTGTGACGGGTTTATAATTTCTTTCGCCATCTGGTTGTTTGATCCAACGTTCCTTTTGCCGTTTATTCGTTCGATCCGAGCTGAAATAAAGTTACTTTACTTTACTTTTTTCATTCCGTTCATCGGTTCGACTGTTGCTCCTTAGACATACTTCGGAAAGTCGATAGAGGTGTTCCGGCAATATTTCGGAAAATCGATATCTATTTTGTCTGCCGTTGACATATCGATTTGTCTACATCTGAGTGAGTGACAAATTTGCATAATCTGACCCCCAGCAACAGTCGTTCCTACGCTTTGCGTATCCACGACTAAAAACTGTCTTCACTTCTTTTAGTTTCGTTTACTCGTAAATATAAGCCAATCAAATGACGTTCTTTTTTTCGTTTCTCTGTCCCTGCATGATCTTAGTGTTTCCTGCTGGTATCCTACAAAGGCCGTTCTACGATCACAGATTTCCCAAGTAAGTGTGATGCGAGGCATACATACAGTGTAATTATAGTAATGATAATGATGATAAGTTAAAGATATTGTGCATCAAATGTGAACTCGGAAAAAAATCCGAGCCCCAGATGGGATTTGAACCCACGACCCTCCGTGATCTAGTCGGATGCTCTAACCACTGAGCTACTGGAGACTCTGTGGTGAGCAAGGGTGAAATGTGGGTATTGACTAGAACTGCATCACGCAGTTACATAGTCAAATTTGAAACGACCATATATGACTCATAACTGCATCGCGCAGTCACATTAAGGCATATCGGCGATAGCACCTCGCTAACTGCATCACGCAGTCACATTAAGGCATATCAAAGATGCAACCAACCAACCACCAAAGCGAGTAAATATAAGAGAAGTTAAAGATATTGTGCATCAAATGTGAACTCGGAAAAAAATCCGAGCCCCAGATGGGATTTGAACCCACGACCCTCCGTGATCTAGTCGGATGCTCTAACCACTGAGCTACTGGAGACTCTGTGGTGAGCAAGGGTGAAATGTGGGTATTGACTAGAACTGCATCACGCAGTTACATAGTCAAATTTGAAACGACCATATATGACTCATAACTGCATCGCGCAGTCACATTAAGGCATATCGGCGATAGCACCTCGCTAACTGCATCACGCAGTCACATTAAGGCATATCAAAGATGCAACCAACCAACCACCAAAGCGAGTAAATATAAGAGAAGTTAAAGATATTGTGCATCAAATGTGAACTCGGAAAAAAATCCGAGCCCCAGATGGGATTTGAACCCACGACCCTCCGTGATCTAGTCGGATGCTCTAACCACTGAGCTACTGGAGACTCTGTGGTGAGCAAGGGTGAAATGTGGGTATTGACTAGAACTGCATCACGCAGTTACATAGTCAAATTTGAAACGACCATATATGACTCATAACTGCATCGCGCAGTCACATTAAGGCATATCGGCGATAGCACCTCGCTAACTGCATCACGCAGTCACATTAAGGCATATCAAAGATGCAACCAACCAACCACCAAGCGAGTAAATATAAGAGAAGTTAAAGATATTGTGCATCAAATGTGAACTCGGAAAAAAATCCGAGCCCCAGATGGGATTTGAACCCACGACCCTCCGTGATCTAGTCGGATGCTCTAACCACTGAGCTACTGGAGACTCTGTGGTGAGCAAGGGTGAAATGTGGGTATTGACTAGAACTGCATCACGCAGTTACATAGTCAAATTTGAAACGACCATATATGACTCATAACTGCATCGCGCAGTCACATTAAGGCATATCGGCGATAGCACCTCGCTAACTGCATCACGCAGTCACATTAAGGCATATCAAAGATGCAACCAACCAACCACCAAAGCGAGTAAATATAAGAGAAGTTAAAGATATTGTGCATCAAATGTGAACTCGGAAAAAAATCCGAGCCCCAGATGGGATTTGAACCCACGACCCTCCGTGATCTAGTCGGATGCTCTAACCACTGAGCTACTGGAGACTCTGTGGTGAGCAAGGGTGAAATGTGGGTATTGACTAGAACTGCATCACGCAGTTACATAGTCAAATTTGAAACGACCATATATGACTCATAACTGCATCGCGCAGTCACATTAAGGCATATCGGCGATAGCACCTCGCTAACTGCATCACGCAGTCACATTAAGGCATATCAAAGATGCAACCAACCAACCACCAAAGCGAGTAAATATAAGAGAAGTTAAAGATATTGTGCATCAAATGTGAACTCGGAAAAAAAATCCGAGCCCCAGATGGGATTTGAACCCACGACCCTCCGTGATCTAGTCGGATGCTCTAACCACTGAGCTACTGGAGACTCTGTGGTGAGCAAGGGTGAAATGTGGGTATTGACTAGAACTGAGATAAACATAATGGTGACGACGATGATGACGGTGATGATGGTGATGATGATGATGACCGCTGACCGGTTAGCTCAGTTGGTAGAGCACCGGATTACCGTGCGGGAGGTCGCGGGTGAAAACCCGACCGGACCAACACTCGGGGTCTTTAAATAATTGAGGAGAAAGTGCTGCCTTTGTAATGACATCTACAAACGGTTAGACTTTCTCGTCTTCTCGGATAAGGACGATAAACCGTAGGTCCCGTCTCACAGTACTTTCACTTAATCTGACTCTGTGGGACGTAAAAGAATCACTAGGAACGTAACAAAACTCTGGCAGTGACCATCCTTAGTGTCTGTTCTAATTTAGATATTCACATTATCCCTGAAAAGTCCTGATAGGGAGGGATAATTAAGTATGTATGTACAACGATGACGACGACAGTGATGATGATGATGATGATGATGATGGTGATGGTGATGATTGCGATGACCAATTCTTATTTGTAAACATAGGTTGCCTTGCGTCGCATCCTGAAACGTTTTGCCACATGCTGGCAAACTGTCCTGAGGCATAAGGCAAAATTGCACTCATATGTTATCTTTCAAATTGTTTCCAGAGCTCTAAACTACGGTGGAATTGGCATGGTAGTAGGGCACGAAATAACACACGGTTTTGATGATAACGGTAAGAGATTTTTTGTTCATTTGTTTGCTTTCATGTTTACTTATTTTTACCTTGATCTGATGTCTTTCCCACATCGTGATAGTCTGCCCATCACCACTGGGAAATCCTTCCACTGGGCCTTGATCCTCTAAAGGTATCCGTCTAAATCTTGTGTTCCTCTTTTTAGGCCGCCTGTTTAACAAGGATGGAAATCTGCTCAAATGGTGGTCAAACAAATCAATAGATGCATTTAAGAAAGAAACGGAATGCTTGAAAAAGCAATATTCTGGTTACGTATTTCATGGAAAAAACGTAAGCACTGCGTGCTGTATCGTTACAAAATATGAACAAAACGCGATATCGCGCGCTTCGTGATGTTACTCAAATCTGTCATGCAAGCCCTCCTTTGTTCTCCACAAGGAAATACTAACAGGAACTGCAATCTCGTATCGTCTTGAGGTATACTGCGAGCAGCCGTTCTTATTACTTGCACGAACGGAAGAATAAATCATGCAAATTGTTTCGCTGTTTCCTGCGCGCTACACAGAGAGGAGCGTTGCGTGATGAGACAAAGAACGGCTTCGTAGGAGACTAGCCACGCGCTGGATCCAGTGCGGGGTTACAGAACAAGAAGAACAAAGAAACTGCTCACATTCCAGACTCAGTGTGTCGCCCTGATGAAAAATGGATCCGTTGTAATCAAAAGGTTTTAGTTGTCCAAATTTTAGAAAGCATTCTGGTATTCTCTACCTCGTCCGTATGCTTTAAATAGCAATCACCGCAAAATATGCAACCTCAAAAACCAACATTTCCAAATTTTAAATCAATCTGGATGTACAACATGGTGATGAAACAACTAGCTCATTGATGAGACCTGTTTTTCTGAATTTCGCCATGTCTTTTCTTGTTCGTGAATCTTAATGTTAAAATAGTCCCTGTCTTACTTTTTTGTGTTTGTTTTTCTCTTGCACAGCTGAAAGGTGAACAAATCCTGGGAGAAAACATAGCTGACAATGGGGGCATTAAACAAGCGTTTCAGGTACTGTTCTGCTTGTGCAGCGTAGCCGGGATGGATCCAGGGTTGATGGTCAGTTTGTAAATGAAGCGTACTATATTTTGAATGACTGGTTCTATACCAGTCTTTTGGATTCTCCATAAATGGAACATACAATTTTCAGAGTACGTGTGCAGTTCTGAGGACTCTCAAAATAGCGCGCTCTACTTTCAAATTGTCCCGTTCAATTTGAACAAATGATAATAATAATGATAATGATAATGAGGGGAGCAGGGATGGCGCAGTGGTGAGAGCACTCGCCTTCCACCAATGTGGCCCGGGTTCGATTCCCGGACTCGACGTCATATGTGGGTTGAGTTTGTTGTTGGTTCTCTTCTCTGCTCCGAGAGGTTTTTCTCCGGGTTCTCCGGTTTTCCCCTCTCCACAAAAACCAACGTTTCCAAATTCCAATTTCATCTGCTTGTAAAGCGCATTTGAACATATACACATGGCAAATGCGCTATATAAGTTCTAAATTATTATGATAATGATAATGATAATGATAATGATAATGATAATAAACTTTATTATCGTGTCGATAGGCTGACAACGAAGGCAAAAAGAAAGCTAACGGGTGGGAAGTCTACACAGTTTAATCATTACTTTAGATTCACTTATCAAAGTCTATACACGAAAAAAATAAATCCTTAATTTGCCCCAGTGACAGTAAGACGTGCCAAACGGAAAGCTGATAATTTTCAAGCTATTGACATAGATGACCAGCTCTCAGCGAATACGTGAACAGTAGAAAAGAGCAGTTTTGTTCTAGCTTACTATGATTTTATTCATTTTCATTTTCCTCATTATGGGGCTTAACGAAACGCCATAAGCGAGGTACGTTTCATGAAAAAAAGAAAAAAACAAACAAACCGCAAAACAACCACTACAACAACAATGCTTGTACAGGTGCGTTATTTACAATTTAGTACATTTCTTTGCCGCCTTCTGCAAAACATCAACTTGAAATTACCAAATTCAAGAGTTTTCAGAGAATGACGAGTGTGCGAAGGTGAATTTTTCTTACTTTTCCTTCAATTCAGCACCGTCCGTACCAATTGTATCAGTGGATAGCTCGCTTACAGATGAACGAGTTGCTGGAGCAATCTCGAAGGACTTAACAACACTTGATTTGTATTAAATGTAGTTTTTCGTAGGCATTGCCGTTGTGCTTGCTTAAAACTAAAATAATAAAATACTATTATAATTCTTAACAATAAATGAAAGCGGCTAAGATTAAGGGAGGTCAAAGTTTATGAGACGCTAAACTGAAGTTTTTAACTATAAAAAAAATGCAATAAAACTATGCAGGTCAAAGTTTATGAGACGCTATAGTTTAAAGAAAACTTGAGGACGTCTTTAGAATTTACTTGAAAGTAGCCATACATCTTTCACTTAAATGACCAACTCACAATAGGCTTGTTGGCTTATTTGACAGAGTATTGCATCCTTGTCGAAGGTATCCTGGAAACAGACCTCTTTGAAGCTTGAAAAGTTTATGAATGTTTGCCAGGCCTTCTCTTCTCGCAACTGCTTAGTTTGCTTTCATATAAACTTTAATACACATTGATTTAAACTGTGTTATGACCTTTAATTTCAATATCTTAGCTCTCTAAGTCGAGGCTTTTTTCTTTCCCAGGCTTATCAGAACTGGAAGAAGAGAAATAATAACATCGTTGAACCAGCCCTCCCGGGACTGGAGGACTTTACCAATGAACAGATATTCTTCCTTGGTTTTGCTCAGGTTCGTCTAGACAGTGATAATATTGATAGCTGAGTTAATCGTTTGTCTCATGATTTAGTCCCTTCGGTGTGGATCGTGAAATTTGGTCCCCTATAGAAGGATCTTTGTTTACATTTTAGTTGTTTTTCTTCATTAACTTAAGTGGCCATAAATGACAAAACAAGCTACAAATAAACGTACAAAACAAATCAAAAGCTCGTGGCAAACTTAGTATTCGCCTAAAATTTGAGCTTGACAGGTTCAATGGTTTTTTGAGAAATAGACGTTTGAAATGTCAAGATTTTACAAGTAACTTATGGAAGCTACAAGGGTGGCAAATCTTGTCACCCAGCCATACGATTCCTTGTAAATGTCACAGGCTCTGAAAGCCAATTTCTCCTACAATATTCAACATATCGGACAAATATTCACTATGGTTACCATTAGCGACATGCTCTTTTAGTTTATGGTGTCCATTTGTTCGTAGCCTATGGTTTGATATATGCTAATAAGGCAAAATGTAAACAATGACGTCAGCAGAAGATCTCCTGTACTGCTGGTCTTCGTCAGAAGATGGTGTCGGTTGGCTGTGGATCAGTATAAGTAGCGTCGTGATAGGTGGTGATTGGTGCGGTTCGATCCTCGCTTAATGACTAAATCGCAAGACAAAAGATTAAAATAGTGATAATTATGTTGTTTAGTTTGTTTGTTTGCAATAATAACACAGGGTAAAACCCTTCTTTACACATGTTTTTGGCGTTCTGTCTTCGAAAATCCTTTAGGCGTAACTTATCATTCGAGATGAAAGCCACTGCGCAATTCTCTTCTGCGGTCCTAACCTTTTTCTAACGTTGTTGAAGAATATGTGGATGGACTTCTAAAATTTTGAGAATCCAATGAACGGTACCTGACTTTCCCATGGTGTAATTATTAGCTGTACAATGATGTAGTAATGCGTTTAGTGCGTTGTTCAGTTCAAACTTTGTGAATGGTGGGAGGTTTCTTTAAGGTCACATTGTACAGGTCACTGAAGTCAATACTTCCATATTTGTCAAAAACAACCTTAAAACATTGTAAACAGCGGTTACCAGCAGCATTATACGTTTCCTCTTTTTCAGATTTGGTGTAGCAAGTATCGTAAGGAGGCAGCCTTAAGTCAGATTAACTATGGAGTTCATAGTCCTGGAAAATTTCGGTACAGTTGGTTGATTTATCTTACTTTTTCGTTTGTTTCCATTTTATGGCCGTTTACGAACGTGAAACGGGCTCCGAAATACCTCCAAGGTTTTCTGTTTGAGTAAACTTTAAATACTGACCATGACCTAACAATATTTGAGATTTTTACTCGACATATTCATAACAGATTACAGTTTTCGACTAAGTCATTTGACAAGTTCCAATTTTTAAACAGTGAAGAACGGTAGAAATTCGTATGGATAACGCAGTGCTTGTGAATAAAATGATAAAACCAAATTGATGCCAGCTATCAACTGCGTATACTAAACTGAAACTATAGGTCAATGAATGAACAATAACACGTAATTACTGCAGCCTCAGTAGCCCCAGGGAGAGATGTATAGGAATTTTGGGGTGGGTATTTGTCCTTGGGATTCCACTGCTCTCACCCCACGGATACCGTAATGCACTAAACTTCATTTTGAAACTCTATCTTGAATTCTATTACTTTGTTTGCCTTTCAGGGTAATTGGCTCTCTGTCGAACTTTGACGAATTTGCCAAGGCCTTTAACTGTGAAGAGGGTACGCCAATGAATCGAAAGGAAAAGTGTGCGGTGTGGTAAAGATTTGAGAAGGAAAGTTGGAAGTGGATGCATTTTTCAACTTGGAATTTTTATGCTGCCAGATGAATTATTCATAAGATATTGTAGGCAAAGGCTTTTTTTTAGCCGAATTCGAAAGCTTATTTTGGCGCAACCTCTCGGCTGAATGTAACTAGTGCTTTTAGGGATCTGTGGCTAAGTGTTTTAAACGCTTGCCATATTAAACTGAAGGCTGATTCGCTTACAAATTTCTCTTGATGGTGTACGATTAAAAGGAAAAGAAAAACATTGCCTGTATCAACAGATAACGCAAAATGACCCTGGTCGTGATGACGTTTCAATATAACAACTTTTTATCGCTTTAGTTACCAAATTACCTTATAATGTAAATTGAAATTGTTCGGAAACGCTCTGCAATTGTGGAAAATTGAAAACTGCACAGTACTTTCATTTGATTCGTCGCCCTCCAAATTTTATTCACAGAAATACCCAAAGTTAAATTCATTTTGTTCGAGGTAAAAAAAAAATTATTTGAGAAATAGCATTTCAGAGCAATTTGTACAGCAGTAAACAGTTCGCTCCCATGTCAGGTTAGTTTTCATCCCAGCCGTGCCGGGTTTACAGTTCTGTATACCAGCTTGTTTTTTATATTTCTTAATTGAAATAGTCCTCGCAATTTAAAGGTGCGTTTATACGTTGTAAACGTGATAGCTAGACATTGCTCAACATGTAGCTCAGTCAGAAATAGGAACATAATGATATCGTTGATACGTTATTCAAACTATCCTGGTCGAATATGTTTTTAGAAAACAGAGGTTCGTAGACTAATAAGGGGCAGCTTCAAGAAGGGAAGTATGTTGATACAGCTATCAAATTAGTATTGACTTTTTGTATTACAATTTGTAATACAAAAAGTATAACACCATGAATGGGCTATTATAAATGAACTCAACAGTACCGCCTAGAATCTGGCCTTAAGTCTTTTTTTCTTGAATTGTTTCAAGATTCGATTTTTTTTAAGCTTAAGATTAGCCAATGTGATTAAATGTGGACATGAAGACAAATGTTCAGATATGCATTGCAAAAGCTCTAGATTTTGAACTGATGTTAGTGTCGATCATACATTTATTTAATTAATAATAAAACCGAATGACGATTAGCAATTCCCTTATTTACTTCTAAATTTGGAACCAAGCTTCCCATTATTACAACCTATATTCTTTCTGTCATTTGTGAAAAATGGTTCAGTCTTGTTTCCTCTATATTAACCAAATGAAAAGCTTCAATAAAGTTTTTGATTTTCTCTTTTCAATACACTAGCGTAAATTCATTTTTCACTTATATTATTTTAAATACAAGGTTAGGGGTAAACGCGTCTCTGTGTTTGATGTGAAGTTCACGGTTTGCCACCCGTGAAGTGCGCATAAATCCAAATTTATTGAAAACATTTATTTTAGGTAAGACTAGAAAACTCACTTTGGATGTGACAGAGAACTGTCGCCTGCACAAAGAGCTTGACTCAACCAGGGCGTACGCTTAAAAGGTGAATGCATGAATGCGGCGGGGCTAGTAGTACAGGTCATATTCCACGAGTCAATATACAGGTCACCTTGCTACAAGCCCAAAAGTGTCTCCTAGCCCTAATCACATCCAAAATTTTGTTTTAGAATGAGGAGAAACTGTTTTGGCTTAGTTACCAATCAATGAAACAGTGACCTGTACCTGTGACCTATGGAATGTGACCTGAATTGTATGGTCATGACGTTGAAGACGAAAAGGAAGCCAGGTGCTCCTTTGGTGAAAAACTACAAAAGTGTAAAAATCCAGTAAAAACCTCGACGGAGACTAGCATCTCATCGTCAAGATCGCAGAAAAGAATATCTACGCCTGGAACTTTTGCTCAATTAACACTTTAGCAATATTTTGCCGTCATTTTGTATAGGTGCCTGATGTATTTTTTTACATGCATTCAGTATTACTACACAAATTGTGAGGTCTAAAGTCTCGGCAGTTTGCCTGAAATCAAACAAACAGAACTGTTAGTTGTATTTCGCTTTCTAATAACTAAGTTTGCGCAGGACACTTGCTAATGAATAAATTCATGAGCCAAATTTTTGGGGTAGGTGTTTCCTTTTCAAGCTTCAAATATCTGAATTTTGAGGGTCGATTCCGCTGAAATTTGACAGGGGTCTTGGTGGATGATGGAATTACACCACGATTGTCGTTTTATGGGCGGATTGCGATTTACGGTGACATTGTAGGCTGCTAAAGTTAGAACTGGGAAAATCAATGACTGTGTTCGAGTTTTCTGATTGAGAAGCGCAGTAAAGTAAATGGTTAATTACGAAAATTTGGTTTATCAACGGAGTTGATAATGTAAATTGACCACCGTACAGGGATTCGATTAGCTGACGTTTCGAGCGTTAGCCCTTCGTCGGAGCGAATCGAGGAATTGTGGGTTGTGTATGGTTTATATACAGAGAATGGAGCTACGCTATTGGTGGTAACATGGTAACGTGAAAAACAGGAATAAATTAATTGAATGAAAAGCGCTCGTTGATACCGTGGGGATTAAGAGTGCCAATTTGAAAGATCAGTTTTTGCTCGAGATTTTTACGGCTTTCCGTGGTACCTTGATGTAGGGAAAGGCCGGAGATTGACATGTGTTGTTTGGAATGGTTAGGGAGATTAAAATGCCGAGCGACAGGTTTGGATGCGTCTTTGTCATCTTTCTCAACATCACGAAGATGTTCTCGGAATCGGTCACCTAGTCGTCTTCCTGTTTCGCCAATGTATAACTTTTTGCATAATGTGCAGGTTATGCAATAGATAACATTTGCGGAGGTACACGTGAAACGATCAGTGATCTTAACAGATCGCTTAGGGCCCGATATTTTGTCAGTGTTTTGAATGAAAGGACAAGTTTTGCATCGCGAGCGCGCGCATTTAAAAGTGCCAGGTTGTTCAGTTGTTTTGAATGCGCTTTTAACTAGAAAGTTACCTACATTTTTGTCGCGTTTGAATGAAATCAGCGGTGGTTCCGAAAAGATTCTAGCAGTTTCTGGATCATTTTGCAGTATCTTAAAGTTGTTAAGAATGATGGCTTTAACTGGGTTATTATGCGGGTGAAATGTGAGGGTGAATGGAATTCTGTCATTCTTTTCCTTTTGTGACGTCTGTAGTGCTGACTGTTGATCAATCTGCTGAGCGCGGTGATGGCCCGATTGAACTACAGAATCAGGATAGCCACGTTTCTCGAAAAAATGGCACATTTCCTCTGATTTGTTGGAAAAATCAGAGTCATCACTACATAGACGTCGAAGTCTAAGAAATTGAGAATAGGGAATGGCGTTTTTGACATGAGATGGATGTGAAGATGAATACAACAAATAACTGTGAGAATCGGTGGGTTTGTAGTGCACACTGGTACATAAGCCGTTGCCGCTGATAAAAACTTTGATATCGAGAAAGGCCAGGGAAGTTTCCGAAATTTCCCAGGTATATTTTAGAGCCGGATGAAAGGAATTAACGGCGGTTATAAATTGGTTGATTTCCTCCTTGCTAGACGAAATTGCGCCGATACAGTCGTCAATGTAGCGACCGTAGAGTTCAGGTTTAGGACCGTTGTACTGATTGAAGAATTGGTACTCGACGTACCCTACAAAAAGATTGGCGTAGCTGGGTCCCATTTTTGTGCCCATCGCTACACCATTAATTTGCTTGTAATAGTTGTCAGCGAAAGAAAAACAGTTAAGTGTTAAAACTAGTTCAGCTAGGCGGAGTAGCGTTTCCGAGCTAGGTTCCTTGACGGTGCGTTGATCGAAAAAATACTTAAGTGCTTGAAGACCTTCGCCGTTTGGAATGACAGTGTATAGAGATGTAATATCCATAGTGAAAATTAGTTTGTCTTCGCCGGTGAAATTGAAATCGCGGAAAATTTCAAGTGCGTGTTGACTGTCTTTAATGTAAGATGGCAAAGATTTGACGATGGGCGCCATAATCTTGTCTAAATAGCTAGAAATGAGTTCGGTAGGGCAACTACAGGCAGAAACGATAGGTCGACCCGGGTTGTTAGGTTTGTGGATTTTGGGTAAAAAGTAAATACACGAGGTTCTCGGAGTAGTGATGATGAGATTAGTAGCGGTAGCCGGCAATTCTTGTTTGACTATTAGGTCCTGAATCGTGTCTTTGACAATTTTTTTGGTTGGTGGAAGTGAGATCCTTCTCGACTTTAGCATAAAAGGAGGTGTCAGAAAGTTGCCGCGAAGCTTCTTCTTTGTAAAGGTCGGACCGTTATTTGACAGTTATTTGTTGTATTCATCTTCACATCCATCTCATGTCAAAAACGCCATTCCCTATTCTCAATTTCTTAGACTTCGACGTCTATGTAGTGATGACTCTGATTTTTCCAACAAATCAGAGGAAATGTGCCATTTTTTCGAGAAACGTGGCTATCCTGATTCTGTAGTTCAATCGGGCCATCACCGCGCTCAGCAGATTGATCAACAGTCAGCACTACAGACGTCACAAAAGGAAAAGAATGACAGAATTCCATTCACCCTCACATTTCACCCGCATAATAACCCAGTTAAAGCCATCATTCTTAACAACTTTAAGATACTGCAAAATGATCCAGAAACTGCTAGAATCTTTTCGGAACCACCGCTGATTTCATTCAAACGCGACAAAAATGTAGGTAACTTTCTAGTTAAAAGCGCATTCAAAACAACTGAACAACCTGGCACTTTTAAATGCGCGCGCTCGCGATGCAAAACTTGTCCTTTCATTCAAAACACTGACAAAATATCGGGCCCTAAGCGATCTGTTAAGATCACTGATCGTTTCACGTGTACCTCCGCAAATGTTATCTATTGCATAACCTGCACATTATGCAAAAAGTTATACATTGGCGAAACAGGAAGACGACTAGGTGACCGATTCCGAGAACATCTTCGTGATGTTGAGAAAGATGACAAAGACGCATCCAAACCTGTCGCTCGGCATTTTAATCTCCCTAACCATTCCAAACAACACATGTCAATCTCCGGCCTTTCCCTACATCAAGGTACCACGGAAAGCCGTAAAAATCTCGAGCAAAAACTGATCTTTCAAATTGGCACTCTTAATCCCCACGGTATCAACGAGCGCTTTTCATTCAATTAATTTATTCCTGTTTTTCACGTTACCATGTTACCACCAATAGCGTAGCTCCATTCTCTGTATATAAACCATACACAACCCACAATTCCTCGATTCGCTCCGACGAAGGGCTAACGCTCGAAACGTCAGCTAATCGAATCCCTGTACGGTGGTCAATTTACATTATCAACTCCGTTGATAAACCAAATTTTCGTGTCTCACTTCCCCACCGACGCAGCACCACAGTTTCTTTAGAAACTAATCCCCTTTATTTAAATGGTTAATTAGTTGGTGATAAATGATAACCTCTTCTGTGAGGTGACAGAAGCACATGTCTCAGTTTCAAGACTCGTTACAAGTCAGTGGCTTCCATAGGAGTAAAATTGTGAAACTTAGAATTTGAAGCGTCTGATCTTCTTTGTGAAGTTTGTTTTTGCAATTTTGCTTCTGTCACATCCCAGTATAGGGGGATTCATGCTTACGTCATTGTTTACATAATTGCTCATTTGCATACGGCTTTGCTTACAGAAGGAAACATGTTGATTTGACTCCAGGCAGCTAAAGAGCTAGTGAAATTTAATACATTGTGAAATTTTTAGCTCTTTAGGTGAAGTATTCAAGGAGATATTGTCTTCCAAAAACTGCAAAATTTCTGAGTGGCAAAAGCACTAATGAGCTCATACATTCTTTGCAAAATTTTGAGTTTTTAAACTCGCGTTGCACAAAAAGTATTCAATACGTGAGGCTCATATTCATTGGCAGAGTTATTCATACTATGACCTTTCAATATTGTAAACAAGGATTCCCCTATAGCATGCTAAGTTTATCTCCCTGGTGTAGTCCGTGATGAAAACTCGGACACAAAATTGCAGTATTTTTTTCTCCGAAGATCAAAATCATCAAAGATCAAAAATGTGAAAGAAGTCACACGTGCAATTAGTTATACGCCGAACATACCATGTATTCAATAAATTTAGAATGTAAAAACAAAAAACTCTTCTCACAAATATCCCGTGCATCGTCAAGTGTAATCATTCGCACGGTTCGTGAATACTCTTAAAAGAAATACATACGTACTGAGATTAGAGACTGGTGAGCTGCGCGGCCTTAAGTAACAAACATATCTCGTAGTAAGTTAGAAAAATTGCTAGGCAACTTTGACATAATTAATGTCCGTAGAAAGACAAAAAAGGAGTCCGAGCCTGATAGTTTAGAGCAGTCAACCAGAATTGACCGCGGTTCAAAAACCATTGACAAAACAGCAAAACGACGCGCAGTTACTTCGAAGATTCTTGGAGAAGGCAGAGAAATTAGGCAATTTAGACAAGTAACAAACATGTCTTGAAGTAAACTAGAAAAATTGCTAAACAATTTTGACATAAATGTCCAAAGAATGACAAAAGGAGTTTGAACCTGGTTGTTCAGTCCGTCAGCAATCACTCGTAACACAGAGCTGTATTATAGCGCCATTTCACACAAAATCGCTGCTTGGCTAAGCAGACCAAAAAAAACCTAAAATGAATCGATAGTCTTACTGTTGCTTCCCATGTCTTCCGAGGAAGCCGTCCTTCAATTAAAGGTTCTTAGTGGCAAGAGATCATTCAGTTATGACAAAGACAGCGTTTCCGAAACAATACTAGCTTTTCCTTCGCAGACTCGTCCACTATAAGCTTAGAATTATCAAAGCCAGCCAACCCATTTCTTTTTATTTATTTATTTATTATTATTATTATTATTATTATTATTATTATTATTATTATTATCATCATCATCATCATCATCAAGGGAGAAAGGAACAACTTGGGCTAAACATAACAAAAAAAAAAGGTATACAGTTACATGTTAAAAACAACTAGTGAAAAAAAAGTAGAAAAGTAAACTACAGGCAGTCAAATACAACATGTCGTAAAAGTAGATTAATGTAAAGGTATCTTAGCTTACAGTTAAGATGGAACTGTTACAAGTCTAAATGTACATATGTCTATTTGTATTAATTCGGTCAACCAACCCATTTCGCTGTTTTTAACATCCAAACGCTGCAGCTAATTCTTACAAGTTCAAACAAAACAAAACAAAAATAGAGAATTAATCAAGTTAGACGGCGAAAATTTGTTGTTTACAGTCTGCTTTGAACGAAGATCCCTAACTTTTTCAATGAAGTGTGAAGTACGCTAGTTTTTAACATTTTCTTGACAGCTTATTGACAAATTTCTGTCAGATTTTGAGACATGCACATGCATTTGATCGGCCTTTTTTCACTCGAGCTTGAGTTTCTGCCATCAATTTAATTAAAGCTTTTAGCATTTTCTCCCTTTGGGACAGCGATAAAACAAAAGTGGGTCTTTTTATTGAACTAGCTAACAAATTCCACCCAACCGTCAAATTTACAGCCGAAATATCAGAGAACGAGATTACTTTCCTTGATACAGTAGTGTCTACAGTAGACTGCGAGTAGTCCCTCTTTCTTTCCGCTCGCTCGCGCTTCGCGCTCGCTCACAAGATCGACGAAGGAAAGAAAGAGTTAATCAAATTGGTATGGTACGGTATACTTCATTTAAATCAAAGAAACACACTAACTCCAACAACACTTCTTGTGACAGCATGCATTGTCTGATTAGCCAATCGGAATCAGTTCCTGTTGGCTGTGCAACGGGAAATTCTGAACGCGTCCCAAAGAGAAAAGGATGCAGTCCCTCTTTCGTTCCGCTCGCCCCAATTTCCGCTCGCTCGCGCTTCGCGCTCGATCATAAGATCGACGAAGGAAAGAAAGAGGGGCTGCTCGCAGTCTGTGTCTAAAGGGGATAGATTCAAAAACGAATCCATCCTACACATTAAAACTCACTACAAGCCGACTGAAACCTTTCAATATACACACTCCAACTCATGCCACCCCCCAGGCGTGATAAATAGTTTCGTTAAAGTGTGAATGATATATGAAATAAATCATACATGAACTGCGGAAATGAAATCAAATGAAGAATGATCCTCGCAGTTGTGAACGCAATTTATGCAATTGCGAAAAGAAGCCTGAAAAAAATTCAGGACTTCAACGGGGTTCGAACCCGTGACCTCGCGATTACCGGTGCGATGCTCTAACCAACTGAGCTATGAAGCCACTGACGTTGGGAGCAGGTCAATTGTGGGTTCATATGTTCCCGTGAAAGAAATGAGTGTGAATGATATATGAAATAAATCATACATGAACTGCGGAAATGAAATCAAATGAAGAATGATCCTCGCAGTTGTGAACGCAATTTATGCAATTGCGAAAAGAAGCCTGAAAAAAAAAATTCAGGACTTCAACGGGGTTCGAACCCGTGACCTCGCGATTACCGGTGCGATGCTCTAACCAACTGAGCTATGAAGCCACTGACGTTGGGAGCAGGTCAATTGTGGGTTCATATGTTCCCGTGAAAGAAATGAGTGTGAATGATATATGAAATAAATCATACATGAACTGCGGAAATGAAATCAAATGAAGAATGATCCTCGCAGTTGTGAACGCAATTTATGCAATTGCGAAAAGAAGCCTGAAAAAATTTCAGGACTTCAACGGGGTTCGAACCCGTGACCTCGCGATTACCGGTGCGAAGCTCTAACCAACTGAGCTATGAAGCCACTGACGTTGGAGCAGGTCAATTGTGGGTTCATATGTTCCCGTAAAAGAAATGACTGTGAATGATATATGAAATAAATCATACATGAACTGCGGAAATGAAATTGCATAAATTGCGTTCACAACTGCGAGGATCATTCTTCATTTGATTTCATTTCCGCAGTTCATGTATGATTTATTTCATATATCATTCACACTCATTTCTTTCACAGGAACATATGAACCCACAATTGACCTGCTCCCAACGTCAGTGGCTTCATAGCTCAGTTGGTTAGAGCATCGCACCGGTAATCGCGAGGTCACGGATTCGAACCCCGTTGAAGTCCTGAATTTGTTTTCAGGCTTCTTTTCGCAATTGCATAAATTGCGTTCACAACTGCGAGGATCATTCTTCATTTGATTTCATTTCCGCAGTTCATGTATGATTTATTTCATATATCATTCACACTCATTTCTTTCACGGGAACATATGAACCCACAATTGACCTGCTCCCAACGTCAGTGGCTTCATAGCTCAGTTGGTTAGAGCATCGCACCGGTAATCGCGAGGTCACGGGTTCGAACCCAGTTGAAGTCCTGAATTTTTTTTCAGGCTTCTTTTCGCAATTGCATGAATTGCGTTCACAACTGCGAGGATCATTCTTCATTTGATTTCATTTCCGCAGTTCATGTATGATTTATTTCATATATCATTCACACTCATTTCTTTCACGGGAACATATGAACCCACAATTGACCTGCTCCCAACGTCAGTGGCTTCATAGCTCAGTTGGTTAGAGCATCGCACCGGTAATCGCGAGGTCACGGATTCGAACCCCGTTGAAGTCCTGAATTTGTTTTCAGGCTTCTTTTCGCAATTGCATAAATTGCGTTCACAACTGCGAGGATCATTCTTCATTTGATTTCATTTCCGCAGTTCATGTATGATTTATTTCATATATCATTCACACTCATTTCTTTCACGGGAACATATGAACCCACAATTGACCTGCTCCCAACGTCAGTGGCTTCATAGCTCAGTTGGTTAGAGCATCGCACCGGTAATCGCGAGGTCACGGGTTCGAACCCAGTTGAAGTCCTGAATTTTTTTTTCAGGCTTCTTTTCGCAATTGCATGAATTGCGTTCACAACTGCGAGGATCATTCTTCATTTGATTTCATTTCCGCAGTTCATGTATGATTTATTTCATATATCATTCACACTCATTTCTTTCACGGGAACATATGAACCCACAATTGACCTGCTCCCAACGTCAGTGGCTTCATAGCTCAGTTGGTTAGAGCATCGCACCGGTAATCGCGAGGTCACGGGTTCGAACCCAGTTGAAGTCCTGAATTTTTTTTCAGGCTTCTTTTCGCAATTGCATGAATTGCGTTCACAACTGCGAGGATCATTCTTCATTTGATTTCATTTCCGCAGTTCATGTATGATTTATTTCATATATCATTCACACTCATTTCTTTCACGGGAACATATGAACCCACAATTGACCTGCTCCCAACGTCAGTGGCTTCATAGCTCAGTTGGTTAGAGCATCGCACCGGTAATCGCGAGGTCACGGATTCGAACCCCGTTGAAGTCCTGAATTTTTTTCAGGCTTCTTTTCGCAATTGCATAAATTGCGTTCACAACTGCGAGGATCATTCTTCATTTGATTTGGTTTCATTAAAGGCGGAGAATAAGACTGCTTAGAACTAAGTCTTCGAAAACAACATTTGTAGAGAGCCTTGCCGAATTCAAACAAGGCCTGTGAGCACGCGGTTATCCTAAAGGTGTCTGTCAAAGGTCAACTTTGCCTCTAGACCATCGGCTCTAAAACAAAAGAAAAAGCACGTACCGCCCAGGAGTCAAAAACTTTAAACAGATATTGATGGAACACTGGAGTTTTATACAAAATCAGCCACTGCTGAGAACGATCTATCCAAAAAACTCCGATAATATCTTACAAAAGAGGTAAATCTCTTAATGAGACACTCGTCAGAGCGAAAATATCAATGTTTTAGGCTCTAATGCGAGGCGACCGCAAAAACCACACTGAAGGAGACTGTCCCAGGCCTGTCATTTACTACCTATTTTGCTGAAGCCGAAGGATGAGGCAAATAATTGATCTGCGAGACGCTGGCAAATCAAGGTATTTTGCGAAAACCGAGTTTGATAATAGTTTTATCATTCGATCAGCTAGCTTGTTTTTCATAATTATTTTCGGGAAGCGTGAAACGATTCGCCATTATTTAACACTGAATTTGAAGAGAATGGCGCATGGACACAACCACGCATGAGCAGAATCGTATTTGCAGCAAAATCATGGTTGGACGGTACTGCGCACGAGCAGACCATTATTTGTAGGCAGTTATTTGTAGGTCACCTGGTAGGCTCTATGCCAATGATGAGAAGCGGAAAAAAAGTATCCAATGATTTATTTTGCGCGATCTTCATTTACTAAGTTATCGCTGATATTGCTATCTGCCTCCTCGGTGGTACGCCGCGATCGTGTAGTGGTTAGGACCCTGCGTTGTGGCCGCAGTAACCCAGGTTCGAATCCTGGTCCCGGCAATTGTTTATCTCTCTCTCTTTTTTTTTTTTTTTGGTTGTTTGTTTTACATAAAAATATACTGTTAAATCAAAAGTACTATTAATGAAGATAAACTTTTAAATTGTTTAACACTTAAATTAATCCAAGAAATGAAAACTACAAGAGTACTACCCATAGCTTGCTCCGGTCACTTGTTTAATATATTTCGAAATCTTTTTTCTCGCTATCTACTTCATAGCTAGGCCTTAATGCTAAGATTTGTAATGAAACCCTTTGTAAGAATTATTGAACATAGATTGCAGAAGCAATTAAAATAATAATAAGTAAATAAATCAATCAATCAATCGGAAATTATGAAAAAAAATCAAATTGCCATCCAAGCGAGTAAGTTTCTCGTTGTAAAAACTGACTATAACCAGGGCAAACACCGTCGTTTATAATACTTTAATTTATCCCTGGTCAGCCGGAGAAACGGAGTGTTTTAAAAACTATTCTGTCTTTATAGCATTCCGACCGAAACTTTAAATGTACGTACGTATGCAGGAGCTCATGACGTATTGTGGAAGTGAAAACAAGAACGTTTCTGCCAGCGGCTGTTCTAAGCTTCACTGAATTGCTGATCATCTTTCATTCATTTTTAATCACGTTATATTTGTTTACATTCTTGTCAAAAGTTTTTCTTTTGCATTTTGCTTAAAACTTATCCTTTCGTTTTCTTTGTCGAGATGCAAAAACTTAATAAGTCCGCTTTCCTTAATAAAAATGTTGAAAATTTATATAGTGCAACTTTCCATAAATATGACCAAGTGCGCTTTACATGTTTAAAAATGAAATATGAAAAAATTACATTAATTGGTAAAAATTATATTAATTGGTAAAAATAAATGAATAAATAAATAAAGAAAGAAAGAAAAATAAAATTCAAATAAAAATATTATGTTCACATTAAGGGGGTGATGTCCTTGGCGATTTTATACGCCGATCGCCGGCGATCGGCGAAAATCGCCTAGTGTGCCCGATGTAGCGATTGCGATTTTCGCCGAGCACTGCGATCGTATAAAATCGCCGGTATCTGACATGTCAGACATCGGCGATTAAATTCGCCGACATTCGCCTAGTCGGTGCCCGTTCCCGCGATTTTATACGCTCATCGCTTCGAATCGCCAGTAAAGTCAGCCAATCAGATATAGCGATTTTATCACGACTCTTCAAAATGGCAGACAACAACGGGGAATGATTCCTTCGACGGAGCCTGGCAACAAAGCTGGAGTGTAGAACGGCGAAAATTCGCCTACCGTGCCCGCATCAATCATATTCGGCGCGATAGGCGTATAAAATCACCTAGTGTGTCGTAGGCTTCAATTAAAAGCTATCTTAAAATAATGTGTCTTTAAACTCTCCGGTCATTTTCAAGTTGAAGTATAAAATTGTTTAACATGCGCTTATATAATAATCAATTGTAAAATGCTAATGAGGTACTGACTAAAACTCTAAAATATTTGCATAGAAACAATACGAGAAAATCGCGGCAATAATGGTAAGAACGCTAAGGCGAAAGAGACAAAATATATATATTTTTTTACAATACAACAAATATTCTTTTATTCACAACATATTACTTACACTACTTGACAATATAATATTTTACACTAAAACACAGACATGCACAAAACGAAACTTGCTAATTATTAAATTGTAGCACATACAATATGCGTACCGACCTGAAAGAAACTACACCTACTTACACTATAAAAGGTTACATGGCAGTGAAATAGAATAATAACAATAGAATTGATAACTAAAGTAGCTAAATTGGAAACAATAAAGACATAGATAAAATAAAGACATGGGCGCCGCTATGAAGCACTTAAACTGGTCAAATACTTGTTCCATTTGCGGTTAAAACTGGATTCATGTTTGGTGAATTTATTGATCTTAAATTCTATTTGATAAATATAATAAACTTTAGAGATAAATAGCCTCAGCGACGGGTGAATAAGTTTGCTTCTGCAATCGTAAATAATTTGCCTGGCAATGATTAGTAGATGGTTAAGTAAGAGAAAATCCTCCTTTCTGTCCCAAATTCCAAAAAGCTTATCCACCTCAGATAGATCTTCAAGTTTAATGTGTATATTATTGCACCAGTGAATATATTCCAGCCAAAACCTCTCTGTTATGCAGCATGAAATGAATAAATGCTCAAGGGATTCGCTCTCTTCGTCACAAAACGAACATAATGCTGTCGGTTTCAACCCAACTTTGTGAAGAAAGGCATTTGTAACTAAGTATCTGTTCAAAATTTTGTACTGAAACTCGCGCGTTTTTGTCTCCAAAGCTACTGTAAAAGGTAATCTGTAGATCTCCTTCCAATTGAAGCTTGCCTTACCAAACTTTTCCTCAAATTTTGCTTGTGCAGTTGGAGCACACTCAAAGTTGGAGCGTATTTCCCTATAGACAGATTTAGATAGTGCTTTACATAGAGCTACGTTTTGGTTTTCTAAACGTAGTTCAAAATTATCTGTAAGAACAAAGACCTTTCTACTATTGTGCGTTTTATTTGTTAATGAGTTTCGGTACTGAGCTGGTAAAGCGTCAATGATCCTCATTAAGTAGAAAATCTCTAGAGGTGATAGACCTGATTGTATTAGATTTTTCCGCACTATCAGGTTGTTCTTGTCGTCCACTAGATCCTTTAACCTCACTATACCCTTTTTATAAAGTGAAGAATGGTAAAAGGATCTTCCATCAACACAGATGTTCTTATTGTTCCATATAATCACCCTAGCTACATCATTACTCATCTGATAGTTTTTCATTTTCGATCCGACTGAGATTTCTGCAAAGCATTTTAGACACTCTTCATAGAAATCGGGTAGCTTTATAGGAAGCTTTTTAACATCAAAATCACAGGCCAAGAGTAGCTTTCCACCAACTGGTTTCAAGTAATACAGAAAGATCAATTTCCAACTGCTTGGTTGAGCTTCGGCTAACTTTTTACAGCACATGATCCGCTGTGTTTTAACAACTGATTCCAAATGTGGCGCTTTCAAACCACCATTCTCTACATCGCCTAATAAAGTTGACCTTTTGACTTTATCTTTTCCTTTCCAAATGAATTGAAACATTATCTTATTCGCTTCTTTAATTACATCCTTGTTAACACTTACTAGACCAGCTCTGTACATAAAGATAGGAATAACAAATGTCTTGACTATCTGTATTCCTCCAATGATGGTAAGATTTCTCCAGTTCCAAAGTTGAAGCTTTTCCTTGATAGATTTAAGAATTTCATCACTGAAATTCAACTTTCTCCATAGGCCTCTATCGTAAGTAAAATGAATCCCCAGAATTTTGATTGCTTTTTTAACTTTAATGCTTGCATTCAAAACAGCTAAATATTTAGACGCGTTTTTCTGATTTCCCAACAGAATGACTTCAGTTTTGTCGTAATTAATTTCGAGGACAGAGCATAGCGTAAATTGTTGTACAGTGTTAAACACGGGGTTAAGAGAGATTTGGTTCCTAAGAAAAAGTGTTAAGTCGTCGGCAAATATTTCTAATTTAATCTCTTCATCATCTACTAAAATCCCCTGAATTTGTTTGTCTGACCGTATACTAATGGCTAGTACTTCTAGGCAGATGATGAATAGGTATGGAGAGCTAGTGGGTCCCCTTGCCTGACTCCTTTAAGAATTGGAAATGGTCCTGTGGTATAGCCGTTATTCATGACGCAACTAGAAATGTTCTTGTAAAAAGTCTGAACCCAGTGAATCAAAGATGGGCCAAAATTGAAAGCGGTGAGAACGTTATACATGAATTTATGGTTTATCGAATCAAAGGCTTTCTTGAAGTCGATAGCTACTAATACTCCACTGATTTTCTCTCTCTCTGTATACTCAAAAATATCATCAATTGTACTATACTTACAGCATCAAGAATGGTTCGACCTTTTACATACGCATTCTGGTTGTGATGTATGATATCCGGTAGAACTCTTTGAAGTCTTGTCGCAATTGCTTTTGATCCAATTTTAGCATCAACATTGATCAGAGAAATTGGTCTCCAATTGCAAATTTTCCGCTTATCTTTCTCTTTCTTTTCTATTAGCTTGATAATGGCTTGTTTTTGAGAGTTGGGGTGAGCTATCCAACTCTCAAAGAGACAATATTAAAAGTGAATTAATTAGGTAAAAACGTTTGCGCAGATCGAGTCACTCTGTTTGTTCAGTTTTGGTTTAAGTTCACGAATAAAAAGCATTTCAAAAATCAAACAGTCTAATCTACTCTGACACTTCTTTAAAATCTTAGCATTTTACAATTGATTATTATATAAGCGCATGTTAAACAATTTTATCCTTCAACTTGAAAATGACCGTTGATCGGTCGAAACGTCGTTGCTTTTTAACGTTAACTTTTATAGTAAAATCCGTTTCCAAAAATTTGTTGATTCGAATCTTTAAAGGGGCAGTGTCACGCTATTGTACTATCATTTTAAAAAGCTTAAACTGCCAATGCACCAGTGGAAACCTTAAAATAATGGTCTTATTTTGCTGCTAAAGACTGTAGTACTGCATTTACACAACAAACTCCTGTATTTCATCAAAGATGACGAGGATGGAAATGGATTGAAATTTGAAAAAACTTGCCAGTTTTTTCAAAATTTCAAGCTATGCGTTGAAAAATTACCAAAAAAACTATTATGGTTAGCTGTCCCTGCTAAAACTTTCATTGGAATTCATCTTGCTGATTCTGTAGCAGCAATTTTTGCATGATAACAGGTAAAAGACAGTAATTTTAGCAGAACTGAGCCAAAAACAGCAAAAATCCCGGTGACAGTGCTCCTTTAAACTCTGCTTAAAAAAAAATAAATTAAAACTTTTTTCGTTTCTAATATGTGAGGGCAATGTATTCTATATTTTGGGCGCTTCTATTGAAAATGTCCTGCATCTCGCAAAGTCTTTTTGTTTTACTTCTAGGTGCTAATAACAAAATACCGTCATTGGATCGCAAACCGTAACAACATTTTCCTTTGACTTGCACCAATTCACAAAGATATTTAAGTGCAAAGGCATATATAGATTTAAAAACCGACCAACTAAATCTCTTCACCACCCGGAGCTCAGTTTGAAAATTGGTTTTCCTCGAAAGCCAAGAATGCGACTGTTATTGATTGTGACATCAGGATCTATGCAAGCGCACGTTCCTTGAACGCCCTTGGCAGTGCACTCTCAGTGGTTACCTTGGCAACCAAAATATTGTTTATATGTAGCACAGGAAGTTTGCAGAAGTATAGAAAATTTCCATTCAGAAAATAATTTGATCGGGAATTCGTTCGGGGTTTATGATGAGAGACTCGTGTCAAAGAAGCCAAAAGTGTATGAAAGGATGTATTGAAACCAGGTTTTCTTTTGTTGTTGTTTTGCGTTCCCCGTTGACTGTCTGAATAAGAGGGAAAATATCGTAACTAGGAGTGATATCTCACCTTCTTGCTTGGTGCAAAACCTGACATCAGCCGGCCGACATCACTGAGAATTTGATCGATAACCCTACAATGGAATCTTACACAGCAGCGGAATTATTGTTCCGATTGTTACAAAGAAAACTAGTTTTCTGTCCTTGCTGCAAACATCTCATGAAACTATGACTTTGCACAAAACAGTGCGAACTGAATGCTGTGATGTCACAATGCAACAAATGGCGTGGGGCGCGCGCGGTGATTTTGTAAAGCCACGGAGAAGCTGCGGCCAAACGGCAAATGTTTGGTGACCAAACCGATCATCAAACATCGTTTGGTTACCAAACATTTTGCCATTTGGCCACATTGTTTGGTGATGTTCGATGCTGTTTGATGCTGTTTGATCGTGTTTGAACTCCATCAAACATTCGATCAAACAACTTCAAACATTTCTTTTGTTCTCATGTTTGTTTGGTGATGTTTGGTCCGTTTGACCAGCTATTGAAAGGTGTCAGAACGCAAACACATGTTGCTTCTAAAAATATATGCATGTAATAACTGTTCATCAGTAGGATAACTAAAATGTGTGCAATTCCAAAACTGGTTTCGGCTCCATCAAATCCTAACAAACATGTTTTGCTCGCGCATGCGAGATGTGCTATCTCATTTCGTTTGTATTCACAGTTACTGCGTTCTGTTTGCATGGCTAACACACCATTTTGCTAATGATCAGTTCCCAGTGAATAGTGGGTAGATCCAGTCCTTTGTGGTGGCAAACGGCCATTTTAGGACGTAATTTGAAATTGTAATTTTGCCTTTTTTGCCTCCACAAAGGGCTGGATCTGCCCACAATTCACCAGGAACTGATGACTAGCAAGCTGGTGTACAAGAGATCTTTCGCAACGACCATGGCGACGGCAACGGAAACTTCGTATAAAATGTAACTTCTCGTTTTTGTCGCTCTTTCGTTTTTATTCCAGTTTAATTTGTGTAACTTGGAAAATGTTAGCTAACTATCCAACAATTTACCGCCATGCCGTTCATGTTTTCGAGAAAACCTTGAGTTTGGTAATTTCACGTTTTTCTTTTGCAGAGGCTGACTGGCAAACAAATTCATACTTTTTTGTGGTGTTCTCACGATGCTCCCATTGATGAAGCTCCCTATTGTAAAAATGGGGAACAAGGAAGAAGTTTTTATTGACGTGACTCAGAGGATACACAGTAAAACGAAGGCAATTAGACGGAATCTTCCTCTAATAATTCAGGGAGAATTACAGCCGCTATACACTGCCTTTGAACCATCACACATTCCGCCATATTAAAATTGTAAACAAGACTCTTTTGGAGGTTGTGGTACGCTTTTGTGGCCCATAACTCCTTGCATCCCAATGTTTGATCTTTGTATGAACAAACATGTTTTAACCATTTGGCCAGGGCTTCAAACATCAACATGTTTGGACACCAAACAGTGGTTGATGATGTTTGCTCACCAAACATTTCTCGTTTGGCTGGGGCTTAAGACTTGCTTCCAGGTTCTTCTACATAAAATCTTGAACAAAGCTTCTTTGAAATACCGTTAGTACAAAATGCTCAAATGTGCCACTTCAACAAACTATGCAGCTTCCCTTATCCGCGTTCACTTTTGGCCGCGCGTGCCCCAAGGGTGCTTACCATTTGCCAGAAAAATCCGGAAATTTCGGTTTGAAGTCAAATGGTAAGGTAATTTTCGGGAAATCTTTTCGGAAATTGTGTGCAACCTCCAGATGTAGTCCTGTTATTCCGTTCGGAACGGAATTTCGGAAATTTGCTTACCATTTGAGCGAATCGTTTCGTTTCCAGGTCCTTTTGCGCCAGAACGAGTGAGTGCGCATGACGGAACGCCTTCCAGTAAGTAGTGAACGCCAATATAATCTCATCCGGTTGGTCGGTAAATTCGGAAAAAAAAAAAAAAAAAAAAAAAAAATAATAATAATAATCACTTTATTTAAGGTGGCCGAACACAGTTTTTGAAACCTGAGTAGCATTTCCCTTTTATTCTGAAACCGTTGAACTCTAGGTCCCCAAAATTGGCAGGACATGAGTTAAAGGAAAGACTTTCGAATTTTGATAGTTACGCTGATGTGTGCGCTGTTGCCATGGTAACGTGACTGGATATAAACATCAATTTAAAATCGGGTTTTTCATATTTGCGGAAAATTCAGTCGTTAGATTTTCTCTATCATTTGCCTGAAACAAACTTGTCACAATACTCACATGTAGACACTATTCTGATGATACTTTAACAGACCAATTTTTAGGTATCCGTCCTTGAAAGATAACTTCATTATTTACAATTTCCTCTGTTAAATTTCAGAATTGTTGCAATAACCTACTTTCTTGTTTACTGAAGTATTTTTCTGCCAAATTTCGTGAAATTCTAACGGGCCGTTTTCGAGAGATACGCGTATTTCGGAGACTGGACCTGAAAGAGTTCAATCTCAATTTTTTAACTCACTCCGCATGCGCTGCATTTAACTGGGTTCTCAGTCGGTTCTCACGGTTCTGACGGTAACACTGAAAAACCTGCCAAATTTGACTTTTTCTGATATACCATTCTAACAAGACTTAACTTTACAACACACTATCATTTAAAGAAAAAAAATGCCTCATATAAAACCGCCTTAGAGCAAAAAACTCATCACTCTTAATTCGGCTCCATGTTTGTTGTTGTCTTATCCTTGTGCGCGCGCTGCCTCGCATCAGCACCAACGACTGGAGAGCGCGCGCGAAAACTGTGTTCGGCCACCTTAAGTCTCAAATGTACTTAGCCGAGTACTAATTGGGGAGACTAAATCAAATCAACTCTAAATAAATCAAATCAAAAAAATCGCTTACCATTATTCAACGGTCATTCCGGACCTGGATTTTTCTGACAATTGGTAAGCACCCTTGATACTAAGAAACATAGCAGTTTAAATGTGGCATGTGATCTGTTTCACAGAACACAGATCACAGAACTTTAGTCTCCACATGCTCGCAACTGATTGCAGTTGATCAGCGTGCCAGAGCTGCAAAGCAAACATTGATTGGGAACAGGTGCTTGAAATTTTCTTTGTTTGCCTGACTGAGAATAGAAAGGGGTCATTGTTCAACAGTTTTGTCCAAGATTATAGCTCGAAGCCGAAAATGACAGGCAACAGGTAAGTAAGCAATCAACCTGAAAATTAAAAAAAAAAAAAAAAAAAAAGGAAATATTGAACAGCCACAACAAACAAACAAGCTTTGTGCAAAGTCACAGACAGTACCCTTGTTCGTGGCCCCGCGTCCCCGCTTTGTTCCCGCGCGCATCTCGTCTTGCCCCAGGTTTCTCTCCTCCAGCTACTTTTGAAGGAGCACTGGGTTCTCGCAAAGAGCTATGTGTTGTTGCTTTGTGTCAATGCTTTGTTTTGAGTTTTCTTCCTGCGATAAAAAGGAATCTGACGGGATAACCAGGTTATAGACACCAAATATTTTGTGTAAAGAGCTATTGGTTAAAGATCTGCGAGTTTCCCGGTGACACAGTGCGATCAGTACACGACAGAAACCTTAATCAACTTGTGGCGCGAAGGCCCTCTTGAAGTTCTTAGCTTGCCGGCATTGAGACTTTACGATAAT
Source organism: Pachyseris speciosa (assembly GCA_016490735.1). NCBI lineage: Eukaryota > Metazoa > Cnidaria > Anthozoa > Scleractinia > Pachyseridae > Pachyseris > Pachyseris speciosa. Next base: position 868,450 of record JAEMWC010000233.1, on the reverse strand, counting down.
CCCTGCTACAAATATCAAGGAACGCAGATATCTTTAGTCACTATCGAAGCTTCAAGATGCAGCAGTTTAGAGCGACCTCTTATCAAGAGATGCGGGTGGACTTCATTTCCCATTTCGCGCCGACTCACACCGAAGAGGCGTTTTGTTCCATGAAATCAATGCGATCCAGAGGTGAATTATGCGACGTTAACCTGCTTATCGGTGAACCACAGCGACGGATTTCGGCTCATAGAGTTGTACTAGCATCCTGTAGTCCTTACTTTCAAGCAATGTTTACGAGCGAGCTGATCGAAAGCAGACAACGAGATATCACTCTGCAAGGAGTAGATGCTGATGCAATCGAGTTGCTCGTGGACTTTGCGTACACCGCGAGAATTCAAGTCAGTGAGGACAATGTTCAGGCTTTGCTTCCCGCGTCGAGTTTACTACAGTTAAACAGCGTGAAAGACGCTTGCTGCGAATTTCTCAAAAACCAGCTTCATCCGTCGAACTGTCTGGGGATACGAGCCTTTGCCGACACACACACTTGCTCAGACTTACTGGAATCTTCGCATCGCTTCGCATTGCAGCATTTTCTTGAGGTCTCACAAACGGAGGAATTTATGCTTCTCTCTGTCGAGCAGGTATTAGAGCTTATTTCAAACAACGACGTAAATGTGGAAAGCGAAGAGCAAGTCTATAACGCCGTGATAAACTGGATTAAGTTCGACGTGGACAACAGGGGAGAATTTGTCCGAGATCTTTTACCCTTTGTTAGACTGCCGCTGCTGACGAGAGATTGTTTAATGACCCGCGTAGAGACTGAAGAGCTGATCAGAAATACACCTGATTGCAAAGATTTGCTCATTGAAGCTATGAAGTACCATTTGCTTCCGGAACAGCGCTCTGTACTCCAGAGCCCCAGAACTGTCGCCCGCAAGCCCACTGGGCAGGTCCCAATTTTATTTGCTATTGGTGGTGGCAGCCTCTTTGCTATTCACAGCGAGTGCGAGTGTTATGACCCTAGAATTGACAGATGGTGCATGGTGACACCAATGTCTACCAAGCGTGCCCGTGTGGGTGTGGGAACAGTAGACGGAAAGATTTACGCCATTGGGGGTTATGATGGTAGCAACGATTTAGCATCAGTTGAGGTATACTGTCCACTTAGCAACGTGTGGCTGGTGGTACCGTCTATGGGTACTCGTCGCAGCTGTCTGGGCGTGGCTGTTTTGAGTGGGTTGATTTATGCTGTTGGTGGCTATGATGGTGCCTCGTGTCTCAACAGTGTTGAAAGATTTGATCCACTGACGGCTCAGTGGACATCAGTTGCAGCAATGAACACAAGAAGGTAACTGTGTAGTATACAAATGTTAAATAATTTACTGTAGACTGTTTTAAACTAACAAGCCTTCTTGGTTGTAAGGCTGTTGTATGGGGTTGGCTCCTCCATCCTCATTACCCACCACTGCCCTTGCAAAAGTCTGCATCTCAAGGCACACAGTAGTTAAATTATTATTTTACATCCCTAGCCTCTGTTTGGATTCTTACTGTATATACTGATAGAGAGTCTTGAGTGATGCAGACCTTTGATAAAAGCAAACATTTGGGCAAGATTTCCACACAGCCCCATACACGAATTATATACATGTACATGTATATACTGTACAATTTTGTGGCTCAAATTCTATTCATTCTCGCCGTTTTTTAATTCAGTTCTTTTTACTGCAGAGGGTTTTATTAATAAACTACTTTATTAGTATAACAATGATGCATGTATACAATCATGTAATTAATGTTTAGGCTGTGTGGAAATCTTTCCAACATTTGTCCAAAAAAGAGAAGTGCCCAAGAAACTAAAATTGCAAGGTGTTGTTAGTGTTTGAAAATACATATACTTTGTTGCTAAGGCTTAGCTTTGAAGCTTCCTTAAAGCCCCTACATGTAAAGATATAACTCTGAATCTGATCCTCTACTCTATCTGTCAAAGTTTTTCTTTCTTACCCAATGAATCCAACTCAAGGGTCCTGAAACATACCTTGCTGTTTCTTCCATTTCAGGCGATATGTCCGTGTGGGTGTGGTGAATGGCATCATCTATGCAATAGGAGGCTATGATGGCAGTGCACACCTGAACACAGTGGAGTGTTTTGACCCCATGACAAATACATGGAGGACTGTAGCCAGCATGGCCAGTCGTAGAAGCAGTGCTGGTGTCGCAATAGTCAATGACATGCTTTATGTTTTAGGTAAGTTGACAGTCTGCTCAAAAGGGATTGTAAAGAGTGAAGTCCCTGTGAGGTGGCAGTAAAGAGGATGGGAAACATGATTTTGAAGGTGACAGAAACTGGAAGGAATTCATGACTACACCATCCTTTAAATTGCCAGTTGCTGTGCTCCTTTCAGTTGGGTTTTAAACTAATCTTAGGCTCTATCTTTTGTATTACACAATCATCAGGGCTTACAGGCAATTATTACTCATGGGTTTCAATAAAATTTGAAGTAGGCAGCGAGCTGGAGTAGAGTAGGCGATGGTATTAACAAAAACGTAAAGAATTGTTCTTTAATTACTTCAATTTAGGGAAAAAGTAGCCGACATCTCTGATCAAAGTAGCCGACACTTTTCATTGGACGCCAGTGCTTATTGAAACCACTGATTACTGTAGAGAATTTCATGTAACAAAATTGATTTGATTTGACAAAAAAAAAGCGGCTTGTTTTTCTTCTGTTTCATTTTACACATTAAAATTACCAGAATCTCACATTACACTGTATCTGTGCAGTCATTTCAGACACCAAGGAAGTGTGTTTTTCTTTTCAACTGTAACCTAACATTCCATGGGTGTATTTATGGGAGTGCATACATGTTTTAATGGGAGGATATTATTATGGTTATCATGTCTAAGATGCAGTGGCTCTGAATATACAGTAATTTTTGTGGGAAAGGCAGGGGATTTTGCATCTGAATAATTTATTTTCAAGGACATCCCATAATTGCTTTTTCAATGTACATTGTACATACAGTAGTCTATTTTTTAGCCTGCTGTGATTTGTCAGTTATTAAATCAGTATCAGTATCTTTTGTCTCAGACATTTTACATGTATTTGAGTTTCAACAACTTACTTGTAATTAGAAATGTAGTGTCGAAGAAATGGCAAAATGGCTAACACAACAACTATAAGTTTTATACAACTCGCGGCGGACTTCTCTCTGTCTCTGAAGCACATGGTCATGCCCATATATGGGCAATCCAAATATGGCAAACACTACACCCCTCTCCAACTAATTAAAGAAATCCAGAAAGCTATTAAACAAAAATCAAATGTTCAAATATTCCTGAGTTTCCTTCTTTTAAGATATAACAGTAAAACGATGGCCTGCAATAAACAAACAGAACTTAGCACTGCCATTTTCAAAAACAAACTTAGGTTATGCAAACATAGTCCTTCATCCACTTAGAAGCTTGTCTGTTTCTAACTGGACGACTATCTAGTTCTTTCTGAATCGATCCTGGGTTTGGGCTAGAGGATCCACAGGATTTCTGTGAACTTTCAACTGCACTTGTTTCTTGGGACTCTGCGCTTTCAGAAGGAGTAGGAATGTTTATCACGGGTGTTTGGCTTTCGATCTCCTTCCCCACGAACTAGTGACCCACATTTCTCATTTTTCTTTGACCAGTGAAGCTCTCAATAATAACTGCATTGCCGTTTTTCTCCACAACTTGGTAGGGTTTAGGTTCGAATGTCGGTGACACCTTGTTTTCTTGGTTCTGACGGAGAAGCACTTCATCTCCCTCTTCTATGTCACTTGTGACGGCATGCCTCTTTGAATCAGCATACTCTTTCTCTCTCAGCTTTCTGTGTGCATATCTTTCTCTGAGAAGGTCTCTCTACTTCACCATCACTTTGAGGCCAATAAGGGATGTCTTTCTTGTGATCAATAGCTAAGTACTCAAGGAATCCTTCAAATTCTTTAGAAGCAAATGGTGGACCATTGTCACTTCTGAGAGTTTCAGGAAGCCATGCATGTGGAACATACTCTCCATACACTTGATCACATTTTCTGCATTTGTCTTGCTGAGGAAAGCTACTTCAGGCCATTTAGAGTAGTAATCGACTACGACAAGCAAATGTCCTTTCTTAGGAATTTCAAGTAGATCAACTGCAATTTCAGACCAGGGACCTTGAGGTAGTGGCGTTGATCTAATTGGCTCCGGCTTTGGCCTGGGTCCTACTAACTGGCAGGGATGACAGCTTCGCACAAACTTCCCGACTTGTTTGTCCATGTCTGGCCACCATACTTTTTCTCTCAAACAAGACTTTGTTCACACCATGCCTTGATGCCCTTCATGAGCAAGTCTAACTGTTCGGTCCCATAACTTTTCAGGCATTATTACTCTGCTTCCTCTCATGATCAGTTGTTCCATTGTCCAAAGTTCATCTTTAACAGCCTTGTAGATGGTTCCTTGGAGTTTGGACCAATCGCCAGTCGTTATGGAACTAGCTTCAGGGTGGAGTCTTGTTTCGATTCTCTTTCAACTTCTCGAGGTAATAATGCTTCAGGTATAGCATCAGCAACAACGGTGCGTGCATATTCCTCTGTTTTCTTGACAGCTTCTTTGGGTGTGTCGTCTGCTGGTAACCTACTCAGTGCGTCAGCAGCATTTTCTCTTCAAGGGATGTGCTTTATGGTGTACTTGAACTGCTGCATGTACAACATCCATCTCTCTACTCTTGCTGAGGGAGGCTTGGACTGAGGACCAAGGACAGCAACAAGTGGCTTATGATCAGTCATGATTTCAAACTCCGTTCCATAGAGGTATAAGTAAAATTTCTCACAGCCCACTTAACTGCCCACTTAACTGCCAAGGCTTCTCTCTCAAACTGGGAATATCTCTTTTCCACTGCACTCAGCTTTCGACTAGCATCATGTACAGGTCGGTACTGGCCATCTTCTTGCTTCTGTTCTAACACGGCTCCTATACTAATGGGCGATGCATCTGTGGTGATACGGGTTTCCGCTCGTTGCTTGTAGAATGCCATCACTGGTGCCTTCGTCAAACGATTCTTCATCTCCTGAAATGCATCTTCTTCTTCAGGGTCCCATTTCCATGTGGTACTTGCTTTAATCAGGTCCCAGAGTGGACTTGCAATGATTGCTAAACTTGGGATGAACCTTGAGCAATACTGCACCAAGCCAAGGAAGCTCTGAAATTCTGACTGATCTTTTGGTCTTGGAGCTTGCACGATAACTTCAACTTTACCACTGGACACCTACAAGCCCTGTTCGGACAACGTGTTTCCAAGGTACGCCATGGGGGTTACACCAATTTGGCACTTTTGGTACTTTAAAGTTAACCCATTCTCTTCTAGTTTCTTCATCACACGATCCAGTCTCTTGTCATGTTCTTCTGTGGCTCCTGCTACTCGTATATCATCATGAATGTTATGAACACCTGGACAGTCTTTTACAATTTGCCAGATGATGTGCTGGAATTTCTCGGTCGCCATATTAACACCAAACAAGAGACGCTTGTAGCGGTACGATAGAGGCCATTTGGTCCTGCAAAGGTGGTGATGTCCTGGGATTCTCAAGCAAGTTCAATCTGGTGAAATGCCATATTCAAATCTAATTTGGAAAATACTTTTGCACCAGATATTTCCTGGAGAGTCTCCTTAAAATAGTTGGCACAGGGTGCTTTTCTCTACGTATAGCTTGGTTAGCCTGCCGCATGTCCAAGCAGATGCATACATCACCATCTGGCTTCTCTACAGCAACCAGGGGGTTAATCCAACTTGTTGGCCCATTAACTTTCTCAATTACATCAAGCTGTTCAAGTTCCTCCAACTTTTCAACTACCTTCTCTCTTCTACTGAAGGGGATTCTTCTCATAGCTTGAGCAACAGGGGGGGTACTCTCATCAACATGCAGCTTCAGTTGGAAATTCTTAAGGTTTGCTAGCCCTGTGAACACTTGCAGGTACTTGGCCTTTAGGGATGCTTTCTTATCCGCAGGAATTTCTGACCCACAGTAACGAGTGAACATGCCAATCTTCAAGATGCCTAACTCTTCGGATGTGTGACGGCCCAATAATGTGTCAGCCATTCCTGGCATAACAAAGAATTCAGCTTGCAACGGCTTTTGTGTATCTGGAACACAAAAGTCCAACATGCGCTTTCCTAAGAGCGCTTCAAGGGTTGCTGGGATGCATAAGCATAAATGTTCCTGTCAGTACTTGACAACTCAACTTTTCCATTCGACACACGGTTAAAAACTTCTTCAGGCATAATATTGCAAGTTGCACCAGAGTCTATTATGACACTGACAGGCTGTTCTTCAATAATGATGCTTAAGGTACTTGACTCACCATCTGTGGTGCTGAAAACATAGTATGCATCGTTGTCATCTCCATGGTGTGGCTTGTCGCTGATATTTCTCACTCCTTGCTGTTTTCCCGTCAATCGATCCAAATGTCTCCCATCGCTTCTTCCTGTGGACTGCTTTTCTAGCTTGGTATGGCAACAAATCTCCATATGCCCTTGTTTTCCGCATTTCCTGCATATGTGATTTTTTGAAACTTCGCATTCTTTTCCCATGTGGCCAGGTTTGTCACACCTCCACAATTTGCCAAGAAAGCACTGCTTACCACTGTACTTATGACTGCTCGAAACTTTACCACGGTTTTCGCTGGTGTGATTGACTTTGTCTTCGCTCACGAGAATCAACACTTCTTTGTGATGATACATGCTCACGATATCCAGTAATTTCACAATGGTAATGCTTTCTTTGCGGTAGAGTTTGCTTTTCAATTCTTTATTCGTAAGGTGGGAAATCACAATATCTCTGACCTGGTTGTCTTCTTCGTCCCCGTAGTTGCAATGTTGGGCTAAAGATTTCAGGCGCGTAATAAAATTGTTTATTGTCTTGCCTGGATTTGGTTTCGTAGCGATGAGCTTTTGTCGGGCTTAAGGTACGTTCTTCTTGAACTTGAAATGGTTCGCTAAACATGTATTCTAACTGCTTTGTCGAAATCTTTGTCGTTTCCTCTGACATCCACGGGATAGGTTTTGAAAATTTCCTTCACTCTTGAACCTGTGAGATGCAACAGTAATGCTCGCTTCTGCAGCTTGTCCTCCACTCTCGATGCGGTGACATACAACTGGAATTTGGCTATCCACTTCATCCAGTGCTGAGCTAACGTGGCTGGTTTGCCGACGCAATGAACGGAGCAATACAAGCTGCTACTGTAGCCCACATACATTTCATTACTTACCCTCTTGATCAGTTTCATATTACTGACCCTATAATGATAAATGATTAACTGACTTCACAAACTACTGGGCTTACAGTGTATCAGTGATGTTGTGTCATCTTTATATCAGGAGGGAATGATGGAGCATCATGTTTGAACACAATGGAGCGTTACGATCCTGTTGCTGATTCGTGGACCTGCCTGGCCCCCATGAACACTCGCCGGAGCACTCATGATGTTGCAGTCATCGATGGGACTCTGTATGCAGTGGGAGGTAATGATGGCAGCTCAAGCTTAAACAGTATTGAAAAGTATGACCCAGAGACTAATAAATGGACCTCAGTTGTCTCTATGAGCACAAGAAGGAGCAGTGTAGGGGTTGTTGTGGCTCAAGTGTTACTTCTTTGTTGACTTGAATGTGTCTTTAACCCCTTATGTCCAGAAACCCATAAGGGTTGAAATGTGTAACTGCCCTGTGTGTACTTGGAATCAAGCTTCCGAATATTCAATTTGCTAAGTACCATATTTGGAACATCAAGAGAGAAACATTCAACCAATCAGTTCGCAAGAACACCGTGACGCAATACCACTAATGTCCCCACGCAAAATTAAATATATGGCGGACATGTCGGTGAGATGAAAAGGAAAACAGAAAAGTCCAAAAAAGCTGTCCAAAAATAGAGTGAAAAAGTTCGGTGAAACACTCGGAGGAAAAACGGAGGTGGGGATTTTTGAGGTGTGAAATTTGCTACATTGTTGACCGCGCTGTGTTTACTCGCGGCAAAGACTGGAGCGAGAGGTTTCCAAATATGGTACCTACTTAGCACTGAATATTCAGAAGCTGTGAACGTACGTTGCATGTTTCAATTCTTATGGGTTTCTGTTATGTCCTAATATCAACAAGTATGTTGTCCTTTAGACCAGTTACTGCAGGGTTGTCATTCATTCACTGTGGGTTAAAAAAGTTTCCTTTTCCAAAAATCAGCATTTAAAGGCAAATTGGCTGTGAGACATTAGCACCATTATGCTCTGCTGACTCCATACAAATCCTTCTAAATTTGACTTGGTTCATAACATTATGAACTACATTGTAAAATTTAGAAGGATTTGTATGGAGTCAGCTGAGCATAACGGTGCTAATATCTCACTCTCAAACTGGAAGAAAATGCTGATTTTTGCAATTGGCAAGTAGGTCTTTTTTATCGTGCTCTTTCTGAATATCTGAACAAATCCCATAATTTCACAAATTTAGTTTTGTGACATCATCACTTTGGTACTCTATTGTTCTGTAAATGTAAGATTTCTTCATGATATTTTGAAATTAAAGTTTACTTAAAATTCAACATATTTTGTCTATCCTGATCACCTCCTTTAATTGGTTTCATAATTATTGGGCCACATGTACAATGGGCATGTGATCATAAGTGGTAATGCTATTAATTATTTATGCCAAGGTTATCCTAAAAGTAGTATTGTTCTATTTGATTAAAAGTTGTAAACATTTACAACACTGGTGCACCGAAAATGTTAACAAATATAATAGGGACCTTAAGCGACGGCAATGAAAACGTCATTTCAAAATAATTTGATGTAATTTCTTGTTTATTGTGCAACTCTTTTGTGATTATTCTAATTTGTTTAACTTGGAAAATGCTGGTGATATGTCCAGGAACTAAATTACTACATGTATGAACGACATCATCACGTTGTGTGCTCACAATCTCAAGAAAACATAAAATTTGGTCATTTCATGTTGTTGTTTTGCAGAGGATGGCAAAGAAAAGTACCAAAATGCAAAACGCACATGCAGAGCAATTGTTTTTGCTTATTAAGCCTATTGTTTTGTGACATTCCCGTTGCCATTGCCATACTCGTTGCTTAAGGTCGCCATTATCTTTGATTTGGGATTGGCAAGGATGGTAACTGATTAAAAAACTTGGTAAAACAAAATAATGATCATAGAGTGCTCTCCTTTCATGACAAAATCTCCACATATCTTTCTCTTGTTGTTCTTGATGTGGCTTCTAGCTACAGTGTACTACATGCACATGTAGTTTCGGTTTCAGTTCAATCTGGACTTTAAGTTCAATCTTGACAATAATAAATGAATGAAACAAAAACAATACAAAACCAAAATTAAAAAGAAAAATTCTCATTCACAGTCCTGTAAAAGGGTGAATAACCACAGGCTCCTTGACAATGCATTCAGCCTCGTGATGCAACTAGAGGTGTGTTGCTGTGTGTGTTCATCTTGTATTTCACTGCATAAATTTGGCACTTGCATGGTGAGTACTGGTATGTACAGTAGCATATTGTACCTGAAAATTTCATGACTTTGATACCCACTTTTTGTAAACTTGTAAAATATTACATAGGCCTTAAAAATTGATTGTTTTTCATTTAATTCTGCCATTAATTCTCTCTTGTAAGACATTAGCAGACATCAATATTGGAGGCTACAAATTCAATCACCCCTTGAATTTCCCTTCAACGTAGTGGTTATATCACAAACAAATAATATTACAACTCCCATTATCCTTACAAGCTGGTTGGTTTGGGTGGTCATGACCGGAAAATGCCGGCACTCAACGGTGATAGACCCTCCAACAGTTTCTAATGCCATCTTAGTCCAGGGGTGGGGAGTATGACTAGAATGGCATTAAATGCACAACATTCTTGAACAACTGTTAACATCTGTAACGCTTCTTTAATGTATCAGTTTTTAACAGCAAAAATTCATTAAAAAGGCAAACTGTTCTCCAAATTGATGCAAATAAACAGCAAAACGTACTTACACGAGAAAATTTCTGGAGACAATTTACAGACTGATGTATCATTTCTATAATAGTTCACTTTTTTTTCTTTTCAAATGATCCAATTTTTGGTCAGTTGTATGATGGAACAGAGATGATTTTAAGTTTTGAAGATACTCTGTTTACAAATGTTCAAGGTTTACTGAAGTCCCATTTTTTGCTGTGTTTGCACCCAAACAAAGATGGTACCAAACTGTTGGATGGTTAATTTCCTTCCCCTGTATTGTGGTGTTACATGTACATACACAGCACCATAGACAGTTGTTTCTTAATAAGCCAGCAACCAATTTATAAGTAGCAGTACTGCCAGTAGTGTCTTAAAGTGCCCAATTGTGTAAATGGATGAAGTGAAACACTGGTAACTGTTTTGATAATTAAAAGTTACTTTGTTTTTAAAAACAATGTTTGTGACATTTGACGTACAGTAGATGTAAATACAATGTACAAATTAAAGTGAATATATTTCTGAGAATTTTGAGTTTCTTTGCTTTGTTACCACGATTTTTAATACCGGTAATTTCTTTTTGGAAGATGGTCAATTTAGAACATTTGACAATAATTATTGTTGACTGCATGAATTGCAGGACTAGAAGTAGTCACTACCCATGCCTCCAATAGCTGTTGTTATTATATGACTGGCTCTTGCAGCGGTCAAGATGAATCAATTCTCCTGCTGTGATTGGCTACCCGCGAAGTCAAGATGGAGCCATCTTGACCTCTCAGGATAGCCCGTTCATCCCGCGTTTTACTGTCTCTTGATAGCGTCCTTTGAGTCATAATTATAATAAATCCTTTATTGACCAAGCTTGTTCGGTCAAGATGGCGGGATATTGGCCTTGTTCTTTTTTTGCGTGTTTATGGACCTCGACTTCGTCTCAGTCCATAAACATGCAAAAAAGAACTTGGCCAATATCCCGCCATCTTGACCTCACGCTTGGCCAATAACCCATATATAGTGAGAACACTTTTGTGCATAAAGGTCAATTAAAACTAAATTTAGAGTGGTTTTCTATTGAGCGTCACAAGTTAAGTGAGATTTGCTTTGGTTTTGCTTTGCTTCGCTCTGTGATTGGTCAGCAAAACTTGCGCCACCTTTGCACATGCATACATGTATGTTCACACAATTTGTGCCGGCTACCTGTTATTGTTTCTTATACTGATTGGCTCATTGCACTGCTAACATCTGTTGTGATTGGTCAGAGTAATTGCTTTGATTGGCTTTACGACACTCATTTGAAAAGTGCTCTACAGTGTATGTCTATTGAATTGACTTGAATTCCCAAGTTCATACAAACTCACAAACAGGTTGAGAAATACTCCCTACATGTATTTTTTAATGAGGTTTGCATGGACTCAGGGAATGAGAGAATACAGAGACTGCATTCTGAAGGTTGAGAGAATTAAGACAGGAAACAGATAATCATTAACCCGTTTTTCAAAATGCATTGTTTATTGTTTTGTTAGGTTTCATCACATCACACTGGAGTGGAGTAAATTTCTTACAAGATAGAGGCTTAAGAAACTCATTTTTAAACGATTGCAAGAATGTGACGCCCATTTCTCTCGAAGTAAACATCCAAATTATTGTAGTTTCCGATATAATTTTTAAAATTAGTACCGACACAATCCTCTTAAACAACTAGTGGCTGTTGATGTCAACAGCTTGTGATTTGTGAATGCTGATAGACTCCAGCACTTGCATTTCTTTCACACAAGCTGCTGTTTGATCATAGTGTAACTATACAGTGTAGGTCCTAATGTTCATGATTTCTTCTTTGATTTTGACTCCAATCCCAAAGCCCTAAAATTCAATGAACAAAACAGCAATATTGAATCATTATCATTATTATTATTATCATTATTATTATTTTGCATCCAGTGAGACAACAGTGACCAAAACTTAATCAGACACATATACACGTGCACGTAACATGGTGGATTCACACCATTTGCAATCAACTGAGAAGGTATAACATCTTTCCTTACACCCATATTGAAATCACTGGATGGCAGGTGAAACTCGCAATCTGACAGGCCTTGCAATTTATTCATGAATCACACTACTTTTTGCTCTGAATTACATCCTTTTAACCCATCAAAATCTTAAAAAACGGGTTTCCTGAAGTGGACAAATAAAATTAATTATAACAGTGAGGAATATTGAACAAAAATAGTGTGATTTCAAAATGGGTGTAATCAAGTGCTACTTGAACTTTGTGTCATGCAATTTGGTCTGAAATCATACTGTGATTTCAAATCAAACTTGTGCTGTGAACTCATTCAATCATGCCTATGATTTCAGACCAAAGTTGCACTCCACTCAGTTCAATTAACACGATTATAAAACAGCTTGAAATTGTATGCTCTCTTGTACAAAATAATTATTACTACAAAACGGAATAAAAAAACATCCAAAGGAGCTTAAACAAATTTAATAAAAAATAAAAATAATGTTAAGCCCATGTTTCATGTTATTATGAATTCAAAACATTTTGTGTGGTGCTATGTACATGTACAGCACTGTACACTGTAATTGGGAGAAGCAACAGTTACTGTAGTTTAACATATCAAGATGTTTGTAATCAGTTCCTGTTCACATAGTTTCAAAACCTGCATGTTTAATAAAGTACATGTAGCGATTAATCAGAATGATGTGTAAGATGTAGAAAGACAGTTCAATGTTACTTACTCCTCTATATCATCTGTGTCTCTAACATTCAACATCAGTGCACCAGCATCCAAGAACACCATGTTTTGTGAGTTTGAAATCTAAACAAAGTCAGAACATGACACATCAATTAATCAAACATTCAATCAGTCGGTTGGTGACTTACAAACTGTAATACAACAAAAAAAATCAGTAACCTTGATGCAGACGAATCAGTTCTTACCTACTTACCCAATATCATGATTTTAAGAATTTTCTTAAATAATAGTCACAATAATATTGTAAATATTAACCTGGTAAATTTAATTTTATTCTTGACCTTTGGCACTCTTACCGTATTTGAAACCATCTGTGCTGCGCGTATCCTCCTGAGCTTCAAGTAACCTGGATTACCCTTCAAAGCATTACCAAGGTGTATATTGTCAAGGATAACACACGGTGACAATAAGAATAATCTGTGCAATCCTGTAAGTTGTAATTATCACATAAGAACATGATCTCCACTTTCCACTTCTGTGGGGAAAGTTTGGTGACTGCAACAGAGTTTGGCCTAACCTCCAGACAAAATTAGTACCAAGTAGGAAGACCATCTGTAGCTATAGTAAAAAGGATATCAAAGTGGCTGCCTTAGCCTCTCCTTCAGCCTGCACTATCTTCTGTTGTCTCTCTTGAATTGCCTTTTCTACCATAAACTGAGCTCGCTGTGCTTCTTGCTGGGCTGGGGAAATCAAGAACATGAATTCCAATAAATAAAATTAACTTATACTCCAAATATACACTTGCTGCTTCAACATATAATAAAAATATTAATCAAATGAGCAAATGAAAAACTTAATAATGCAAAGAGCAACTTCCCTTGTGTTGACTCAACAACACTTAGCAAAGTACACTGTAAGTCTTCTTGTAATAACGTCATGTACACTGGTATAAAATTACATGTACAAATTTCTACTGACCAACTTGCTTTGCTTCAATGGCTGCAGTATATTCCCGTCCGAAACTTAAGTCAGTCTGGAAAACCAAGTAAATTACATTTCAGTTTATGACTAGCAAGGCTGATAACTAGATCACTAACCATTGGTTAAAAGTTATTGTTAGATCATCATCATCATCATCATCATTGCTCCTTTTAAGCAAAACATTGCAGTGTCAATATGGTAATTGCATGCAAAAGTACAACAGTAAAGAAGGAAAGGTATCTATAGTGTGTACATAATTGTGTAAGAAGAACTTACAATAGACACATCATCCAGAATAATATAAAAATCCTTTGCCCGATCAGTAAGCTGCCTTCTGATCAACAAACTGACCTACAAAAAAATATTTTTGTGAAGTGAATACCAGTGTTGGATACAAGTATACAGCCCAGTTTCAGTAGTATGCCACTGATGGTGCTATAAATAATACACTGTATACATACTAGTTATGCAATGCTTTCGAGTGGTATACCGTGGAATATCCCACAAGTCACTTGTATTTTCTCGGTATACACACAAGCCTTCAGGCGAGTGTGTATACCAAGAAAATACAAGTGACTCGTGGGATATTCCACGGTATACCACAAGAAAGAGTTGCATAACTACCATAAAGACTCACAGATAAGCCGCATCCCGATTTTAGCAACTCAAAGTTTGGAAAAAAAAGTTTTTCTAGTAAAAGTCAAAAGAAATTCAAAGTCAAGTCTTAAGTCTTCTGTCATCTTCAAACATAAACTCGGCAACATTGAAAATGGAAAATACTTTGAAGTTGTACCCACAATTTTAGCTCTTTAGTAGAATAAAATCATGTCCACAACTATGACATATGATTGATGTTATTCTTTTACTTGTTGACAGGTATTTCTTCATTGAATAGACAGTTTTTCGTAGAATTTTGCGTGCTCATCGTTGTGAATGTTCATAGTTTAGTAGCCACGCAATAGTTCGGACGATGGAAGACTGGACACCGGCGAAGAAATGTGGGCCATTTGCCACGCGAATACTTGAGAATAGCATGTCATTTTCTTGCTCATGGAGGATCAATTGCTGCTGAAGTTTCAAACCATTGTCAATGCTGTAAACAATTTTGTGGGGGAATGGAAATTCCATGCTGTGTCATGTTCTTCTGTTCGAGAAAAGTGACCATAAAGCGTTTAATCCGTTAACGAAGGTTTAGCACAGAAATGTGAGCTTGAAATAAGCTAATACTTGCATTACCAACGGTTCGTTTTGGGGCCACCAAACTTGCAAAAGCAATGACCAATACTCTGTTTTAATTCTATGTAGTATATATGTGACCCTATTTGGGAAAACCAGGCTTAACGAAAACTCCGTTGAACCGTTTTTCCATTTCAACGCATTTTGGAAACGTTCAAATGCATTACAGATCATTTTCAATGCATTTGAAAACATTGACAACGTTTCCGAACGAAAACAAAATGCATTGAGAATCATTTTGAATTCATTTTGAATCATTTGCAACGCGTTTTAAAACGTTCACAATGCATTTCAGTGAAGCAGTATCGCATTGAAAAACATTCACAAAACAATTGCCATCAGAACTAGTTCTGAAAAATTAATTAGCGCAGACAACCCAACGGAACACAAGAAGCTTGAAAATGTCGGCGAAATGAACACGCACTGTGTCCTCATCGAGCAGCAAATGCTCTGAAAATAAAATTATTGAGCTTTTAATTAGAAATCTACTTGATATTTTACAACTTCTAAATTTACAAGATGTAGAGGCAGCTAATTTAGTTTTCACCGTGCAAAATTTAAAGGTTAACCCGCCTAAAGTTGACCTTTCGTGTCCGTGGTGTTTTCCCCGTTAACCACGAAGACGACTAATGAGCAGCTAACGAATGACATGCAGACATTCAAAGCATTGTCACGAACAAACTTTTGCGGTCCTTCTTTCCTTCGGTATTGTTCCCTCGGATTAAATAAAAATCTATCATACCTTGCTCTCAAACTGTTATTAGTTTGTATTTAGCTGGTCCTGTGAGTGCGGATATTCTGTGAGCAGACGCCAAGAATTTGCATACAGACGAAACAAATTAAAATATCCTCTTATTTGCATATGGTAACGAAACGCACATTATGTGAGCCAAAGTTTGTTCAAAATTATTTTGCTCGTAGTACAGCAGCTCAGAACGAAGACAAAATAAGTGTATTTTGCAGAGGCTGTCGAAGATTCAAAATCTTTCAAAGCTGAAAATTGTCGGAGGCGCATTTCACAGGAGATGATTATCTTTACTTCTCACCGCGTTACGCTTGATTGAACATGACACCATGATCATTTGTTGACCTTTATTATTTAGCATTCGGATACGTCAAAACATCAAGTGTCAGCGAATGAAAGGGAAAATTTTTACACAGCAACCATGAAGAGTCTTTGAGCATATGAGAATTCCTATAACGGGTGTCTAAATCATTCTCTCGTGCCGTCTCAATGCTCGGGAATACGCTAATCTTATCAGATAAAATTAGTGATCCCGGTGACCGAAAGCTTTTGGTTGAGGTGGCTAAACAATCAAACATTTGTTCGTAACGCGAAATGCTGGTTGAAAATATTTTGACCTAGATCAAACATGGAAAAGCTACTTAAATGGAATGACTTGTTGAGATTGGCGGCTAAACGGTCAAAGATACTCTTCCAAAACGATGTTGGATGAAAATATTGGATCGTTTAGCCGGGGCTTATATCGTTGTGTTGACCGAATGCAGAGTTTACATTACTTGTCACTCCAAAGGTGAATTGAATTATTTTCATTATTCTTAACAATTTTCTAAACAAGCTTTGTGAAGCGTTTCCAGTGCATTGCTAATGCGTTGGAAATCATTTCAAGATCATTCTTGAACATTTAAGAACATTGACGGTGTTTCATGAATGTATTGGGGAACATTGGAAATGCGTTATGAATCGTTGTCTAGCGTTGTAATGCATTCTAAATGCATTTAAAATTCGTTGAAATGCATTTCAACGCGGTTTTCGTTAAGCCTGGTTTTCCCAAATAGGGTCACATATTAATGTACTTTTCCATAAAAAATGTCAATTCATGGAAATTTACGGCACCTTTTCCAAATGGTCTCGCAGATACATGTAAGCTGCACCCCTGATTTTGAATGACAAGTTTTGGGAAAAAGGTGCGGCTTATCTGTGAGACTTAGCGGTATTTTATACCATGCCATAGAAAATACAGTGGCCAGCAAGGCCAGCATAATCAATGCGAGATACGCGCAGATTTGAATGGTTTTCAGTGAAATGGCTTCCTAATGTCCACCCTCTTGACAGCATTATTAAACCTTTTTCAATTTTTTTCTTAATTATAATTCATGACCAAATTACAAATAACAGAAAATTAATGTAAAATAAAGTTATAATAATCAAACGGTTGCAAAATTCGTTCTTATTTTCAAGCGCTAAAAACAGACTCAACACACGATGGGAAGGTTGGGTGTGATACCATTGAATTGCACTGATTGATGGGAAGGTTGGGTGGAATACTGACGAATATACAATGGTTTTCCTGCATTCTGATTGGCTGTATTTTCTATGGCATGGTATAAATGTAAGTATCTTACACAGCTACATTTTAAACACAAGACAAAACAAGTTTCTTTGTTGAAGACAAATTGCGACAAACAAGCATTCAAATTGAGACCTGGAGCCTACATAATTTTATACTGTACATATAGCATAGAAACAGTTAGATTATGTTACCTCTTGGCGCATCGTAATCAGCTGTGACGCATTAAATTGGGCAACAACACTCTTCAAAACCTGCATTTTAACACAGAATGTGCACATACATGTAGCATTATGCTAGATAAATGGATGAATGGATGGATGGATAAATAAATAAATAATGAAGGCAAGGAAAGACAGAAGGAGGGAAAAATGGCCAATAGAGGTAAGTGAAGACAAAAGGAGGGAGGAGAGAAGAAGGAAGCCAAGGAAAGCAAAAAGAACAAAATAAGAAAGCCTGATATAGTGTAGAAAGTACACATGCAAAGCACACCTTAAAATTAATTTCTTTGAACATCTAGACTCCCTCATGTTGTTTGTTAAAAAGCAACTATGACACCAGTTCAATTATTCATGTATTAAATAAATTTGAAAATTCCTTCCATAACCCATATTCTGCAAGTTCCAAAAGTAATTTAATAAGCATTGCCTTCAGGAACATGTACATGTACAATCTCTCTATTTCAAATGGACATTTTCATGTTTTCTGTAGACACCCATGACAGTAATTTCACACTGGTTATGTCCAGCTTCCACATCCTTGATTAGCTAGCCATCCCAAAGCTACATGTACACACTGTAGAAGCAGATGATTCACTGAAGGAAATAAATGTATGAGTACAGTGCACTGTACTTTGCTACTTTTGCCACTCATTAAGGGAGGAATTTGGATTATACTGTAAAAGTACCTCATTCATGATAGATGGTAAAACTCTCTCGTCAAAGTCCAAGCCAAGCTTTCTAAACATTTCAGGCAGCATGGTTGCCTGTGGGCGAGCCAACACTCGAAGGCCAATGTTGACCATCTGAAGGTCTATAACAATGATGGTAAAATGACTTCAAAGACATGTAATTTATAATATGTAATTTATAATTTGTAATATGTAATTTAATTGATCGGAAACGCAAATGTTGTGTCAAACCTCCCCACCCTTGGGGTAAAGTTTCTAGTTCAAAGTTCCCTACTGTAGGGATTGAGATCCAAGAGGTTGACCTTTTAAATGCTTAAAAAATACAAATAATACAGGTTTAAAAATCTCAGTTCTTCCTTTTAACGATGGGAATGAAAGAACACGGAAAGAAACCGATGGTTTATAGTAACAACAGATTGGGCAACTTTAACTTAACTTTCCAACATCTTGTTCGTGAGCACTCAGAAACTTCTGAGTATTTTCATAATGGCAAGTCACTCATATCTAGGTTCTGCTCTGTCAGTTTTCAAGAAGGCAGCATCGCAGTGTGTATTTTACCATGACAAAGTCCAAGCTTAGGAAACCATCTTTGATGAATATTATCTCAGGTTTCAAGTTTGATCAAACTTCCCCACCCTGGGGCCAACATTCTCTTCAAAGTTGGTCAAAATTCCCCACCCAGGGCAGGAAATGTCGATCAAAGTCCCCACCTCATCCCGTAACCCCCCCTCCCCCCTTGGGACTAACATTGATAGGTGCATTAGTGTCATGATGTCAAATATCTGATTTCCTTTGACTGCACAGAGCTGAGTGTCATTCGCGAAGCTGGAGTGTATGTTAAAGTAAGATATTTACTTCAGTGCTCTAACTCAGTACATGAACTGTATCAAAATAATACACTGTACCTTTACTTCCAGTTGGAGAAATGATCTTTCTTGGTTTGGACCTGATATCATAAACTATTGGGTACTGAAACCATGGTATCCTGGAAAGAAATAATTTCAAACAGGTTTACATGATTGTACATGATGTAAATTACACTGTACAATGTGAATAACTGGTGCACTGACAGTCTGGTAATCACTAGGGCTTCAGGGGTTTCATTAGAAGCCAGCAACCGGTGAAAATCGAAGCCTACTTCACTTAAATGTGACCTTCTTTGGGAAAACGGACACTAACGCTTTTCCGTTAAACGGTCAAGAAAAACGATTGTAAACGGATACTAAACGGCTATGACAAGCGTTTAAACGATTTCCATAACTGTTTAAACGATTAGCAAAAAATTTAAACGGTTGACCAAAGTCCAAAAACGGAGAGCTTAAAGCGTTAAACGGCAAAGCAAAATTATAAACGATTAGCTCAAACCGTTAAACGGTTGACCAAAGTCCAAAAACGAATAGCTTAAACCGTTAAACGGTTGACGAAAGTCCACAAAAGGACAGCTGGAAAAGTTTCAAGACGGATGAGTCGGCGAGATTGAGGAAAAACTTTCAGCGTAAACATGGAGCATGATAACTTGAAATAACTTGGTAAATAACAGGGCTACAATCTGAAAAAGTATTGCCGTATCTGATGAACTTTAATTCACTCGTTCGTTTCTCGCTTGGCCTGTACCAAAACCCGAAACAACAAAACGAAACCATCGAAACGAAACCAACGAAACCACTAAACCGACCGAAACGAAACGAGCGAAACCACCAAAGCGACCGAAACAAGCGTCGCTTGTTCCGGTCATTTTGTTTTGGTCGTTACGATGATTCTCTTGCCTGACGTTTGTTGAAATAAGCGCTATTTACCGAGAACAGTTTTGCTGCCAATATCTCAAAAACCTAGCTGAACGGTTACTGGAAGACACGCTTCAATAACAAGAACCGTACCCTCGAGCTCAGGAAGAAAACAACTGGTGTATTTAATATTATACTTTGACATTTCCAAAACGTAAGTACAACAGGAGCGACTAACTCTTTTTACTATCAAGTATCATGAAACCATAACCAGCGCGAATTAAGACTCCAGGTTTAATTCAAAATTTCCTCCTTGAAAATGAACGTCTCATGTTTTTGTCTTTTGTTTTGAAGTATGAAACAAATTTGCATACGCAATTAACGGCAATGCTATGACCTTGTCAAAAAGCCAGGAGGCGTCAGGGTCAAAAATCACGCAATACGCGAGAAATTATTCGCTTTATGAGTTTATCAACTTGTTAATAATTTGCCTACAATAATTTCCTCTCTGGTGGTCAGACTGCGCTGATTGTGTGGCCGTTTCGATTCCCTTTGCTTTCTTTGACGGAGCCACGTTGCTTTCCACTCCAGCCCTAAATAGTTTCTGTCGTTTTGATTCTGAAAACTGCTTGTCTCTTTAGTATGGAATTGTTGTATCGTTCTTTCATGTGGCGGTCGATAGCTGTATCAATAACTCTTAAACTGTCTGGCTCGTAGTCTTTCCCGACTTGTTTACGTACGGTTGCGTAAAATTGCTCAAGTAAGTTATTGAGTTCTCCTGGCTCGTATGACTCAGTGTTTTCGCCGTGGCCTTTTTCTTTCGCCCAAGTTTGCCAATCTCGCAGCCAGTTTGTAGTACGCAATTCACGTGCTTTTGTTCTTCGCTTTGTCTTTCAAACTCTTGATTTTAAAAAAAATTGCATGAGCCAGTATTGTTTACCTCTGAAAAATTTACTCGTGGTCATTTATTCCAAATTGCGCTCGAAATCGTGTGATTACTGGTGCTAATTTTGAAGTTTCAAGATTACACATTTTGGACCCTTTGTTCCAAAGCACATCTTTGCGTCCCTAAAGATGATGCGCCACAATAAAAACTTGACAGCAGCATCTGCGTCCTTGCGGCTAGTATTCCCCACGGTCCCGCTAACTTAAATTAGGAAAAATACAATTTCAATAAAAATCAATTATTTTCCCTACTTTGTATGAAGTTCCATTTTCAATAAAAAATTGAATCGGTGTCACGCAACAAGCGGGGCCGTTGAAATAAGGGAGTCAATGAAGAAAGATGGATCAGGAGGGCTGGCTCACCGCGACTGAATTTGTACCATTGAAACCACCGCACACACTCCGATAAATGCAAGATAACATAAGGTCAGTTCAACTTTATTTAAACTTAGTACACTAAATGAAAGAAAACAATACATTAATTTCGAAGGCTATACATCTACTACGGTTACAATAGTCGCAAAATCAAGTAAAAACTGTTACAATATTTAATTTAAGTTTCCTTTTCTACCTGTGCATGCTTATTCATATGTTTGCTGAGACGACACTTTCCCACAAGGTCGTCATGTTTCTGGTCCCTTCCAAATCGACCTCTCCATCGCCTTATAAGTGAGGATAGATTGAGGTCGTCGTAAAAAGACTGTTCGTGTTTTGGGAATGCTCGAGAGAGCGAGAAAGGCAAAGAATGACATCACAATCAAATGAGCGCGCACATTCTATTTTTATCTTGCTCCCTTCATTAACCTGCGTAACCAGACCAAAGGCGGTCTGGTCAAAGCAGGCTAGCCCTTCGTAAGAATAAACATCCGCTACCTGTTGTTTGTTAAGTGGGACGAAACGAAGGAAGATCTGTAGTTTGTCAAATGAAAATAAAGAAATTCAGCGTTTAAGACCGAGTTTTGCTGTTTGAATCCAGAGATATCACATGTTTCTTTGTTGTGACGGCACAAATTCACGCTTGTCGGCGTGCAATGAATAGAGAAGTACTTCACAAATTTTGCCTTCAAAGAAATAACTCGTCAATAAAAGGAGCATCATCAGCACCATTTCATAATGAAATTCACCATTTAGACTGAGTATTTTGCCGTTTCAATCGACTTTGTGCGCCTTGTAGATGCATTTTTCTTTGTCGTGACGCCACAAATTCACTTTCGTCGGCGCATGCCAAATAAACAATCACTCTATGAACTATGCTTGGAAAGAAATTATTCATCAATAAACGGCGCATCGTTAGCACTCTTGTAACGAAATCCAGCGTTTAAGACAGAGTATTTTGTCGTTTCAATCGTCTCATTGCGCCCGATAGAACCAGAGAAAAAATTATCACTGTAACATAAAAAACACGATTTGGATTGAATTCGTTGTTTCATTTGTCACGAGACAACATGTCACCGGTTGTTTTTGCAAAAGGCAGGGAGAAAAAACAAAACAAAACAAAACAAAACAAAACAAAACATCGCGCTGTCTTTAGCGTCTTTTTGTTCATCAGAAACTGTGGAGCATTGGAAATAATAAAAAGCTTACTGATTTTCAAGCGGCGTGTTCGTAAAGATACATCAGAATCGGCCGTTCGAAATAAATTATGATCCACATCGGTTCTGTTCGCAAATATCGTTTTTATTTAGCCGGCATGATTGTGTTCTTTGAGCTAAACAACTTGTCTGAGGAAAGATTCAAAACTATCACACGAGAACCAAAACAACGCTATTCGATATTTCCCCAAATCCGTGAACAAGATCAAGTGCACCGTTTTGAACGAACAAGATCAAGATCGCGATGGCAGAATCATAGTCGCCACACTCCTGTGAATGAATGGCTTCGTCGGCTCTCAATGCGATACTTTTCACAAATGGATATTTTAACTTTTTATTCGTTTGTCTAAGGATGCTACGATAACTCGCTTTCTATAAACACGGACATATTAGAACTAAAATATAATTATTAATACGGTTGTTCTGCAGTTCACGTATCGGCGAGTATCGAGCGACCGTAAGCTTCATAGTTCTGCTTCCACAGTTAACGTTAGACGGACAAGCCAACCATTTAAACGTTTTCTCCAAAGCGTTAAACGGATGGGAAAACTGTTTAAACGTTTCTACTAAAGCGTTAAACGGTTGCAAATTTTTTTAAACGCAAGAGCAAATCGTTTAAACGTTTTCGCTAAAGCGTTAAACGGATGCAATTTTTTTTAAACGGAAAAGCAAACCATTTAAACGCCGGCATGAACAGTTTAAACGGATTTAAACGGATAGTAAACGGTTTTGTCGTTTAAACGGAAAAGCGTTAGTGTCCGTTTTCCCAAAGAGGGTCACAAATTATTAAAAAAAAAAGTTCATCAGGTCGCCACCTACTTTAGTTAGCTCAGATGGCTATTTCAAAATTTATTGAAACCCCTGGGGCTTCAATTCGTACAGAGAACTGTAATCATAAAGTAATGATCAGGGTTTTCCTTTTTGGCCGGCGACAGGCGATTTTTGCCGCCTGTGAATGGCTCAATCACCGGCGGCTGTGTGCCAAAGAATCGCTGTTGCTCAATTACAATTTTTGCTTCCGCACCCATAATCTCCTCCTGCTTTGCTCAAGTCGAATGCAACTCCATTTGAAAAGGAAACCCCTGAATGATAGATGGTTACCAGAAACTCTCAAATAACTTGAGAAAAGACAACAAGACTTGGGTTATTTAAATAATAATTATTTATTTAGCTTCTTTGCTGACAGCATAATATTAATTGCTTGAGGATGGATAATGTTCACTTACAGCACAGCTCACAGATAAGCGAACCAAAATATACGCAAAAAAGGCGCATACACAGTGCGCATAGACAAGTCAAAAAATATCTAAATATACGTCTATCAGATATGCAAAATGGCTCCTTAGTATGTATGAGCTTACTCATTGTCTTCCTTTTGTTGTTGAGTCATTGTTAATTTTGAATAGACTGAATAGCAAGAGTTACTACAGTACATGTATATACCGAATATTCAAGTTAATGACATCATTTTTGCCGTTTCACTCATAGCGCGTTGTAGAACATTTGGTCGTTGTAATTCATGCTCATCAGCACATGCTAAATAAATAAATTCTATAAACTATGCTAATTAATTACTCTTCAATAAATGGCGCATCATAAGAACATTTCTAACAGAATTCAGCTTTTAAGACAGTATTTTGTCGCTTTAATCGTCTCTGTGTCTTGTTGAACCAGAGATGCCACATTTCTGTTTGTTGTGACTGCACAATTCACGCTCGGCGGCGCATGATGAAAAGAGAAAACACTTTTTAATTAAAAACTTTGTTTTGAAAGAAACAATTCGTCAATAACTGGCGCATCATAAGCACTTTTCTAACGAAGTTCAGCATTTAAGACAGTATTTTGCTGTTTCAGTCGTCTCTGTACATCTTGTAGAACCACAGATGTCACATTTTTGTTTGTTGTGACGGCACAATTATTCACGCTTGCCGGCGCGTAATGAAAAGAGAAACACTTTAGAAACTTTGCTTTCAAAGTAACAACTTGTCAATAAACGGCACGTCACAAGCACTTCGATAACAAAATTCAGCATTTAAGACAGAGTATTTTGCGGTTTCAATCATCTCTGTGCAACTTGTAGAACCAGCCATATCAAAATTTTGTTTGTTGTGACGGCACAATTATTCACGCTCGCAGGGTGCGATGGGAACACTAATCAGAAACTTTACTTTCAAAGAAATAACTCGTCAATAAACGGAGCGTCACAAGCACTTCGATAGCGGAATCCAGCGTTTAAGACAGAATATTTTGCCGGTTCAATCGTCTATGTGTGCCTTGTACAGTGTGTGTGTAGAACCAGCGATAAAACATTTTTGTTTGTCGTGACGGCACAATTATTCATGCTTGCTGGCGTGTGATGAAAAGAAAAACACCTTTAATAGAAACTTTGCTTTCATAGAAACAACTCGTCAATAAATGGCGTGTCACAAGCACTTTTCTAACGAAATTAAGCGTTTAAGACAGAGTATTTTACCGTTTCAATCGTCTCTGTGCACCTTGTAGAACCAGAGATGTGACCTCACACGGGAAAACGTACACTAAGGGCTATCCGTTAAACGGATGAGACCATTTATAATCCGTTTGTTATCTGTTTAAACGGTTCATGAAAACCGTTTAAAACATTTGGCAAACCGTTTAACGGTAACATCAAACCGTTCGAACAGCTTTCATAACCGTTTGTAAAATTTTCGCATCCGTTAAAACGACAACTGCTGTCCGTTAATAAAAATCTTTAACATTCGTTTAAACGGAAAGGGCTATCCGTTAATAAAAATCTGAACATCCATTGAAATGCTAATAGCTAGTATCCGTTACAACAGCAAGCACTTTCCAACATCCTTCTGAACGGC
This sequence comes from Pachyseris speciosa, assembly GCA_016490735.1. NCBI lineage: Eukaryota > Metazoa > Cnidaria > Anthozoa > Scleractinia > Pachyseridae > Pachyseris > Pachyseris speciosa. The sequence goes on along the minus strand of JAEMWC010000233.1, from coordinate 843,211 downwards.
AAAGAAAAAATCAAAGAGAAGCTGCGAGCAAGGGGTTCGAACAGTCACAGAATTAACCTCGAATACCGGTCGGGAATGACTGACAAGTAACAATCGATGAACAGGTAAAGAGCATCACGGCAAGTACCGAAAAAAATAATTCTATGGTTCTAGAGAACGTAAATCAATCATTCAACCGGCGAAATACTCTCTATTTATAGGTAGGAAGTTTTATCTAAGTTGCCTTGATGCGCTGTGTAGTTTTTTCTGCAAGGGAAAGTTTTATCTTTTGACAATCGCCGACAAGTCCACTTAGACAGCTGTTTTTGTTTAATTCTTACGCGTCACAGCAAGTATGGAAAAATTCTCCACTGCTAGTTGTGATAAATCAATCATTCAAACTGAGAAATACTCTCTATTTATAGGTAGGGAGTTTTATCAAAGTTTCCTGGATGCGCTGTGTAGTTCTTCTGCAAGGGAAACGTTTGTCTTTTGCCACGAGCCGACGAGACCATTCTGACAGCTGTTATTATTTTCTTACATGTCACGGCAAGTACCGAAAAAAATATTTCTACTTGGGATAAATCGGTGATTCAAACAATGAAATACTCTCTATTTATAGGTAGGGAGTTTTATCAAAGTTTTCTTGATGCGCTGTGCACTTTTTCTGCAAGGGAAACTTTTGTCTTTTACCACAAGCCGACGAGACCATTCCGGCTGTTCGGCTTTCAACTGGCTTTCGAAGAATGTGAAATGAGTTCAAAAACTATCCTTTTTTGTTTGGATTAGAATAACACTACAGCAAAAATGTGAGCAATGTTTCTTCCACGCTGACAAAATATAGTCGAAAGGTTGCTCTGAAATATCATGGAGCCGTCAAATCCGCCGAATGGTACATGACTGAAATATGATCACTCTGGTTGCCTAGCACGTGACATCGATCTGCCAACAATAAAAATAATAACTTTCACATTCTCCGAAAGCTAGTTGAAAGCCGAACAGCAATTTGTGGATTTAACTTCTAACTTCTAACCTTTGCGAGAAAATTCACGGCTTGCCGGCATGCGACGAAAAGAGAAACACTTTAATTAGAAACTTTACTTTCAACGAAACAACTCGTCAATAAACGGCGGGTCACAACCACTTCAATAAAAAAATTCAACATTTAAGACAGAGTATTTTGCCGTTTCAATCGTCTCTGTGCAACTTGTAGAACCAGCGATATCAAAATTTTGTTTACTGTGACAGCACAATTATTCACACTCGCCGGCGCGTGATGGAAACACTAATTACAAACAAAGAAGAAACAACTCGTCAATAAACGGAACGTCACAAGCACTTTGATAACGGAATTCAGTGTTCAAGACAATATTTTCCCGTTTCAATTGTCTATGTGCGCCTTGTAGAACCAGAGATGTCACATTTTTGGTTGTTGTGATGGCACAATTATTCACGCTCGCCAGCACACCGGCGTTTTCAAGATTATGCAGATTTTTTGCTTCTCGGTGGCTGGTATTAATTCTTTTGTTTCCAAAAACAATTACACACAAAGAGAACTTATGGTTACATAATTATGAATAACAAAGGCCGTATAGGATATGCAATTTTAGACACGTTAAAAAAAAATTATACGCAAAAAAGCACGCATATATTTTGCGTCTGTGTAGTTCTCTTATCTCCGAGCTGCACTGTATTAAAGATAATCTTGCCTCACAACAAATTTTTTAACTATTTTTATGTCTTAAACAGTTAAACGATGATTTCCAAACAAAATTGGCAACTGCCTCTATGTAACTGCCAACACATGTCTTATTAGTTGCTGTTAATGACAGGGAAAAAAATGGCTGCTGAACATTTTCTTTGAAATTTTAAAAGTATTGCACCTGAAATGAAGCCCTTCAGTGTAAATACTGTCCTGGATTCCTCCAATTCTACTGAAGATGATTGCTCTGTGACCACCATCCACTTTTAACCAAAACATATCACCATCAGTTTCAAATTAAAAAAAAGGAAAGAATAACAAAAAAAGAAGGCCTTGCGCACGGTATTGGTTACCAACTCCGTTACAAAACATGTAATGCTAAATAATGAGCTAGAATTTAAGATTTCAGGACACCTGTAATAGTTTGAAAACAGGAATGGAAATGAAATTTCATGTGCATTTAGCTGGCAAGAAGAAAGCATTGAAATTCCTTTCCATTTTGAGTTAAGAACAAAATAAAAAAACATACTCAAAAATTAGCGATAAAAACAAAAGTGAACGTGATTGTGATTTTTGAGACAATTTTTGCTTTTACGAAAAAATTGACCCCAAATCCACGAAAATCGAGATGCACATTAGTTGAACAATCCCCTCGAAAAAGTTCATAAACGGAAACTACACGTAAATAGTTTTAAAGAGTTTAAGTGATTTTTTTCAGCGTTACATAGGTAATTTTCAAGCTAAATTTCGACAAAAGGGTCAAAATGCAAAGTGTGCGTTTCGCCTGGCGTTTGAATAGTTTGATCGATAGTTTGGTTCGTTTCGTTTGAAACGTTTCGATAGTTTACAAATAGCACTCGACTTGCTTCGTTTGAATCGTTTGAATAGAATGAATGGAAGCTTTCAAGCAAGTCATATATTTCTGATTGAGGCCCCAGCTGTTCATACGATGGGTCTTTATATTGTCCGTCGGAGTTTCAAACCTTTTCACGTCGCAATTTTCGGTAAGTTTGCATGTCCCTGTCGGCGAATTCGTCAAGAGTCACTGATATCAATATTTTGGAGAATGTTTAACGTAAATGGATAGACTAAAGTTCTATTTTCGAATAACCATAAACTGAATAGACTTGTAATTGATCAGCTCGAACGGCTGGAGGTTATCTGATCATGAAACACTCGAATCGAAAATGAAAGGAGCAATAATTATTTTCTTTTGACCGGTGAGGTTATTTCTTGTGTGAAGACGCCCATGTGAGAACGAAATGCCACGACAAGATTCAAGATTTTCCTTGCTGATTTTTTGCTTTGTTTTTTAACCGAATACTTCAGTTTTTTCTCACAAAGGTCAGATAAACATCACGGAATATGCAAATTCCTGTTCGGCTTTCAACCGGCTTTTCCAAGAACGTGAAATTTAGTCAAAAATTACGTTTTTTGTTTGGCTTTAAACAAGTGCTGTTAGTTAGTGTTTTCATCGTAGCACATAGGTAAACAATGCCAGCAAAAATACTCGAAAAAATATCTTAGTGCCGTCAAATCCGCCGAATGATGAAATATGATCACCCCGGTTGCCTAGCACATGACGTGTTTCGGAACTCGCATGTTGACCTCAGGAGTGTGACTCGTACTATAGCTGCCTGATTTCGCTTTCGCAAAGAAATTAAAAAACACTCTGCAAAAAAAGAATTTTTTTACCGCAGAGTGGCAATTCAATCGGAGAAAAAGCATCGCTTTCCTGAAACACACAACAGTCTCACCACCGCACAAAACCATTTGAATGCTTGAAACACTTCAGACGCTTGAAACCTTCTCCGGCTTTGAAACGTTTCAAACGCTTTCTTGTAATCGTTTCAAACGATAGATGCCGCGAACCAAACGAACGATAGCAAATTCTAAATGCTACAAACGCCGGAAACGAAACCGAAAGTGCATGGTTTCGGATGAAAATGTAACGCCCCCGACAAAAATTTTGATGAGTCCGCTAACTTTGCTGTGTTGTTACACGCAGACCAAGCAAGGGAAAAGCAAAACAAACATCAAAATAAATATTTGACACAATAGAGAAACTTTTATGTTTTAGTTTTCTAGGCAATTCCTCCACAGCAAAAAAAATAACGGCTAAAAGTCGAACATTGTCAGTAATTGGGGATTGGTAACCAATACCGTGCGCAAGGCCAGAAGGGAACTTTTTTTTCAGAAGGAATACATTGAAACAAACAATATTAAAGAAGAAGTGAGGTATTAGAAAAAGGATAGTGGAAAGGGAAGCAAAATGAAAGAAAAAGAAAAGAAAGAATGGTAAGAAATGTTTTTAGGGGTGTCCATAGGGGCAGGCTAGTCTGTGGACTGGTCTGTAAAGTAGTCCATGGAGTAATTAGCGGCCCTGTTAAACTGTTTTTGTTTTCCATCCCAGATGGGAGTTTCAAAAGTTTTGAAAATTATACATTAACTTTATCAGCTAAAGAAACAAAATGGATTCCATTAGAGGTCAGAACACACCCCACTTTTCTTAAGATTTTGATTTCAATATAGTCCCCCCCCCCAACTCTGGAGATCTTTTCCCAAGAACCCAACCCCCCCCCCCCCCCCCCCCCCCCTTCCCAACCCACCAAAAGAATTTACTTCTTTCCTAATGAAATAGAACGTCTTTTCAGAATCTAATTACACTGTAGGCCCTCGTTTTTGTTTAGTTTCTCTAAACACACGTGTTTTTTGAAAGTCAGAGATGCAGAAATGCATTAAGAAATGGCAGAGAGATTGAAAAATCAATCGAAGAATCGAAAAATCGAAGTTGTTTGTATCCTGGAGATTTAATTACCCATACGGGAGACCAGGAGATTTGTTCCGTATCCAGGAGACTCCCTCAAGTGCCCTTGGTCCGTACTGGGGTCCATGGACCAGGGGTCAGCGTTTTCAGATCCCACCCTTCTCCACCCCCCCTCATGCCTTCTGCCACATTTTCGACCCCCTTAGTGTAATATAGCTAGAAATACAGACAAGGATAACGGCTACATTTTTTCTTTCAAAAAGTTGGAAATGTTTGAAGATATTGAATAAGTACAGCAAAAAATTAATAAAGAAAGAAACAATAAAGTGGTCTGTGCTCTCTCACACTACTGTATGATTTCCGTACATGTGACTTAAATTTTCAATTCTCCCACGACAAGAAAAAAGTAATTACTTTCGATGTCTTTAAATATCTCACGTCAAGTGAGAAATTAATGTTCAAAATATAAAAGCTTTGCAGAACGCGACCTTTGTCTGCATTTATTGCTTGTGCGCGGAAAACTTAGCAGATCAGAAGTAAAATATTGTATCAATCTCCAGCAAACTTGCATCATGCACGAAAGAACCAAATGATCCATAAAAACTCCATCAAAGAAGCGTCAAGTTACCTGTGTAAACAGACTCCTTGACTCCATAAGCAAATGCTGCTGCTGCAGCAAGAAGCTTCATCCCTGTTCCAACTCCTTTAGGGGCTTTTCCCATCCTCCCAGCAAATTCAGTGAACTTGTCCGCCATGTTACCTTCCTCACGTGTGCGAGAACCTGCAGGAGTGACGTAGAAACAAGGAATGGTTACAGGGCTGCGAGGCTACCAAGCCGCACAACAACATGGCGGAAAATGGAGCGAAGCGGGCCAGTGTGGAGTTTTTCCAGTATTTAATGAATTCCTCGAAAGGTAACAAAATTTAAGATGGCCTATAGTACAAATCAAATCTCCTTTTTTTCTAGTAAAGATTTATTTTCTTGCTGATCAGTTGTGTGGACGACAAAGTATGCGTGGTGGGGATCTTCGGAAAAGACAATGTTGGTTACAAGTCGAAAGCTGTACATTTGAATAGTACTATTGGGAAAGAGGTCTTCAAGGTTCGTAAATATGTTGTTTGTGTTCCATGTTAATTGAATGGACATCCTAGATTATTAGAAACTTCATTTACTTGGAAAAATGTTTTGAATTTTTGTTTTGTTTTGTTTTGTTTTGTTTTTAAGATGAGTTGGGATAGGATAAATTATGCCCGAGGTTCTCGCCTATAGACCTCTTTCATTAATTCCTGATCTGAAGGACAAAAAAATGGTTGTTCTCTCTCCTGAGGGAAACAAATCTTTCAGATGCAAAACCATCTTATTGTTCAGTGCCCTCAGGGCTCAAAGTTTACTTTTGGCTTTGGGAGCCCTTGTGCTACCAGGTGTAAATTTCTAGGCGCACTGTCAAAAATTTAGGCGCACAGCCAAAAATATTAGGAGCATAGCCTAAAATACTGGTGGCACCAAAAACCTTCAGACCTTGTATATAAGTAATCATTTATCAGTATGTTATCTTTATTTCAATTCTGTGCTTGTTCCATTCAGGCTCTTACTGTACGTTGAAGATAACAATAACACTTAAGTTTTTTTTTAAATCAACCTTCTCCGCAATCTCAATAAGTATTACACTTTGCGTTACGTTAAAGACGACAGAAAAATTCCACAGTCCATTTCCTTTCAAATTAACATGAATAACATTGTAAGACAATATACACTGTCAGTTTACTGCTCACAGCCATGTCATTTCATTTTGGCGCGCAATGCACTTAAAGTGCTACTATGATCAGAAAATCACTCGTCTTTGTTCTTCAAATTTCGAAAGTGTGTTTGCTTAACAACCGACTCGCGAAATTTCAAGCTTTAATTTGGAGAATTCAGTTTTTTATTTTGACTGAAATATTCGATTTAGTGATCCGCCATTACTAACTTCAAAATCTAGAGAGAACTGGATCGAGGACAAAATGACGTACAAAGCTCACAAGAGTAAGAATGCACCCGGCTGATTTAGTATGCAGCACAGGAATTTTGAGCTTTCAGACTCTCAAACTCGTGTTTTGTATACTTAATAAGCTGCATTCAAACACTGCAATTTTAAACCAGAAAGTAAATGACGTCATTTTATCCTGGATCCAGCTCTCCGAGGCCTAATCGGTCGGTTCTGAACGTGAGTAATGGCGGACCGTTAAATTAAAAAGTTGTACTCAAAGTAAACAGTCTTCTGCTTGAAATTAAAGCTTGAAATTTCGCGAATTCGGGTGTTAAGCAAACACACTTTTGAAATTTGAAGAAAAAAGACATGATTTTCTGATCGTAGTAGCACTTTAAGTTTTAGATTAAAGCCGGATGACTGCTGACCATGATATACTACAAGAATTAAATTTTAAAAGGCTCCCTAAGAAAAGATACAGCGATTATTCGTTTCAGTAAAACTTTTTTGTTAATGGTCGAGACATGTGTCATAAATTCACCGAAAGAGTTTCAGAAGCATATGGTAGTCCGGGACCATCTCATTGTTTAGCTATGACACAAACATCAGTCAACGCCGGTAACTGATGTGAATTGGGAAGATTCATTGCAATCTAGTTGATGTGCTGAAGTCGACGTTTCTTCACGCGGTGTCAAAAAATGCGAAATTTGTGGAGAAAGCTATCTCGTCACACCAGAAAGAGCATCTGGATTTGCTTCTTGTGATTAATTACTCGGAGAGCTGAAAGCTAGACAGCTATTACGTTAGAAGCTAATTGTGTGGTTTGTAAGTTAAGAGTTCTTTTAAGTTGACATCAGCAAACTTGGTTGTCGCACGTGCTTTGGAAGGTGGGCTTCTCTCGTACGTGTCAGCGGAGTCTTTACAAAACCGAAAAGAGTTTGGGATTGAATGGAAACGTTATTCGGAGTCGGGACAGAGAAAACACACACAGGAAATGATTTAGCTTTATTATTTGGAGCCTGATTGTGTTATACCTACGTTTTTATTTGAATTCATTATTTCAAGCTACCTTTTCGTGTCTAACCAGTCAGAATACATGAGGATGGTCAGGTAAGTAGCAATGAGCTCAGTCGCACTGAAATCGTGCGTTTTAGGCGCGCAAGTGCGATCACACATGATTTCTTAGGCGCACGATAAAAAATCTAGTCGCATGTGCGACCAGCTGGTCGCAAACTTTGAGCCCTGGCCCTCCAGATTGGGAATCAACTGAAAGGGGTCTATTTTGGTGATCTTCTGTTAATAAGATTCCTGCTTTAGCTCTGCTCTATTCATCAATAATACATGCATTAATTACTCTCTTACTATAAAAAAAAGCCTCAGTAACAGTGGTTTCTCACAAGTGAGTGCATTGTGAATGTCAGATGATTGCCATGCAGGACTGTTTCTAAAATTCAGTTCTTGAAGGTTATTTCTTTGCATTCATTCAGAGCCAAAAACTGATGTACATTTGTACTGTAGTTGGCCATTGATTAATGAAGCTCTTATGCTCATTAGCCATTTTACATTTAGTTTGAAGGCATTCTTAAAATCTGCCTGAGTCGCTCACTACCTTCATTGTACTTTGGAGTTGCTGACCATCATGCCGGATGAAGCTGATTATCTAGTCTGCTTGTACTAGCTGTAGTAGTTTATGTTGCTTGAGTAAATTCAATGCAGTTTTCTTCCTTGCCTCTCCTAAAGTTAACTTGTTATGACTATTCTTTAGCTTTGCGGGGAAGCAGGGTTGGCACAGTGGTGAGAGCGGCCTTCACTTGGCAGCCTTCTACCAATGTATCTTGGGTTTGACTCCCAGACTCGACGTCATAAGTGGGTTGAGTTTGTTGGTTCTCTACTCTGCTCCGTGAGGTTTTTCTCTGGTTACTTTCTGGTTTTCCCCTCTTCCCCAAATCCAGATAACAGGGGAGCAGGTTTGGCGCAGTGGTGAGAGTGCTCGCCTTCCACCAATGTGTCCCCGGTTCAATTCCCAGACTCGGCATCATAAGTGGGCTGAGTTTGTTGGTTCTCTACTTTGCTCTGAGAGGCTTTTCTCCGGGTACTCCAGTTTTCCCCTCTCCTCAAAAACCAATGTTTCTCCCACACGGCCCCACAAGCTTGCAGCTTTACCGTGTATAAATAGAGTTTCTTTGACTTTGCCTTTTTTGCCAACGTTTGATTTGACTGAATTTGATTCTACTTGATTTAGTGTTGATTTGATTTAGTCTTCTCAATTAGTGGAGCACCTGTGTACAACTTGAAAGATTTGAGACTTAAATAAAGTTATTATTACCGTTGTTGTTGTTGTTGTTGTTATTATTATTATTACTATTATTGTTGTTGTTGTTGTTATTATTATTATAATTAAAGCAATACATTTATCTTTTTTGAGTTTTCATTGGTTGTTTGGACTTTCAAATATATCAGGGTAATCTAATACTTTTAATTTTCACAGATTGACTTTCTTGATAGTATGTTTAAAAGGAAGGATGTACATGATTTTTCAGTAAGTATCACTACACTGTATAATTATGCATTAGAGATTATTTTTCTCTCTTGATTGCTTTGTAGATGTACATTGTAGCTGAATTGTGTTTGAGAAAGATAACTTTTTAGAAGCAAGACATTCTCTGATACAGGCTGAATGGATCCAGTTTAAAAAAAAAACACAATTACATGTAGAGATCTATCAACAAAAACTACAACGTCTCCAACCTCCTCTCACAAGAAATGGATTTTTTTTTGTGCAGTTACAATGAATTAAGAGTCATTGTCCCCTTGCAGGGTTCCTTTTTTGTGACATTTTTTTTTATTGATACATGTATACATTGGTCAAAATGAAATTCAGGTCAAAATGATTTTAACCACATGTGTGTGCATAAACTATGACGAGAAAAGTAAGTTGGTATTACATCAAACCATTACATACATACATACATACATACATACATACATACATACATACATACATACATACATACATACATACATACATACATACATACATACATACATACATACATACATACATACATACATACATACATACATACATACATACATACATGCATGCATATTACATACAAACAATGTATATATGTACGGTTGTACCTAATTTACCCTCTGATTTTAGAGTAGCTTACATACGCTAATATCTCTGAGCATTTACCACCCAACCATCAGATGATAGACCACCACACAGGAAACTATGTCCCCTACTCTTTTCGAACAGTGTGTGGATTCTTTAATGTCCCACAGAATGTTATGATTAATGACAAGAAGGTCTGAAAGAAACCAGCGAGCCCAATTGAATTACTATGCTACCTAATCTTCTCTTGAAAGAGGATTATTAAGCTGTGTCTGAATAAACAGTCACTACAATGCAAAATGATAAAACACATGAAATTGTGCTTTCTTTTCCATTGCTTTTCAGTGTGATATCTATGTTTACCATGATGTTGAACAGAGAATAATATATTTACACCTCATGTCTGTCTATGATGCATCAAAGCTACTTCAGCTGTGTAGACAAGCTCCACAAGATGTACATAATGCAGTAAGTTGGCCAGTGTTGGAAGGAAGAACTCTATGGTTGTATGTGTTGTGGCTCAAATTTTTTTAAAGCAGTTTGATTATTATCTGTTCTGTTTTATGCTAAAAAATGTTCATTTTATTCTAAGCCCCCCCCCCCCCCTCCAGTCTCTAATCAAAGCCCCTCCCCACCCCCACCCCCACCCCCATTTGGAACAAAAGATTTTTGTAAGTAGTCCATCCAATTCTCTCTTACTAAAGTCCACTTCATACGACCCAGTTGGTTTGTTTTTAAACAGATATGCAGCTGCACACTCAAACACATACATGTAATACTGTTTGTTGCTCTTTATTAAATACCAGAGTTTCACTGCAGTTGTTCGAGTTTTGTGCAAAAACTATTTTAAGAAAAGAAATGGCATGTAAATGGAGCCTGAAATTGTGGTCTTGCACTAGAGGTCAGCAATGATTAAAATTAATGGTTAAAACGATAGTTAACAAAAATTGAATTCTCTGACTGTCATTTTTTTTGTTTATCAGGAAGCTCACCAGTACTGGATGTCCCATGAATTTTACCATGCCTGCGCACTCATGTTTCTCTTTTCTGTCTCTCATATTATTGTTGTAAGTACATCTATGATATTTGTAAGATTCCTGCAGTGGGTGATTGTTGTTAATTATTTCTAATAGAGAGAAAAACCAAACCTTTAATTGTCTACAATAAGTACCGGTATGCTATAATGTATTTTCTATCAATGGAAGAAATTTAAACAAAATTCCTGTTTTGGTTTGATGTGCGTTATTCAATAACTCAGGGACAAAATGGCATGCATTTATATTGTAGAGCCTGTTATAAACAACTTCACAATGGGAAGTATTTGAAATAGTCAACTACTAATAAATATTTGCTCAGATCTACATGTTCATTTTACATTTTGGTGCATTTATTTGCCGTTCTTTGAAAATAACACTTTCAAATGGCCAAATTGAAGGTACTGTGGAAGACATCTTTCCAAAACAGTACTTTTTTCATTCTTTTTCTTCATTTCAATGCCGTCCATAACAATTTGCTCAGATCTACATGTTCATTTTACATTTTGGTGCATTTCTTTGCCATCCTTTAAAAATAACACTTTCAAATGGCCAAATTGAAGGTACTGTGGAAGACATCTTTCCAAAACAGTACTTTTTTCATTCTTTTTCTTCATTTCAATGCCGTCCATAACAATATTAAAAGTAATATTTAGAAATATTCAGGGCTGCCATGGCCGGTGAAAAGTCAGGGAAAATGCATTTTTGTCAAGGTCAAACAAACAAACAACAAGCCAACAACAAGCAGCTTTTAAAAATTTGTACAAGAGAGTTAGCTCAGGCCCACAGGTAGCAAAGGCTAATCAAGGCAGGCCAGACTTACAATTGAAGTTGAAGTTATTGCGTGAAGTTGATTTTTATTGACGTGCTACAGGTGTATACACCTTATTCCAAAATGGCGGCCAATTTATTGTTCTTTTGTTTTCATGTTAATTAGCCCTCTTTGCCTCATTTTCACTTCAAAATTCTTTTGTATTTTGTACATGTTGACAAGGCAAAGAGGGCTAATTAACATGCAAACAAAAGAATAATAAATTGGCCGCTATTTTGGAATAAGGTACACGTATTAATTAAAGAATAAAGTAACAATACAATTGGAAAGATATTCAAGAACAATAAAGACTGAACTAATAAGAACTATTAATTAACCCATTGACTACCGGCGGTTTTTACATTTTCGGAGTGATTTTCCCCCTATAAACGATGAATAGCAATTCGTGACTCTTTATTTGAACTACCAGGGAAAAGTGGTGCTGTCCTAAGCCACTGGAGGCTCAAGGTTTCTGAAAACGTCATTTTGACGTAGCTATTTTTTATCCGTGAAGCGACAACAATGGCCCAAGTTCGGTTTGCTTGCGATTTCTGCTAAATTTACAACCATTTTTCATCTTTAGCGGCTGCCTGATAAGCATCATTAAGCGTGACGGTAGCTATTAGAGTCCTCTTTCTCAAAGAACTGAGCAAGGTGATGTACTTTGTTGTTGAATTTGGCTTGTCACTCGACGAACTGGGAATTTGGCCGGTCGAACACTTAGTACCTTTGGGACTCGACTATTGATGAATTTCTCAACCTACCACCACATATTTTGGAATTTCTGAGTACTGAAGATGACCACAAGCAGGAATTTTTGGCAGTAGGTTGGAGTGGCTGTAGTTTATATGTGAAAGAATTGGGAGAAGGAACGGGTGCTGTCAAAAATTCTCGTCATTTCCCAGCATGCAATGTGGTCTAGATGTTGAAAATGGTGGAAAGGCCCGAATGCACTGGAACAAAAGGCTGTATCTACGCTCGGGAGAAGAATATGAACAAAAAAAGTCATTTCTAAGCTAGAAAAAGGACTGAATTTCGTTATGATGGTTGAAGTTTGGTTTTACGGCGATGATTTCCTTAAAAAACATGAAGGCAAAAAGGGGCATTTTTGTCGTTTCTCTTTGACATTAAAAATGGTCAGTTTCGTTCTTGTCCAAACTCAAAAGGCCATATTTGGTAAAAATCGCTACTTTTCTTGCATTTATTGGATATCCAAATTTAAAGGGCATTCCATTTCGTGCTCACAACTAACAGTTAAGGCAATATTCGTGCGATTGAGAAAGTTGCAATGTTTTGAAGCGTGGGAGTTTTTTATGGCCGGTTTTGGCCGGCACGGGGGCCAATGGGTTAAGGAAATACAAGAAAAACAAAAACGATAATAGTACAAGAATGAAGTACAGAGATTTTTGGCTATTTAAATAGTCTTACTTTTTTGCGCTATTATAGGTGTTTTGATATAATCATTTTCATTTTCCAATATGTCAAAGAGAAGTTGGTTACCTTTTTTGTGCATCAAGTCATGGAAATTCTAAATTTTCCCTGAAAGTCAGCGAAAAAGTAGGGAATTTTTCTCTTGGGTAGCTAAAGGAGATTAGTTGTAGGTACAAAAATATTATTATTTCAAGAGAGTCCTTAAAGTACAAAGGAATTGATTTGGTTTGTGGTTAGTGAAAAGTCAGGAAAATTTTTCTAAAATATTAATATTCCAACAAGTGGCAACCCTGTAATTAGTTTATGAGCTTAACCCTTTAACTCCTAAGGGGTCCCCCTTTGACGAGTAAAATCATCTGGCATTAGACAGAGTAAAATCTATAAGTCACTCTTAGGGAGGAAAGGGTTAAACAGGGGACTCGCTTATTGTAGAAACAAGAGAGTGTAAGAAATAAAATAGGTGAGCACCTCTGAGGTTTTTTTGGGCTACCCATTTCAATCTCTTAACAGCAAAGGTGGGAACTATGTTCAGAGTACACAGGTGCCGATGCCTGGCTCCTGAATTCTAATAAATAACCCTGGCTTAAGATTCCTATCACCCTGACAAAATTATCGGTGAAGGGGCAACTGATTTTACCTATCACAGAAAATAGTTTTATTTATGGTGTGTAGCTACTGCATTCATGTAACGATTGGAAAGGGTGACTCCCGCTCACGTTTACCAAAACTAATAATATTTTACTCTTGATAGATCCACTTCACTTTTTCACTTTATTTCAATAATTTATAATATACAATTTGGAAAAATACACAACCTGCATGTAGCAAAGCTAATCGAGGCAGGTTGTTTAACTTACAATCAAATTTAGCAAAATAAATTATTACTAAATCAAGTAAAAAAAAATAAATAAATAAATAAATAAGTATCTAAATAAATAAATATTAAATAAATAAATAAATGAATAGGTATACATATACATTCACAGATAGCTAGCATTTACACCAGAAGAGCAAGAACTTTTAAGACGACATAGAACATAAGGAAGTAATAATAATAACTAGAGTTTGACAGATCACTGGTAGATTCATTGTAATATTTGACAGCATAGCAGCCTTTTTTTTATTCTTAATTCTTATTGATATCTTTGCAGGTTTTGCATCCATCTCAGTCTTTTGATCTCAGTTACATCAGACTCTTTCGCACTTTAGCCTCCACAAGGTAATTTTGTTTAATCAAAGGCAAACATAATTTTATGGCATTTCTGTGGCAGTTTCTGTGAGGATAAACTTAAGCAGTTAAATTTGATCCCTGATTTGATTCCTGTTGTTAAATAGTCTATGTATAAAATAAACAGCAACCTAAGCACTTGTGAATGTATGTAATGTTTAATAAATGAGCAGGAGTGTTTTATCAAGTTTAAAACACGAGGCGCAGCCAAGTGTTCTAGGACTTGATGAAACACGAATCGTGAATTTATTGAACGGCTTAAAAGCTTTACTGTACATCTATCCATTCTTACACTAAAATTTAGAATTGGGGTTATTTTGGCATAGAAAATCGGATGTAAAATTTAGCCGTGTCTTTATCAGATATAAATACACTCTGCCTCATTAAACATTTTATTATTTCTTTTGTATTTCTTTCCTGAATTATTAATGAGTTTTTTTTTAACATCTTTCATAGACACCAGCTGCTGCCTCAGATTTCACAGTTGCTCTCTGGGGTTGATGGCATCCCAGACATTTGGAGACAGACTGGGCGACCTTGCATTCCCAGACTTGTGTGCTCCTTGAAGCAGGTGAAAGATTCAGTTACAATTGTACTTACAGATTTTCCATTTTGCTTATGATTTCACATTTTAAGAATCTTGTTGTACTTCCAGCGTGTGCCTTTTGTGGACCCATCTCAAGTGGTAAGTTTGTATGCAATTTTTGGCCATCAGAGCACAATCGAAAGTTTTCTTTGTTTATTATTATTATTATTATTATTATTATTATTATTATTATTATTATTATTATTATTATTATTATTTATTAAGTAAATTGTGTTTGCATTGCTTCGTTCTGTGATTGGTCAGCAAATATCGTGCCACTTTTTCAACCAATGAGAGACAAAACCAAAACCAATCGTGACTTGCAAGCGCGCATTTTCCCGCGCTTTGCGATGGATAAATGTAATTCCGCCGAATTCTTAAATTATCGGACGCAATATCATTCCGCCGAATTCCGCCGAATTCTGATTGGCTCATTGCACTGTTTCGGTCTGTTGTGATTGGGCGGAGTAATTTCTTTGGTTTTGGTTTTACCGCACTCTCTTGAAAAATGCTCTATTTCATTTTTTTTTCCCAGTCTGGAAAGAATCAGGATACGTACGCGAGCAAGGCTAAAGGAAAGCAACAGGTTAGTCTGTAATGCCACAGATGAATTTTAACGCCTATAGATGGAAATGCAATAGTGCCACAAATGGTAGCGCGTCCTTGTTGTCTTGATTTGATGCTGTAACCAGCTCTTTATTAAGCTTTTCTTGTCTGTTTTTTTCAAGGTTGGTTGTTTTCGTTTTAATCTCAGCTTTGTTTTCCTACCAACATAAAAGTTTTCGCAGTCTTTTATTTTTTCTTATTTCCGGGCCCGCTTAGATTAGCTATGCTAGCTGCGGGTCAGGTAATTCTGTATTTTATTTAATACCGCGTTAGCCTGCTTGCAGGCGGTAATTTGTGTTTTCAAGCGCGAGATTCGAAGCCCGCTAAAATGACCGGTCAACATGTTGGACTTTATAGTGGAGGATCTGGGACGAGTGACAAAGTGAGAAGCGAGGGGAGGGGAGTAGGGGAGAGAAACTACCCCCATCCCAGATCCTCCACTATATCGTCCAATATGGCTACCGGATTTTCCGCGCGTCGACTCTCGCGCTTGAAAACACAAATTACTACTATAACGCCTGCGAGCAGGCTAATACCGCGTCAATAAAAATCAACTTCAACTATTTAAAAACTGGTCAGTTTGTTCATGTTCTGTATTTTTTTCCTCGTCCGTCAGACCACCACCCCTCAAAAGAAGCTTCAGCATGCTGCGGAGGACCAGCTGTATGGTATCATGAGAAAAGCAAGACTTCTGGGCAGCCTTAGGTGTGTTGCTAAGGGAGCATTTATTCCGGGCGGGAATAATCGAACACGCGGTGATCGTGTTCTTTTCGGAGCTGTTCTGTCTTCGGTTTCAACGGAATTGCGTTTCGTTTATTCTGCTGGCTCCCGATTGCAAAATGAACAGAACACGGTTTGCTCTCAATACCAAGAACATGCGTTCTTTTGGGAACGTTTTCGCGGGAAACTGATCGCGCGCGGCCCGCCAGGCCCGTTTCGGGTAACGGGCTGTTCGCTTATACGAGTCGTTTTGATAACGGTCAGTTGACCCAGTTGGTGGGGCAAAAATTGGGATGAAATTTGAGATATCTGCGCCAGTTGAGAAGGCAAAATTCCCATAATATTAGAGCTTCGTACCAAAGCTTTGTAGTGAAGAAAAATGCTACCATCTGGATCGGGGAGATATTCTGTTCTTTGAGAATTAAAGTGCACATGACATAAAAGTTTTCATTAGCTTGTTCGAAAGAGCTTTCAAAATGATGAAGAACAGCGTTTATTTTATTGTGATAGCACTCTTGGTTGCCGAGTTATTCAAGATTTAGCTTTATGTAAATTAGAGGACTTGTGACGTCACAAGATGGACACAAAATGATGTAAAATTACAAAAAATGGAATCTGTTTACGAAGTGTTTTGACTGAATACTTATGAACTTAAAGCCTAGTAGAATAAAGAGGTCTCATCCGAATTTAAAACAAGAACTGAAATATCCTAGTGCCTTCTTAGTCGCTGTTGACAAGTTTGAGGTGTGAAATCAAGCCTCGCAATTCAAATCAGTCTCCGCATTGATAAAGGAACTTAGATGAATTTAGAAAGCTTTCTCCTTTTCAACTTCCAAATTTACCATTTGTAACAGAAGAGTGCTAATGTAACCTTGTCTTAATCAACAGTTCTAGCTCCTTGTTTACCGTAAACTCAAGCCACGCCTTTGTCCATGTCCAGCCTTGTTCAACCTCCTTTGACCCTGTGGCAGTTCTACTCAACACATTGGCCAAACCAGCTATTAATACACAATGGGGTAAGACAATTAACCATTGTTAAAGGCGGTGCCTCTCATTCTCGTATCTCGAGTCATCGTTCCTCACTGCACACGCTTGAAGAAGCGAGTGACTCTCGAAACATCCGTCAGGGTTAGATTTTTTTTTCCAGACAACACAAATGACCCGGCAGGGGTTTCGATAAAAGCCGGTTACTGGCGGTTTACCGCCGTCTGTTCAGTTTGTATTTCTAAGATTTCTACGGCCCCCTTTGTTGTCACAGCCGCCTGTTCTACCTCCAGCAGCCGCTGGTAAGAAAACTTATTGAAACCCCTATATTTTTATTGGCCGGGAATAAAACCGAAGTCCACATGGCGCTGAACCGATAAACATGCGCAGTTCAACCGGATGTCCAATATTTTCGGATTTCTGGATCAAGTCTTTCTTTTTATCCATCGGTGGACATTGGAAACGAAGACGATTGGGTGCCTCCTTGTTTAGTGGGCATGCGTTCTGGGAATCTCGGGACAGTCCACTGACTGGTGGTTTATGACAATGCGAGTGGAGTGGGGTGGGTAGGGGTGGGGGTGGAGGTGGGGTCGCTTAGGTTAGGTGAGTCATCGATCAGACATAATGACGCTTCAATGAGGCAAAAACAATGTCATATTTTTATTAATTTAAAGAAGAGGATCACAGGTATGTTCAAAATCAAACGTAACAGCTTCAAAAATCCAGTCTTTGTGATTTGAGCCCATGAGCTGTGCCATACTGATGCTCTTTATTGTTCTCATACCAAAGGGGTGGCTCTTCATTTTGTCGGTTCATAAGGAGTGGAGGAAGGAGATAGGTTATATACATAATTATACGAAAATTGGTAGAAGGTCATCGCAGCTATGAGGGCCTGCAAACCGACTGTTTATGCTCTAAACACTTACTATGATGCATCCATTGTGCTCTTTGTAAATCTGCAGTGATGACTTTTATAATCTGTTTTACAGTGGAATCAAGTTCCCTTTTGAAAAACAGCACGTTCCTCAAGAGAGAAGTGAACCAGTCTGGTGGGGACAGCGAGACGATGACCTCTACAGAGGAAGTGTTGTTCAAAGAGTACCTGAAGCAACAGATTGATCATTTGATGACTGGAGATGCTGGCCGTGATGGAGTTGCAGAGGGTCGCAGGGGGACTCATGTGGAGGTTTGTAGTGAGTTCAGCAATCGCCTACTTCGATAAGTAATGTTTTCGGAGCTTTTGGGAGTAAACAAAATAAATCGCATTGGAACTTCAAACGTGGAATTTATACTGAGCTCAAAATGTATAAACTGACATTGGTATAACCTAACATATGGGCATAATAATACTCCCATATAACGTAACTTGAGAAAAAGGAAAATTGAACTTGCAATAGAAATTTACAATCGCAAACAGTATAAAGCGGTTTTCAATTGAGTGTCGAAAGTAATTCTCCTTTGCTTTTGTTTTGGTGTACTTCGCTCTGTGATTGGTTGGCAAAACTCGCGCCACTTTCTCAACCAATGACACGCAAAACCAAAACCAGTCGTGACTTGCACGAGCACATTACGGAGTTTAAGAAACGAGGACGCGACGGCAACGAAAACGTCATTTCAAAATATATCTTCTCGTTATTGTAGCACTTTCGCGATTATTCCAGTTTGTTCAGCTTGTAAAATGTCGGCGAACTATCCAGGAACTTAATTTCCATGAACGGCGTTAAAGTAAAGAAAAAGAAAGAAAAGTTTGCATTATGTGCTCACGTTCTCGCCAAAACCTAAAATTTGGCCATTTCACGTTGTTGTTTTGCAGAGGACGGCAAAGAAATGTACCAAAATGTAAAACGCACGTGCAGAGCTATTGTTTTTGCTCATTAAACCTATTGTTTGGTGACGTTCTCGTTGACGTTCCCATCCTCGTTTCTTAAACTCCCTATTTTCCCGCGCTTTGCGTCGGCCACATGTGATTGCTTCGTATCCTGATTTGCGCTGTTTGCATCTGTTGTGATTGGTCAGAGGAATTGCTTTGGTTTCGTTTTTACAACACTGTTGAAAAGCGGTCTTCTAAAATAAAACTGGAAAATTAGAACTTGCGATGAATATTCCCTGATGTAGTATATACGTAGCAACATTGGGAGTTTGGGATTTAAAAAAAAATCCTACATACTGTAGTATATTGGTAGAAGATTAGAACTTGGAATAAAATTTCTTAAACAATGGAAACGGCTGAAAACCAGACTACAGGTTTTTGTGTGTCGCTCATATTCGTGAAACGTTGGGCATTAAAAATAGTGTTTTGAAGTGTTATTTTCTTTCACGACCATTAAACTAGTCAAGATGAATTGCTGTTCATCCTTCTGCTGTTCGCAGGTCCCGTCTTGCCGTTTGTGGGCGCGAGTGTCTCTCGTGTTGTTTGAGTTTTTCATGACTCCAAGAAGTGACCTCATTGCTCCTCTCACAACGATGGCGTCACATTTGGATCTCGACATGAAGTTTTCAGAAGCGTGAGTGTCTTATTTCGATAACGTACTGTGCGTCAGTGGTCGTCGTCATCATCATCATTGCCAATCATTGTTATTGTCACTGTCTGTTGTAATATGCTACGAGTATGTGCTGCTAATTAGGATTCAGTATTTCTCTATTGTTTAGTATTCCCAACAGCTATGTAGGCATCTAGTTAATATTCCGTTTGCGTTTAAACTTAGGGTCAGTTTCCGTCTAGTCGTCATGTAGTAAAGGTCTCCAGTTCTTTTTTGTATTAAAGCTTTCTTCGTCACTGCCACTCTCACCGTCTACGTCACTGCCACTGACACTGTTATTCATTGTCAATGCTATTATTATTTTTTTTTTTTTTATTTTCTTTTTTATTTATTTTTTTTTATTTCGTCAGGCGCTGTCGAAAGGCGATACCGGTTGCGACCAGTGCATACCTGGAAAACTTGCCTTCGCATTACACACAAAATGTGCACTTGAACCAGGTTAGTCTGTTGCTTGACCAATGTGCGAGGATAATCTTCATTGCCCGGGTTGGCTGGCCGGTCTTGAGATCCTTTTCAACCTTTGCCCTTTGTTTTCGCATGCACAATTATTTCGGCGTCTTTTCATACTCCGCCCAGACTAACGCAAATTTGGTTTTGAATTTAAGTGAAGTTTGTCGCAATTTTGCTCTCTGCTCAAAGTGTAATGACACTCAGGATTTCCGTTAAAACTTTATTCGAGTATTGACAACGACCCTTTTCCGAAAGCACATTACTGTCTTAGGAGTCAAATATTGTTTAGTTGTATACGGGCGGAGAGATCGAATTCCCAGAATTGAAGATGACTTTGAGATCCTCCCAGTCCTGATGATGTACTAAATGGCTTCACCAGTTCAACATTGGATCTGTTCTTCTTCTTCTTCTTCTTCTTTTTTTTTTTTTTTTGGAAAACTACTACACCTTCCCCCGAGGCGATCAAATTAGACAGGCTGATGAACTTCCAAGGTTCTATAAAGGTTAAGTGCAGGGTCACTTTACACGAGGCTTTTGGTGACAGCGCTACCATAAATGAGGTTGTTAAAAAGATCATTCGGAGCGAGGTCCTATATTTTCCTCATCACAAATATATTATAGGACCTCAACCATTTCTGAGCTACTAGTAATGCAGTTTGTATCGGTGCATTCCTGATGTCATGATTAGCGGACGAAATATCATGCGTCGCTGATTTGTTTCCATTTTCAGCTTTCCCAAGCTCTTCGCGTGTTTTCTTTGCACGCTCGCGGACCTGCATTCGAGCACTACGCCACTCAATTCCAGGATGAGTGTAACAAGGTTTGTTGATGGGTAGTGTGATTCATTGTAGCCAGTTGAGAAACGTAATAGTAGTATAATTTGTTTGTTTGTTTGTTACTGTTGTTGTTGTTGTTGTTGTTGTTGACATATTTCCCGTTATACCACTTTATGGTGTTTGTTTCCTCCCGTGGTCTCCCCGTGTCCCTCCCGTGTTGTGACTAGATGAGAGATATGTGGCAGTCCAGAATTCCTTAGTAATGTAAAAATCCCCAAACGGCCTTTCAACGAACCAGAACCAGATAGACTCACACACGGACGGACGGACGGACGGACGGACGGACGGACAGACAGACAGACAGACAGACGGACGGACGGACGGACGGACAGACAGACGGACAGAAATCAAACTGGCAGACAGACTGGCAGCCAGAAAAGAAAAGAAACAAGCAAACAGATAAACAAAAAGCAGCAACAACGAACAAACAATAAATGGAGTGTAGACTTCACCGAGAACGAGAGTAGGCCACGGTTAGTTGTTATACATAAAATATTGTTTCTAATACAGGTATGGATGAATGGAAGACAACTTTGCGAGGAACGTAGTTTAACAGGACGCCATTGTGTTTACCCGGTAAGTTGATTAATCTCCACCATCAAGTCTACGTTTAGGGGCCATCCTTTTAGAGCGGGACGTCTAAGGGACCATGACTCTTCTCAGATCGATAGAGTAAGTTCGGACCAAGTGTGAACACTTAGAAAATAAAGGGGTTAGTTTCTGAAGAAACTGGTGCTGCGTCGGTGGAGGTGTGAAAGCGAATTTGGTTTAATCAACAGAGTTGATAGCGATTTGCTTTGAGGAATGGCTAACCCTCGAAACGTCAGCACTAAAATTTCTTCACGGGGGCGATTTTACCTTTATCAACTTTATCCACAAATTCGTTTTCACTTAGAAGCCGCGGTAACGCTTTTATTTGTCCATTTCTCAAACCAGTACCATAGAGTTCCCGCAGATGGTGAGCTTCCTTCGGACCCAGTTTCCGACGAGTCTAAGGAACTGGGGATCACTCCATGTAAGCCACACTCAAGTCGCATCACCAGTTCAAGCGCATGCAACTGTGGAAGAATGCAGGATCACAGAGAAGATCCATTTGATCTAAAGGTAGGTATTTTTAGGTAGGATTTTTTAGGTAGCTAACGCCTGTACTGTACTCACAATACCATTTGCGCACTCAACGGATGTCTACAAGTATGCAAGTTGACGTATCCAGACCATCAAGGTATCAAGGTAACCTTAATACGGCGCATTCATTCTCAAACTGTTCTGTTTCTTTTCAGGCGGCCAATGTTGACTTCTTCCAAATCCTGGAACAAAAGTGCTGTGCCTCACTGGTTCATCTGTTGTTTCCATTTCATCCCATATTTTCATCTGCCAAAGCACTGAACCAAGCCGACAACGCCGAACCAACGGATGAAGCACCCCTACTAGAAATGCCATCAGAGCAAGCAGATCCTCACGGGAAGGAAGTGAAGTCCGAGGGAGAAGGTGGGGACGAACATCACGGAAGCGAAACGTCCGACAGCGAACAGTTAACATCTCCACCTGCTACCACGACCGCGTCCATTCCCATTCCCAGCGAGGGCAATGGTGGCAGAGTCGACACTGTTGGGAGCATGGGACAAAGTGTCAGCTCCACCTATGGAGCGAGTGGGTACCAGTCTACTCTCGATATGATGAGTCACGAGGGCCCTGAGTTTAGGAGCATGACATCAGAGTTTAAGAGCGTTGTTTCTGTGGGAATTCCTGGGGAAATGAGCACGGCGGGTTCCCAAGATGTCTTCTCAACAGCAGGAGCTGATCACACACAGCGCACAGGTCCTGAAGGCAAATACTCTTGGCAGCGAAGCGCGGAAGAAGAGGAAGTCTTTCTGGAAACCATGTTGACCACCAAGTCTCCCGCAGGGATGTATCCTCGCTTTCCCTCGTGGTCCCTTTGCCGGCTGGGAAGTGCCAGCGGGTACAGTCCCGCGAAGGGTTTAGAGCAACCGGGATTTTTTCCCAACAGCAACTTTTTGTTAGCGTGGGACATTCCGCTGTTGAGCGATAGCCAATCAGAAATAACAAGTCAATTTGACGGACAGGGGAAACATCTTGGTTCCAAGCAAATGACCGAGGAGGCCTGGCCCACGTTGAATGAACTTCCTTCCGCCGGAAGTAATTTATCGTCACTTCCTCTGCACCAGTGTCTGACATATGCCAGGCGCCAGTGCGCGGATTACAAGGGAAACATGCCACCATTAGTATCTAATGCGAGCTCTGGGAAGGGCCCTTCGGGATCCTCTCGACAGCGCGGGAGAGCTTCGCGTGAGGGAGCTACACCGACGGTGAGGGCGTACATAGGAGAGGAGTATGAGTGCCCTAGGGGACACCGGTGAGTAACGGAAAATTTGGCGGTATGCGTAGGCTTATACTACAGCAGGAAGAATTTTTAACCGGGCGTAAGCCCGGTTTAGAGGGAAGAGAGTTTGCTAATAAGGAAAACAAACTGCGAGTAAACTTCCAAATACCGTACGAGTGCCGTTGGGAACCTTGCAAGTACCGGAAACGTTTGATTCCATTACGAAAGTTACTCAGTCTGTTGCGGCTTTATTCACACTAAAGCTCAAAAAGGCGTTCACTCGTTACTGGATCCTGGGTTTTTGTTCTTTTTGGAAAGGGTTGGAATGTGCACGTGTGCACGTACAGGGCGTCTGAAATTTTGTGCCCAGTTAGCAGAAGGACCATGGACGAAAGGCCTTTCTGTGCAAACTTAATTCCTACCTGAAATATATATGTTATTTGTTTCGGATAGTCAGTGAAGAAAAAAATCATTTCTGTTTTTCATTCATCCCTCCGTCGGTTCGTTCGTTGGCTCGTTCGTGCGTTCGTTCATTTATTCATTCATTCAGTTTTTCTTTTGAGTAGCAACCTTAATAAACCCTTTGCATATGTGTGGACTTTGACTAGGTTCTGTTTTGCATCACTCTTTTCCAGGTTTATTTGCTCTGGTCCCGACAAGATGGTGAAAGCCACCAGCTCCGGTCACGTGAAAGAAACAGCACACAAGCTGGTGACGTCGGACATGCCTCTCTACTTCCCATGTCCCTGTCGGTCATCAAAACCACTTATGGCCCAGATGATGCGCGTGTTTGTAGTCACGCCCGATTCACCCGTCCTCGTGACCCTAAACCCGCGCGTACAACCCTCGGTCCCGCCATGTCCCGTGTTCTATCCGGGGTTGCTGCTGGACTGAGCCTTCCGCCAGCTAGTTTCTGTGTGCTGAGACTTCCGTACGTATATGTGGGGGAAGACGGACCTATTTTGCTCCCGGGGACTCTCAGCCTCTGTTATCTTGCCGAGTGTTGAAGGGCATGTTCTCAGCCATGGGACATGTTCAAGGTAACCCCAGGGGTAATGTTGTAGAGGCGAAACGCTGAGATTTTCGAGTCGTGCCCAAGCGTTGATGCCCGGAGATTGATCACACCGAGCTCTTCCCCCCCCCCCCCCTCCCCTATGACTCGGCGGGCACCACCATATCAACTCTCGTTGTAAGCCATTTTGCAAGGTTTTCGCGGAGGCAAGAAGAAGACATGAATGTGTCGTTTCCAGAGTGATTCCATCTTCCCTGGAGACTCCTATCGCTGTTGTGACTAGGCATGTTTAAGGGAGACTGGAGGACTATGAACGTGATGATGACGAGCCAGAAGCCTTCATATTTAAGCCTTTATATTGAAGAAATAACACAATGCGAGAGACTTACGATGGATATTGTATGAACCAGGATCCTGTTTCTAATTGTTACC
This sequence comes from Pachyseris speciosa, assembly GCA_016490735.1. Taxonomy (NCBI): domain Eukaryota; kingdom Metazoa; phylum Cnidaria; class Anthozoa; order Scleractinia; family Pachyseridae; genus Pachyseris; species Pachyseris speciosa. The sequence goes on along the minus strand of JAEMWC010000233.1, from coordinate 818,664 downwards.
TTGGAAGTTCCGCTCTTCGTTTTCTCTTACCTGGACTGCTTCCAGGACTGCTTCTTTAGTTGACTGTTTGTCCAGGCTAAACCGTCTTTAGAGAAAAATTTTAGTGGTCAAGATTTGGTCTTTAAAGAAAAGAAAGACAGTGAGCCCAGCCGCTTCTTAAAGCAGATGTTGTGAGTGAAGTTGTAAACTGTATTGTTCACAAATAATGTAATAAACAGAAGAAACTGCTTTGTGGAGTAAACCATTGCGACATGTAACATAACTTCTAGTTAGTTGGTTTGTTGGTTGCTAGGTTACTGGTTTTGATTAGTTGGTTAATTAATGTGCTTGTTCTTTGGTGTCTCTTTGTCTCTGTGTGTCTGTGTGTCTGTCTGCCTCTCCGTATGTCTGTCTGTCCAAAATACGTTTTTCCAAGTTTTTTCAGCGGCCGGTTTCTAATGATGTGCCGTCCACTTTGGTTTCGACGTTGACAGTAAGCTGAACATTTAGGGAAAATATGAGGGGGGAAAAACAAGCAGGAAAATCAGAGCGCAATACAGGTTCTTAGAGAGTGAAATCCATAATATGGACCTTAAGCACCGACGACGAGTAAAAGTGGCGGAGGAATGGATCGAGGAAGTCGTTCACGGCGTGAAAACCAAGTGCGAGGGTATGTAAACAGAGCTGAGTCCTAAAACTGCCGAATTATTTTATCATGTATTCCTTTCACGAGCTCCAAGACCCATTTCTCTTGAGCTACGACAACGGTACTATAGATGACAATGAAATTTCAGTCCGACATGAGGAACGTATGCCGAAAAATCACAATTTCTCATACGAACTCGACGGGTTTTCTTCACTCGAAGAGAGAAATGTGACGAAGGATGCCGAATTTTCGGCCCGATACAATCTAAAACAACTTTCACAGTATAAATATGTATTCTAAAAACATAAGCGAAAGCTTACATATAGATACGAACCAGGAGAAAATGAAATATATATAGTCATTTTTCAATTTCCAGATTCATTTAATTTTCTACCTTCGCTGACACGCAAATTCCACAACAAACATAAGCACACCCAAATTTTGGTTATTATCAACGATTTCTACACCAAATTCTCAGTAAGATCCAGTCACTACAAAGCTTAAAGAAATAACCAAATTTTCATTTCGATAATTTGATATATATTATCTGCCTCTAACACTACGTAAATAGATAAATAAATACTCACGTTCGCTCAGGACGGCAAACCTGACGTTTTCGACATTCTCGTCCCTCGAGTCTTGACGCTCAGTACTGCCCAGGCTTGACGAAACGAGCGACTCTCGAAAGATCCGATAGGTTGACGATTCTGATTGGCTTTTTCGAACAATTCAAATAAACGGAAGTAAAACACGACTCTTCCAAACTCTCTGCATGCGCAGTTCAGCCGGAAGTCCGATATTTTCGGACTTTCAACTCGGGTCTTTCCAGGGTCGCTCGTTTCCCGAACGCTGGTCAAGGGGAACAAACACCCTGGGTACGAGTTGGCTTCCTGAACTTCGGGTGGACGACGAGTCGAGCGTGCGCAGTAGCGCAATAAGGGGAAATTTTACTTCCGGTCGTCGTCCTCTGAGCTCGTCGTCGCGGTGCTTGAGGTCCTCATGATGATGATGAAGACAACGACAACGACGATGGTACAAGTAAAAAGTGCTCAGAAATGGAAGGATTGGGAAAAGAAATGACTAAGGTGGTGTTTACCGCAGGTCCCGCTTGACCCGCTAAATTTAGGACGTTCGGGCTAATTACGTTATGCACGCTATGCGTGTCATAATGTCACGTCACGTCATACGTCGATCGCGCGTTCCGTTAAAAAATTTAGTTAAATACATTTGCATGGATTTAGCTCTGTTGATGCAAGATGGCCCAGATTTTCTTTTCATAGACCGATTTCCTTACTTATTCCTTCCATTTTCACAAGAGAAAAAAAATTCCCGTGTGTCAGAAGGTTGGAATTTACAATACAAAAGGCCAGAATATTATTCCCCGCCTCTATTAATTAACGATGATTATTACCGTGTTTTTGTCATTTAAGGTCTGTATTAACATTCATAACCACATTGTTTCTTTGTGATGTTTGACGCAATGCTAACTGGAGCACTGTTGTATTTCCTTCGCCTTCAGTGTTTTCTCTTAGTGAATTAACAGCTTCTTGCTCACAGACTGCAACGCAGGGTCCTTGGTGTCATCAAGTGAAGCAGATCAGCATGTTTACGCGCGTTGGGACGTTGAGTTTGGTGACTTTTCTAGTTTTATTTTTCGACACAGCAGGTGAGCCATTTTTAAGGTTCTTCACAGCAAAACTGGTTGGAAAGCCTTGTAAGATGTCTAATTTCTTAAAATGTGCGTTGTATTAATATTGCGTAGATTTATTATGATTTGAAACTAGAAGGGGAAGATGATGTTATTTTATTTACGAATGGCAGTTTCAGTCGACCTTGCGCATTTGGTGCGCTTGCACGTGCTTCGTGGAACTTTAGCGCACGTGAAACAATATTAGCCGGAGCTCAAACAAAGCCGTTTCTGAGCGACGTCTGCAGCCGGAAGTGGAAGTTTCTCATTTTGGGGCAGTGGTTGTGCACAAATTTTCAAGTAAATCGTCTCTTTAAGAGTAAAGACATTTAGTAATACCAATGTGGTAGCGCCAAGGCGAGTAAAAAGAGAAAACGCCTCCCTTCCGGTTGACGTCCGTGGCTCAAAAACACCTATGCTTAAAATTGCTAATGGCCACACTTTGTTGCGGCGTGTTATGCTTTCTTGAGTTCTTTGTATTAAGGAGAGGTTCCAGTTCCAGAATTCCCGAAATTAAAATGCCTCTACAATTCGTCTACTTTTAGCATCTCTGTGTGTTCGTTTGAGGAGACCTCTCTTTTAAAATGGCATTTCTTCACTCTGTCTTGATTGAGTCAATTATCTAGTTTCTTTTCCCCTTTCCAGCCGTCTTCCTGTTTGGAAGGAAGACTGCCACCATTCTTCCATACCACGAACATCTCTGTCATTCACTCTCCTTCGATCAGCCCTTCATCAATAGCAAAGACATTAGAATCCAGCTCTCATATCATCAGTCTGGGGCACCGACATACGAAGCAGTGGTGGGCTGGGTCGAAAGAGTTAACGTTTCCGGGTTCGAGGTGTGTGTTGCCACTTCCGGTCCTATTAGACCAAGTAGGGAGGTGACAGTGCAATGGTTGGCTTATGACCTTGTTCCCGACGAAGGATACGAGGGGATTGAAGAGATACCTTTCTGGACGACTGGAACAGAATGCGCGAGGGTTGATTTAACAGGAAAGGTAAGCACGTGTTACATATTTTTCTCAGTTAGATTTGTCATTGTAATAGGTGTCAAGAACACGTGATGATGACGATGACGATGACAACGACGACGACCACGATGTTGATGATGGTGACGATGATGACCATGCTGATAAGGACTAATCACGACTAAAATGCTATTGTTGTTGTTGTTGTTGATGATGATGATGATGATGATGAAATTACATTCATGTATGCTGCTCTCTTGTAGTTCCTTTCTGTGATTTGTGATCCCTTCTAGGCATTCACAAAGCCTCCTTATGTGTTCGTGACCCCAGTGCACACGCTGGCTGACAGAGAATGCGATGCGGCCATAATTTGGGTTGAGAGTAGTACAAGTGTAGGATTTGATATTTGCCTGAGGGAGCTGAAAAATTTTGACGGCATCCATACAAACATTCGCGTTGTAAGCATGACATTTCTTCCTCTTCTCCTTCTCGATTTGATTTGTTAACTGCTGTCAACATTTACTTATAAATCTGCCCTGCTTTTCTGTGTTCTAATGTTAGGCGTGGCTAGCCTTGGATGACATACCAAGTACTTGGAGCAAACAAATTCCGTTCACAAACAAGGTTACGTTTCCCAACAGCCAGCCTCTGACTAATGTTTGGCATTACAGCTTCTGCCAGGTACAAATAAAATAATTCACTACATAAACTTTGTCCTTGTTTATTATTTACCATTGTTTCTTTGAAAAGTGGGGATCTTTTATTGGCCATGTCCTTGTTATTTGACAGAAAAACAATGGTTATGGTTTCTTTTCTTAATAAATGCTCCTCATGAATGCCTCATTACTGGTCATCTTTATCAAGCAATACCACCTAAAATATGTTTCGAAAGATATAAAATCGTAAATGGTTTGAACCCAGGAGTCATATCATAACCAAGTGAAGCAGGATCGTCCGTGACATTGTCACCACAAACAGTACTTCTCAGGACTACACTCACCCGCACGATCGTGCTTCACTTAGTTAAGGAAGATATAAAGGAACTACGCCATTGTGATATCTTATTTTTGCCGCAGAATGTTAACTTCAGCCAACCGTTCTACGCTGCGCCCATCTTGATTACGAGTGCCAGTCACAGAACGGATCCGCAAAACCCGAATACTGTCTACCCTAAGCACAATGGCATCAATGAGTGGATAGAGGTTTGTTACTGCCAGGAATATCGAGAATGTTGTCATTGTAACTGGATTCCTGAAAATATAAGCGTATCGCGAGTTCAAGCACAAAGGAAGACAACAGAGCATTGGAGCGGTTTTCAATTGCGCGTCGTAAAACCAAAACAATTAAGAAATTAGCTTGGCAAATCACAACAGAGCTAAGCAGCGAGATGAACCAATGTTATGCAAATCCCGTCAAAGTGCAACTTTTGTCAACCAATCATAGAACGTAGCAGAGCAAAACCAAAGCAATGCTAGTTACTTAAGTCATTCAACTGAAAATTCCCCTAAACTGCAAATGGATTAAACTCATCGACTTTGTCCTTTCAGGTATTAAGGCGATAGCTTGTTTTTGTGCTGACTTCATCATGTCGTTTCCCACACGATTTTCCACCCGAGTGCGCTTGCAACGTATCAGGGTACCAGTCACTAGGTTAAAATGGTTCGTTTGTAGCCTTGGAGTTGACGGTGCGAAAACAATGAGGCAATAAGGGAATTGCAATAAGAAAGTGGTTGTAATATGGGCAATGTTAGATAAGAGGAGGGGCTCAGAAATTTGTTACGTAAAAATTCCGGAACGTTTTGGTTGCGACTAATATAATCACTGAATACTACTTTTTCAGGAAATAAAAACTGACAGCTTTAGGGTTTGTATGAAGGATCTCCAACCCTATGATGCACACCATGATCCTGTTACCGTCAGTTACCTTGCCTTGGAGGTAGGCTCGTGTAGAAACAAAGTAAGTCAAATTTAGTGAATAACTTTCCGATTGGCTGCACACCTGGCAATTTTATCGACGAAACATCTTGTACAGCAACGCAGAAATCTGCGCTCAGTTGGGACATTGCTAAAGTTTCGATAGCCTTAACGTACCCAATAAATCTAATATATTTGACTTATCTTGTGTTCTGAGGAAGGATAAGCAATCTGCTTGCGCGGGCTAAACCTTGTGAAGAAGGAAAAGGAAGGAAAGGAGAGATGAGCAGATTCTTTCGGAATTTAATTTACTTTATGATCTTTTCTCAACACTGCAACTTTACCATTTCTTTTATCAAGTGGTTGGGGTCTCTTTCTTCTGTTCATATAGTGCATCTATTACATGCCACCCGGCTTTTTTTGCTTAGCGTGCTTCCTTGTTAGATTGTATTTCTCAAGAGCCTGCCACATGTATTCACTACTCGCGCGTTCAAATTTTATTCATTCGCGCGTTGTTTCGTTCGTTCACTTGTCCCATTATCTTCGTCAGGTTTGTTCAGCCATTCTCTCATTCATATATGGTTTTAATAAGAGTGCCAAGTAGTCAAAGTCCTTTTGAAATTGTTTCTTTTTTGTTTGGTCTTGAAGACCTTCATCCCTGCATCTCAGTCACGTGTTATTATTTTGGCCAATGCCAAGCATCCAGTCCAGTTGAGGCTCACTGTGCCTGCCAAACCAGCTGCCCAACCTTTGAGGATCATGTATGTGGCAGCAATGGAAAAACCTATCAGAATTATTGCTTCTACAAGCTGGACGTTTGTCAGACACGCACAGACATTACTGTCCTACATACTGGCTCATGCTATGGTGAGTACAGTCAGTAATGGCCCTTTGCAGCTGGTCAGTCACGTGGTACAAAAACGCCATGCTGGAGAGCAAGCAACGCACTGGAACATGACAAACAAAGAGCTTACATCATTTTAAATGTGAATTTTCGTTGTTTGTCATGTCCCAGTGCATTGCTTGCCCTCCAGCATGGCGTTTTTGCACCATGTGACTGACCAGCTGCAAAGGCCCATTCTATTTTTCTTTTGTATTCACGGCATAAGGCAACAGAATAGGGTACAATGTGATTGTTACGATAGTAAATTAACCACAGCAATATCTCTGTTATAGAACATTAACCGTATAAAAGTTTGATTTTTCCTATGAGATGGCAAAAAAACTGTACACCAAATAGACATAAACAACCTATATCAACAGACAACTGGTTTACGTAGGCATAGCTAGCTCCGCTCTTTTGATGAATGTGACCTTTAGCAGGAGTAATTTGAAAAGCAAGAAAGTTTTCGGGGCTCTTTTAAATGTCGACAACCTGAAAAAACTTTTTTCTCAATGTCTTCTCTTTTGTTTCCCTCTAAAGCAAAAAGGGAGAAAATGCAAAACCATTGTTTTTATTCAATATTCAAGTAAGCACGTTTTTTAAGGCTAAAAGGGTAGGTGTTCGACATCTCTGTTTTCTCTTTAGAATTCACCATGCAACGAGGTCGCCTCGCCCTTCACTTAAACACATCTGACATTCAATGTAAGGCAGCAGTTTTCCAAAACAAAACCTTCAACGACTTTCGACGGGTCCACGTGCAGACAACAATAAACTACTTCAACGAAACAGGAAACTTTGTTCACGATGCGGCAGTGACCTGGACCGAGAAGATATGCTCTAAAAGCTTTAGCGCCTGCGTTTTGAAGGCAGGCCGCTTAGATCGTGAAACCCCAGATGAGGGGCTCACATTTATTGATTACATCGCTTATGAAGGATCACCAGAAGGCGCGGTGGCCGCTGAGGAGAGTCTCGTATCGTGGTGGGATGGAACTCACTGTAGGAGTGTCAATATTCCTGAGGTAAAGGTTCGGTAATACGGACAACAAATTCGTGCAACTTTCCGCGCAACATTGTTGCGGTACGAGTTGAAGAGCGATGTTGCCCGTTTTACCACGCGCACGAGCATCTTGTCGCGCAACAATTTTCGTCATTTCATGTTGCAGCAACATGTTGCAGAAAGTAGAGCAACCTTCTACTTTGCGCAACAAAATCGGGGAGTGTTGCGCGAGTGGTAAAACGAGCAACATCGCTCTAACTCGTATCGCAACAATGTTGCGTGGAAAGTTGCACGAATTTGTTGCCAGTATTACCGAGCCTTAACTTCGAACGGAATATGCTGGTGACAAGATATTCTTATGTTCTTTATTTATCTTCCTGCTGAGAGCGCTGTAATTGCACAAACTAAGTTTTATTACTGTAGAATATGCATGATTTTTTCCTTCTTATGACAGACTGTCGCGAAATGGCAGCCTTCTGCCATCAGGGAAGGCGTGTTGAAGTTGTGTCATCTGTTTTTAAAGTTTTCGGGATATTAAGCGAGCGACCTTTCACAATATTGTTCTAGCTTCGTCAAAGTAGTTTGTAATTTCGTAACAACAGACTTAAATATACAATTCTTGTTTGACAATAGCAACAGCTAAATCTCTGACTATTTGAGTGATTATGGCTCAGAGATTTCTAAGGCGTGCAAAATTGGATTCAACTTTATTTATAGGAGAAATTCACAGAGCCACCTTTTATACTAGCCACCGCTGAACACATGAGTACAGGCCTCAAACATGATGCGGCTACAGTGTGGATCGAAGATACCTCAACTCGTTCTTTCAGGATCTGTCTGCGCGAGTTACAGGACTTCGATGGATTACACGAGAATATCAGGGTGGTAAGAATTGATGTAAATTATGCTTATTGTAGGGCAAACGAAACAGAAACACGAACAAAGAAACTCGGTTAGGAAACAATTTAATACTGAACAGAGCTTAATGAAGCCATTAGCAAATAGCGAACACGCGTACGTAAAATTGAATTTTGAAATCCTCAGTTTTAAAACCACTGTAATAAGACGTAACGGAGTTAAGGAAACAGCTGCAAAGCAGTTAATGCAATAAGTTGGCATAACACAACTGAAATCCAACAAAAATCAAGGGCACTCAACGAGCCAAATCAACCAAAAGCTGTAGAAATGCATTTTTAAGTACCTTATGGTGTTTGAAGTCTGTTTGAAGCGATGTTTTTATAAGCTAGAAGAAGTTCATCTGTTCGGATTCCCTAGCTGAAATTTTAAATGCCCGAAAATGTTAGGCAACAAAATCTTCCTTTGAGAAACTTGCTATTTTGTTTCCGAAAATGCTAGCTGACGTTTTTGACTGCCAAAAACAACAATTAAGACCTTTTCGAAAACCTCAGGGGCTATGATTTCCCAATTACGAGTTCTTTACGCCACGTTTTAGTTACGAAAAACCGAGCACACTCTTTTATCGACGCCGAAAGCACAAGGGGAATTACCCTCCACCGAACAGATATCTACCTAAACTTGTCGTTGGGTACCCCTGGAAAAATAAAACGTCTATTTGTGACTCTCAGTAAACGCGGTTGCGATGTTGTTCAGAGATGAAAATGTATTTTTATATTTTTTTTGTTTCTCTGTAGAACGGGATTGCTTACAGAACTCTTCCAAGGGGCATGGAAGCTACACATCACCAGTTACACTTTGCAAACAATAATCTACCACTGGAAACAAACAACAACGCTTTCTGCCAGGTACACCTTACATCGGAAGTGCACATGGCTAACAGTTGTTCCCTGCAGTTTTAAACAGCCTGTTAGAGATTTTCCAAGATTGAAAGCCAAATCCTTCGGCAATCGTGATATGAATCATGCATTCCAAACTCACTTTAGAAGACACCATCGCCCCCGTCCTTCTTTCATTTCCTGAGTCATTAACTCGTAAGTTTCTGAGTGGGATTACAATTTAGGAGAAGGTGGAGATGAAGGCGCAGCCCGAATCAGCTATAACGCATAGAAATCGAGAGCGAATAATCTAATTGTTTTAATATAACTGATCTACTAGCCGTTGAAAACTAATCACTTCGAAAACGCGAAGAAGCGCACTATCTACAACAGTATAGATAGAGTAGCGTAGCCAATAAGAGACCGGAATTCGTGATAGAACGCTAATAGATTTATACTCACATACATTATGATCGCTTCTAGGTGGTTTCCTTCAATCGCACGTATAACCACGTGCCGACCGTGCTTATCACAGCAAGCCATAGCATGGGAGAAGGAAAAACTATGCCTGAATACAACAGCATTGCCGCTTGGGTTGAGGTATGGAAAAAGTTCATAAAAAAAGTGCAAAAAATGCGTTCGGTGCATGTAAGGTAACAGTTTCTTTAGTTGCTGCTACCTTACTCGCCGGAATTGTGGTAAGATTTTGACTGTATGGTGATATATTGTCCATGTACCGTTGTCTATATTGTGTCAGTTAAGATGTTTTATTACTGAGCTGCTAGAGGTTTGTGAAGCCGTCATCCGATTTTATCGCTGACTTAGTTTTATAGACAACTGTCTAAGACATATTCTTCAACTTGAAAACAAATAACTTGGGAGTACTAAAACATTTTTTTTTCCAAATCCCTTCGTTTTTTCCAGCATATAGAAGAGGTGTAACGCTACTTTGAGGCTTAAAAAAAAGAAAAAAAAAAAAAAAACGTTTTCTGGGCATTTCATAGCTTTTACTTCAAATACACTATGCCACTTGACCTCATTCTATTTATCTCAGCATACTTTTGACCATCTCAACTGATTCCGACAAACGTTTCCAACAGTTTGCACTTGAAATTTTCCAATGGAGTAACTGAGTAGACAGGTCAAAACGGCTGCATGATAAAGATCTTGTTGAACAGAAAAGTGGGAGTGGCACCACCTATATATCTCAACCTTTCCCAATTCCAGTCCAATTAATGGTCAAAAGTCCAGCATTACTTTAGTGTAAAATATTATCTTTCAAATCTTTAGTGACTCTATTTGCATGACTGTAAGTTTTAATACAGCTTAATTGTCAACCTTCATTAGAAAGTGGTATTTTTCTTTAAGTAAAGCGAAACATTTAGAAGGGAGAGTTGACGTTCAGTGTCCCAAGCTGAAAAGCAACACTGTCATCATTCATTGTGTGTAACCTGGTACTTGATGGTGGACAACCTACAGTGTCAGTTTAGATCTTAGTCACGAAATACCGATTGCCGCGAAGTGGTTATTTTTATTATTTATTCTTCCTAGGACATCACAAGCAAGACCTATCGAGTGTGCATGAAGGAGCTCAACACGCGACAAGGCTACGATCCAGTTACTGTGACCTCACTCATAATCGGTATTGTTTTTGTTAATCTCTTTCCTTTTAGTTTCACTCACTATACTTTTAATTTAGATAGACAACGACGTTTTAATTTAAGAGCGAAGTGTTAAATTAGGAGGGGCTGTGTGCACTTGGAAGCCAAACCAAATCAAAAGTGACTTTTTCAACCACGTTTTCACGCGCTCGTGTCATTTACGTGAAGTTGTCAGGCTTCATGGTCAATCATTGGCCAGTTGCATTGGCTCGTGAATTCTGGGTGCGAGATCTACTGTAGACCTGGGCAAATCTCCCTCTCAACGATCTATAGCCATCAACCGAGGCAAAAACCTTGAAAAATAAAGAACTTATTTGAGCTCCCTTTCTAATGTTCTTTCATCCATATAACAGCTTACAGTAGGACAATATTGAACGGATTTGCGGGATTGTAGCATTACACGATCATAGTGTCTCAGTTAGAAGCCTAGGTTGATGGAGAGAGCTAGTTTTTAATTCATAACGCCCCTATATCTGTTGTTTGTCTCACAGGAAAGTGAAGAAGAGGCCACATAGAAACAAATTACAGTATCTGAAACTGGATCATTAGACCAACATGACGCTCAAGGTTAAATCGTTGTTGTTGCAATGAAAAAATGTAAAAGTCAGTTAATACACGAGAGCGTACATACATACATACATACATACATACATACATACAGACAGACAGACATACATACAGACATACAGAGAGACAGACAGACATACATACAGACAGACAGACATACATACAGACATACAGACAGACAGACAGACATACATACAGACATACAGAGAGACAGACATACATACATACAGACAGACAGACATACATACAGACAGACAGACATACATACTTTATTGATGCTCAGTAGAATTAAAAATTACAAATTTAAAATTTAAGTTAATTAAGGATATAAGTACAATAAGATTATAATAACAAAAAATACATAAAATATGCGTGTTCTAAGTTACAGTTAAGTCGATTTCAATACGTGCACTGCCTCGTTGTTGAGCCTGGTCATTCTGGCGGTGGACCACTACGTAGAAGTCACGTGTCCTTAGCTCTGCTTGGCGAGGGTAGATCCTCCCAGATCCTTCCAAATCTCAGCCGCCGCATGGATCATTTCTGGTTAGCTGTCGTCGATTTACTTCCTGATTGGTGTAAATATCTATCGTTTCGTCTTCGCTAACACCACTATTGTCATGACTTCCTTTATTCTTGTTTTCACACGTGAGAAAATCGTCAGATCGTTCCAAGCACAAGTGCGTCAGTGGGGTGACCTTCACGGCAGTTGTGCGGAAAACGTCGCCACGAAACAAGCTCTAAAATGGGAAAAGAAAGTGGCAAAGACATTGTTGATCGTTTTGTGCATATTTTTAGCGTGCTTTCTGCCATCGTGCGTTTGTATCTACACCATTAACTTGTGGACTACCTGCAACTTCGTGTTTATGCACTGGATACAGTTCACCCTAGCCATAGCTAACTCAGGAATAAACCCATTCGTGAATTCATACAGGATTTATGACTTTCGAGAAGCGTTCAAGACGGTTTTAAGCTGTGGTCAGCCATGCAAAGGTCTGCGAGGAAGGCTTGTCTCAGATATTCCAATATGATTACAGTGATTGCAGAAGCCTACTGAGATAAAAGTTTACCTTTTACCAGTCTGTCCTGGAAGATTTACAACTTTCAAGAAGGAAAGCCACAAATTTTCAGCTACAAATTCTGGCCATTTCCTTCTGACCAATTTTCAGTATCATAATTATGCGTAATGTTTTCAGTAGGAAAATTGACGAGTGAAACTAGTACTAAGAACTTAAAATGAAAGCGCTTGCTATGTACAAACGGAAGACTTAAATATAGACTGGAAAATAAATTGTTTCAAAAATAGTTAACATGGTTAATCTGTGTTGATTTTTGTTTTCTAATCGGCTTCATGAGGTGTTTAAATATCTGCTGGGACAAGCTTGAAGTGTTTGACACAGCTTCTTAAACTATGGCTTTTAATTATTGTTAGCGAAATTCACCAACTGCTATGACAATTAGGATCACATACACCAACCTCTCTTGCGGTTGTGATTACCTTCGTTTTTTCTACCTAAATTATTAATAAATTTTAGAATAAAGTAGAAATCCCTTGACCGAGTCAACTAATTAAATCAGTTAAAACTGTTTAGGGATCATGTCGTTTGCTTAAATGTACACTGAAACTGCTTGCGTTGTCTATGGCAACAGACAAGGAGGAGGAAATCGATAAAGTTATGCTAAACTTTTCAATTTTTCTCATTGTTTCTTGGAAAAATCGCCATGAAATTACACTAGCTTCTATTCCTTCTTAGACGGAAACTTGATGATTTGAAACCTTTGTCTTCGTGTTAAACGGTCCGTTCGTGTCATAAAAAAAGTACGAACCGGTACAGCTTTACTTACAATTTGAGCAAACTTACAACAAGAATTCTCGTGGAAATGGCCTTTTATTTGTTTAGATTCTACATATTCTAATCCGCGGACCACTTTTTGCGAGAGAGCGGGTATTCTGTTTACCTGTGGGCAGTATGTACGCTACGTCATCACCGCCATGTTTGTGTGCTGTCAACAATAGGTCCTCATTTTTTTCTTTTGTTATCATCCACCAATATGGTCTTACGTCATTGTCAGCTGAAGATGGAGGAATTGGTTTCATACGCTCTGCACCATTTAAGAGTTTTTATTAAGTTGGAGGTAAGAAGCTTACGGTAAGCTCACTGGAAGTGATACCCTTCGTCCAGGTGCTGTCTTGTGTACAACGTCTTTATTTCTGCTCTAACCTCATTGTAATAAAATGAAGATCGACAATCGGCCATCACGCCCGGTTACCATCACGAAATTCTGATGATCATAGATGAAATTAATGGGACCGTTTCTGACTTTCCAGTATATCAATCGCTAATTTTATTTATTTATTTATTTATTTTATTTGAGCAAATATTGGGACATTATGTTCCCAGTTCAGCAAAGGCTGGTTTAAATGGGGTCCCGGCTCAGTATTTGTTAAAAGACATACATACAATTAAATTACAAACTACATTACAGTTAAGTTTCAGTAATTGTTTTACGGCAGGTTTTTTGGAAATTTGCTAGAGCAGTTTTAAACGGGGTGGGGTGTGTGATCGTTCTTATAGATTTAGGGAGATTGTTCCATGTCTTTGCCCATTGGTAAATATCCACCACTTTCACCGACACTGAGGTGAATAATTGTTTTAGTATATACCACACAATTTGAATAATCAGCCAACTGAAAATTTGTTAATTAATTCTAACAATAGAGCAACAAATGCACATCAAGCGCCGATCAAGAGTCACCCGAATAGGGGAATCCTTGTTTACAATATTTGCCTCATTAGCATGAACAATTCAGTTTCTGATGGAGCTACAAATAAATCAGTTCTGAATATTGAAAGGTCATAGTATGAATAACTCTGCCAATGAATATGAGCCTCATGTATTGAATACTTTTTGTGCAACGCGGGTTTAAAAACTCAAAATTTTGCAAAGAATGTTTGAACTCATTAGTGCTTTTGCCACCCAGAAATTTTGCAGTTTTTGGAAGACAATATCTCCTTGAATACTACACCTAAAGAGCTAAAAATTTCACATAATGTTAAATTTCACTAGCTCTTTAGCTGCCTGGAGTCAAATCACATGTAACATGTTTCCTTCTGTAAGCAAAGCCGTATGCAAATGAGCAAAAATGTAAACAATGACGTAAGCATGAATCCCCCTATAGCAGTAAGCGACCGTTCTTGTTGTAAATGTTTCCGTCTCGCTTTCTTGATGATAAGTATCTGAAGGCACTTAATAAATTGTTCGGGTGGCATTTCTTCAGTTGAGGTTTCAAATTTATTCTGCTGTTGAAACCATGCTGCAAAACAGTAAATGTTTTAATTTTTGAGTCTAGTGCGCATGCGCTCTAGACTCTATCTACTCAGAGCTGTTCACTGTCCACAATTGCGTTGGAGTATCGACTCAATTTTCTTCAATCGATTCGTAAACGTGGATACGCAAACAGACAACAAGGTAGGCACGTCAGAGTATCGACGAATGCTGCTGCAATATTTCTCGATCGATCCGAAAACTTGAATACATCATATCTGATCGTATCTAATGAAAATTGTTCGTGGACAAGCTGCATCCGAAAATGCCATGTGGGAATCTGTGCTGAAGATTCTTGTAGCTGACGACGCGAAGCCGCCGGTACGTTTTACGTTGAATTTATATTCTAGATTCTTCTTAACATGCTTTGAATCAATCAAGCAGAAGGTATTGCGAGTGTTCTACCACTTTTAGGTCGATGGTTTCGAACAAATATAAGCGTAAGCTTACACGAAGCCGTTGTGATCAATTCAAGCGGACTGCATTTGCGTGTAAGATTAGTATGATTTACACTTTTGAGAACAAAAAGCCCTCGGTTGAGGCCACTAAACCGTCCTTTGAGGACAATAACCCCTCTTGTGAGGCTGACATTAATCGCTCTGTCGAAGACAAATCAAATGTTCAGCGAACGTAAACATGTTTATAGTCAGTTCCACAGATGTTTGTAGATAAAACCGTAAGAATTGTGCAGTTTTTCTGAGTTTTCATTGCTATGTACACCTTAAGAGTTGACACAGTGTTACACAAGTCAAATTTCTATATTTTTGTCTGTGTAAGTGCAATGTGAGACAACTATCACCTGCAGTACTAAATTGTTTATTCTTGTTTGGTTATTCGTTTCTTGGTATGAATTGAGATATTAAAATCATACCTTAAGTCAACATTGATCAGTTTAATATATTTTATTCACAAGTTGCGTGACATGCTATCTGGTTATTGAACGTTTTTTTAACTTGTTGGTTATGATAAAAACTTGGTAATGTCACCAGTAAAATGTAACGTGTATTTGTAACTTGACCTTCTTGTCTCAGGTTTGAAATAAATATTTTTCATTTTGATTGCGTGGTCTCAGTTTCATAAGTCCAGCCTCGCGTTTCAGCACAAGAGTGTAGGATTTTGCACGTTGTTCTTCAAAATTGTCTCCCAAGATTGCACCCACGTTGGGCACAGACTAAACATGATGCTGAAATTCTCCATTTATTTTTAGAAAATATGAGACCCCTCCTCCCCCAAGTGAAATGTATGGCCTCAGGGCCTATTTGAAGTATTTTGAAAATGCCATGAACCACATTCCCATTTCCCAGCCCTCTCCCCCTCCTCCAAGTAGTACCCGAATGCCCCCTACAGAATGGTGTCCATGTCAGGTTCCATTTGTTTCCAACCCTTTGTAATTCATGTGAAATCAGTCACAAATATCAGTTCGAAGCACTAGACTCATGTACCCTACTGGGTACCTATTTTTTATACTTATATGGTGCTCGACAGTTCACGTAAACAAGGCATTGTACCTTTTTATGCCTTAAAATTTGAGTTAGAAAAGATTAAACAACTCACCATTATAGTCAAACCAAACTTTGTCGCCATTTTTGTATTTTTCGTAACAGCCGCCTCGTTTATCGGTAGAATTTGCTCCTCGGTAACCGGAGCGAAACGGGAAGCCATTTTGTTTCTTTCCGTTTCCTCAGAGGTCAATAGTACTTGCTATTCACCTCCGAGCTAGCCAATCAGATTGCGGAAAGTACTATTCACTTGTGTGGTATATACTAACTACAGTTATCTGACAGATACTCATGGCATTGAGTACAAATGATTTCAAGGAAAAGGTTTAGTTTGGTTATCATTAGACTGCTTCAGGGGTGAGGGACAAGGTTTCCCTCATATTCTTTTCATTTCTTTAATCTCCGTTCCAGTCTCCCCACGTTATTGGTGGTTTGCGCACTCACTATCCAGAAAGCGACTGCTAGCAGTCAAAGGTATAATCTTCAAGTTCAAATTTATGTCTACAGCCATGGAGACTTCTATCTAGAATTCTGTGTATATTTACGATGAGTGTCATAATGTGGAGAAAAAACACTACTCCTGTGAACAGAAAGAAGTTTTGTAGCCTGTATAACAAGCTTTTCATTTATCCGAGAGCGAAGCGCGAGACATCTAGCGCGGCGAGAATAGTATTATTTACACTTCTCTCTCCCTCTCGCCTCACGCTCTGCGTTCGGCTAAAAAAAATTACAGCACGAAGGGAAAAAATATCCTGCCCACCATATTGCTAAAAAAAAAACTTGCTGACCACAAATCACCCCCCCCCCCCCCCCCCTCAAGAGTTAAATTGTCGGCCCCTAAAACAACAAAAAGAAACAATAAAATTGGAGTCAAATCAGGTCACGCATAACGTTATCAAGGCCCGTGATCAGATTACACATGATCTTTTGAAGAATATCGGCTCAAAAATAAAAATTCTTGGAAAAGGATTGCCGTCACTATACACTTGGGATAACCTTGCTATTGGCCTTGTATCGGTAATTAAAACTAAGCCTACGAAAAACTAAGTTTCTCTAGTTTCTTCTTGTCTCAAGCGTCCGTAGTTGCTGTGATGGTCTGTATACGACTCTCTGAAACATCCTTCCTTATTGTAGCTTCACCTTTACACACCATACGAGACAGAATTACCTTGAGCGCGTCTCGGAAATTCTGCATTCTGCATGGATAAACAATGGGGTTTATACCGGAATTGGCCATGACCAGAATAAACTGGAGATCACGTATGATATGGATAAACACGCAGTCACATGTACTGCACAAGTTTATGATGTAAATACAAACACACGAGGGTAGAAAACACGCTAGAAATATCCCAAGCACGATCACCAGTGCCTTGGCCATCTTCTTCTCCCATTTCAGAGCCTTTTTCATGGCTAGGTTTTCTTCGCAACTGTCGTGCAGATCATCCCATTGTCGAACTTGCGCTCTGAAGACTTTCACGATTTTTGCGTGGGCGAAAAGAAGGACTACAAACGTCACGATAATCGTGGAGTTAGCGAAGACAAAACGGTAGATGTTCAAGCCGACCGGGAAGTAAACCAGAGACAATATAACGGAAATGATCCACACTGCAACTAAGATCATGAAAGATCTGAGTGCATTCAACCAAGCCAAATAAACTATTGGAAACGTAATTGCGACGTAACGATCAACAGCCAGAATTACCAAGCTCAACATAGAAGCTGTGCATGCAATGAAATATGGGAAGTAAAGATAGTTCGTGATCTCCTTGTGAAGGTCGGTTTTTAGTCCTTCTGATACGTGGTATATGGCCGATAGCGGCGCGATGATCAGCCCCACACTCAGATCCGCCACTGCTAAGTTTGCTACAAAATAGATAAACGGCGAACGCAGGTTCTTGTTTGGATCCAAAATGACGGCCAATACGACAAGAGAGTTCCCGGCAGATGCGACCACAGATATCAACATGGAGATTGAGGCCGTGGTGAACGAGAGATCAGTTGGAGGTGTCACATTTGTGCACGGATATTCCCCAATGAGAGACATGACTTCTGCGGATGAATGATTCTTCCACAAAAAATGTTGTGGAAATGGAGGTAAAGAACTTCGTCCCAAAGGTGAAAATTGGATCATCAAAGTGGCAAAGTATTAAATTACTGTGACTGCCATGCCCACATACACAATTTCGCATTGCAAGGCGTGAGAAGGTTGCTTTGTCAGATGATAAAAAGACCCCGAGATGTAAGCTTTGATTCTTGCCGAGGGGGCTGAAGTTGTGCAGAGGGCAAACAAGAGCTAATTTCAACCGAGCAAACGCTAAAACTCGTCGAACGTGGTTCACTTTCTTTGCGTTACTGAGTTGCGTTACTAAATATATACACCGCACGCCAAACTACTGTGGGCTCTTAAGGCTGGTTTACACGGTCGGCAGAAAAAGAACATCGACCTACGGTAGGTCATCTTCGTGTGCTAAACTTCGTACAAATCTTCGTTGACAGTCTGAAACGAGTCACGCAACGTAACGAAATTGATGTTCGCTGTGAAGGAAACATTGATAAATTCTACTTTATTCAGCGAAATTCAGCAAAATGAGGACTGTGAAATGTAAAATCTACTTATTTTCGTCATTTACGCATAGACACGCCTGAGACATACTTTCTTTGTACGCTGTGGATTATATAGCCGGCAGCCGGTAAAGGTCTCAAATAAAACCGAATTGCCTGGGAGTCAGAAATTTCTATAAAATTTCTGCGAAATGCCTCATTCCGCCTGCCTGAAAGTATTATATCTTCGTTTGGAATTGCCAAGCGATTATGGAAAGGAAGATGGCTTCGTGGCTGAACATTTTTACAAACTTGGGCATATTATAAAATCGCCATACTGTGGACAATTAGAAAAATTTTGTGCATGGTTTCATGGAGGCTAAATGCGGCCCGGCAGTCTGAGATTTGTATCTAAACTGAACGTGAAGTCTCGTGTAAATCTGTGAGTATATTCTACCTTTCTAGAAGTGCCAAGCAATTACAAAAAATTCAACGCAACTCTGCTGGTAACAGATAATTTTCTGCAAATTGACAAGCCAATTGCGGCTTGACACACGGGCACGGTTTCACCCCTGGGGTGGGGGTGAAGAGGAGGTACTCCCTTTTATACCATGCCATAGAAAATACACACAGAAAAAAAAAACTGAGATTCCAAAATTGGAAGAGCATTGGAAAATCCCTGGGAAAATATTGGATAAATATTGGAAATTGAATTGAGACACCAACATTGGAAAAAGAGATACAATTACCAACACTGGAAGTTATTTCTTAGTATTCCAAGGCTGGAAGTCTATTTTTAATTAACCAAGGTTGATAGACGTAATGAAAGTCCATCATTGGAAACAGCATGTCAAGGTTGGTAAATGAAATGAATGTCCAACATTGGAAAAAAGGCATTTCCAATGTTGGTAAATATATAATGAAATTCCAACATTGGAAACAGTGTTTAAGTTTGGGAAATGAAATGAATGTCCAACATTTTAAAAAGGCATTTCCAAGGTTGGGAAACCAGTAATTAAAATGTCCAACATTCAGGAGCACCCAACGAGCCAAATCAACCAAAAGCTGTAGAAAGGCATTTTTAAGTACCTTGTGGTGTTTGAAGTCTGTTTAAAGTGATGTTTTCATAAGCTAGAAAAAGTTCATCTGTTCGGATTCCCTAGCTGAAAGTTTAGTTGCCCGAAAATGTTAGGGAACAAAATCTTCCTTTGAGAAAATGCAAGCTGAAATGAACTTTCCACGAGCTTTCTAAGGAACTATTTTCTTTCCGAAAATGCTAGCTGACGTTTTTGACTGCCAAAAACAGCAATTACGACCTTTCCGAAAACCTCAGGGGCTATGATTTCCCAATTACGAATATTTCAGGCCACGTTTTAGTTACGAAAATCCGAGTGCACTCTTCAATCGACGCCGAAAACCCAAGGCGAATTACCCTCCACCGTACAGATATCTACCGAAACTTGTCGTTGGGTGCCCCTGAACATTGGAAGCAGCTGTGCCAATGTTAGTAAATGTTCTAAATATCCAACATTGATATTATCAAGGTTGGCAAATAGCACATTTCAAATAATGATTTACGAATCTTGGAAACAGGGTGCTTGTAATAAGTGCCCTGTTTCCAAGATTCATAACTCATTATTTGAAATATCCCACATTTAAAGCTGCTCTTACCAAAGTTGATAAATCTGATTAATGTGCTCATAGGCAAAACCAGAAAACCTTAACACTTTTTGTTATTATTAATAGTGTCCTTGTACAGCTCAGACCTGCAACTACAATAACTTGAACTAAAAGAACATTCACGTGTCACTGTTCCATCAGGAACTTTAAATTAAAGAGCAAGTGTCCAGTTTTAAATGTTTTTTCCACTGCATCAACCATAATAACACTCAGCTGTAATCAGACACATATAGTATAACTGACAGCAAACAATCTAGCTCTTGTTAACATCCTGCTGATCAGAAAATATCAGACAGTGATGATAGGTCATCTGTTTCATCAACAGATAGGGTAGAACTTGAGATGAACTTAGATCTGAATTGCACTTCAGATCTAACTTGCTTGATCCAGCTACTTGCAGATCCAGTTCTTGTTCAATTACTACTTCATCTCATGAAAGGTACTTGTAGTTTCCACCTTCAGCCACATGAACCATCTCTTTCTTTACAAGTTCAGCAGAAATTTTCTTTGCCAATTCGTATTTCCATTCCCTCGAAGCTTGATGTTTAGCTTTTTAGTGGCTGGGGCAAGGTGTTTTTTGACACTTAAATTGCTGAAGGTCATCACTTTGAAGAACACTGCACAGATGACTTGTGCACTGTAGTCAGATAAACAGCAAGTTACTTTTCGATTCATGCTATGCCAGTGTCCTTGAGACACTGCCTGTCTAAGAGTGCCAGTGGTCTGCCACATACGTCATTTTCTAGAATGGAATCATAATAAGCAGCTTGTATGAGTGGTGTGTTAAACATGGAAAACATGGTCAAATTATAGTATGAGCTTCCTTACTTCTCCAATAAATGATACAAAGAATTTAAATATTAGTAAGGGCTAAAACTGTGAAGATTAGTCTACCCCTGCTGCTCACATGGATTAGCCATCTCTCTCTTTTACCCCCGGCCCTGAGAGCAAACTATTAGCAAAAAAGGAGATGTAAAGCCAATATTTAATACGCAATATAATGCTTACCCTGTAGAAGACTTGCTTCATCTTTTAAATCCAGATGCTGTGTGCTAAGCCATGATGCCAGTTCAGCAGGACTCCATTCCACTGATTGTTCATAAAAGAACAAGACAACAAGAGAGTTTATTGTACCCACAAGAAAGAATATTACAAAACATAGCAGAGTCAGCAGAGTAGAACGCGAACATTATTTTTAACCAGAGAATGAATCGAAAGTAGCTGCGCTAGCTGCTGTAGTTTTGTGGCTGAGTGTACATCTGGTTTCCAAGCGTCTCATTTTCTGTTTATGTATTTAACCACAGGTGTAACTTGTGGAAATGATTTTTATCAAACTAAGGCTACACTAATCCTTAGAATAAGCGCTTGGTGAGGTTAATTATATTGGGCAAGATTTCCCCACAGCTCCATACATTAATTATGCATTCAATCTTTGTTCTAAGAAAACAATAGCGGTAACAATGGTAAGCCTTTGGGACTTCTGCTCTTTGTTTCAGAAGTTCTATATTTTTTTCTGAGTCTTTTTGGAAACTGGAAACTTTTGGCGCGTTCACTTTTCTCATTCCCAGATCCCCTGTTAGTTACCATGTCCCCGCGCGGACACTGAAGAATCAACATGGCGGACCTGACTCGATAGACGTGAGTTTCTACTAAATGTTGCGATTCTTTGCTTTCTTGTCTATTTGTTTTTTGCTTTGAGTCTAAAAAAAACTGGGATGTAAGCAAAGGAAGACGTTTCTCTTACTAGCTGCCATTGCCAGTTAACCGCTGAAGCTAGAGAAATCAGCAAGCAAGGAAAACCTCGATCATGCATGTACACTGTTCATTTGTGAAAAATGCAATGGTAGGGCAACTTGGCGTATAACCGCATGGTCATGAAGTGATTTTATAATAAATTTACATCAAAACTAACTTCGAGTTGTATTGGCAAATTGCTGTTTTATCATTCACATAACAATCCAAGTCTGGTGTTATGGTTTTTATTGGATTATCATGTGGTAGAATGATTCTCCAATGAATTACCACCAAAAATCACTTGCAGTTGTATTGGTAAATAATTGGTTTATTGGTCACTTACTACACCTTTTGCTGATCATTTACACAGGAAAATTTTCCGAAAACACATTATTGGAAAAGTGAATGGAAATTTATTAAATCCCATTAACAAATCCATTAATGGGAAAATGGAATTCTTCCCATTCATGGAAAACCTAGAATAAACAGTAATGGGCATCAGTGAAAATCCATGATGTATTTGGCATGTGAATTTGACTTTTTCCATCATAGATATTGGGAAACTTCCATTAATGGTAATACCAGTTATCATTCCAGGGATTAACATTTCCCATTATGAGTTTCTCAATATTTCCCAAAGTGGTTAACCCAGCAAACCCGCATTGGAAAATCACATAATTCCATAATGTGATTATGAAATTAAACACTCTGGAAACTTAGAAAAACCCATTATGGATTTTTAGTCTTCACACTAGGAAATCACAAAATTCCACAATGTGATTATCTCAATAACCAACCTGGAAACTACGAAAAACCCATTATGGATTTGAATAGTCTTCAAATTGGGAAATGACAAAATTCCACAATGTGATTAACACAATAACCACTCTGGGGACTGATAAAAACCAGTTATGGATCTTAATGGTCTTCACACTGGGAAATCACAGAACTCCACACAGTGTTAGTACATACAGTAATTAACCATTCTGAGCACTGAGAAAAAACCTGTATGGCTTCTTAGTTAAAGTTTTCAGAGTAGTTAAGTAGTTTTATCCAATTTGTATAGAGCAGACATTTACTCTGTATTTCACATTCTACCCTGCTTACCTTATTTATAAGGATGGTAATACAAACTATGTGTTATATTAATCCATTTTGAGTTGTGTTCAATTTGCACAGGAGCTGAGTACCACATGGGTCAATTTTCACATTTGGCAAACAGCGACTTGATTGTCAGTTTCAATAGTTTCAGTCATGTCTACTAAACTTGACACAATAAATAAAAGCAACACTACAACATTTAATTGTTTACTTACATAATGCACCATCAGTTACATAAATCTGAATAAACACTTTAAAGTCTACAGAAACTTGTTACAAGTGGTCTGAAAAGTTACACAAAAGTTACACAAAAGAGAAACTGCAGAAACATCAACTTTCCTATTCTAGCACTTAAAAGTGGTAGCAGCTCAAGGTGTGTAGTGATGAAACACATGCAATCTATAAATGAAACTGGCTACAATGTTCCAACTTGGTGAACAGTTCAATCAAAAGAGTTTCATTGATAAATTGTTCATCTGAGATAGCCTTTAGTTATAATATGAAACAACACATCTCTGTCATCAAAATGTAAACAAAAAACTATCACCAGGCTGCATCTTCACAAGGCAAAGAACAAGCATACTTAAAATACTTTTAGCTTCACCACACTTTGACGGTCAACATTTCCAAGATCTTCAGTTTGTAATTTGACAAACTTCTTGTCCACAAATATTTCTGCAAGGGCAATGGCCAAGTCCTCTTTAGTGGAAGAAGTAGTGCTGCATTTGACTTTAAGTTGCTTTGCTGCAGACACCATCTGCCCCTTTGCAATGTCGCTAAATCTAATGGCATTGAACATCACACAAACTATATTTTTGGCACTCTGGAGTGTTAACCCTGAAAGTAACACAGTATTATGACTCAGTAGAGGAACCTAATTCAAGTCAAGAAGTATTTTTAATAGGCATTTCTGAGTTGTTTCAATCCTCTCTTTACATGTAAAATTTACAAGGTTAGTACAAGGCCATTGGTATGAAAGTGATTTTTTTTTTATTTTCATACCAATGAAACTCATGGAAACAAGGAAATGGCCTTTTAAATATAATCACCATCTGCATACACACCTTGTTCAGCGTCAGAAGATTCTGCTATCAACAATGGGTCATTGTTCTCACTGCTAGATGAACCTGTAAGTATATCTGTGTCTCCTCCCGATCCCTCCTCCTCCTCACAGTTGACTGCGTCAATTTTTTTCTTTTTAAGAGTTCGCTTGTCTGCCTGTGAAATATAACAATACATTTAAATTGAGAATATGAAATAGTAAGCTGGTCGATCAGTGATGGGCGAGTAAAAGATGACGTTCGAGGCAGTAGTTAATTCTATATAAAAGTGGGAAATAATTTTCTTTAGTGTTAAGGACATTGTCAAATATCAGCAAAAATTACATCTTGCACTGTCAAAAGCCTGATGAAGCGATAAAAGAATAAAATGTCTTTGCTGCCTCTTTTAAGCGCATTCCTCTAAACTTTACATCCTTCATAACACAAAAACTAGATACCTTGGTCTAGTCATGACCTTTTCTCACAGATCTCCTTCTCTAATTCAATATGTCCAGTATATGTTGGCAAATTGCTTGGGCGTCAAAGCCGACCTGTGGAAACGCACGCCCCTCCAGTAGTTCTTCAACGAGTTCATCGAGTTGCTTCATACTATCCTTATTTTGCCTAAAAGTCGGTATCTCGTTCCCTGACCATTTCTTCAAGGTGGCTGCACGGACAGCTTTTTTCCTGAAAAAAAAAAAAAAAAAAAAAAAAAAAAAAAAAAAAAAACCAATGAGCTCCGAGCTACTTTCGTCGACAAACATTTTAAGAAAATATTAGTCTATGAAACAAGGATAATCGAAAAAAAAACCCTTACTTTGCATGGATAAGTCTTTCGTTAAGGTCCCCAACATCCTTAAGAGCATCTCTTGACGGTTTCTTTCTGTTCATTCTAACACATGCCGAAGATGAGGAGGAAGAGCAAGTAGAACTTGCTTCCACATCAACCAACTGCTTGAAATGAAGCTGATCACCGACTGTTTTCAATCCGCATGCCTCAAGTTGGCTTGCAGTTCCTTTCGTACCCAGAATAATTACTAGCTGACCATGAACAACTCCTTGCTCTGTTAGCATAATTACAAAAGTAAAAATAAACGCACGTTAGTTTTTTTTAATTGTAAGCCGAGAGGCACGGCTTTGGAGCTCTTTACTTGGCGCTAACATTAGGGCCATTTATACGGGAGAAAATAAGACGCGTCTTATGTAAGACGCGACTTAAATAAGACGCGAACTGATCGTATACATGGTACAAAATAAGCGGCCGCGTCTTATTTAAGTCGCGTCTTACATAAGACGCATCTTATCTTAGAACAGGGTTTTCAGCTGTTCTTATTTTGTCCGCGTCTTAATTAAGACGTGAACTTCCTCGTATAAATGGTTTCGCGTCCTAAATAAGACGTGAACTGCAAGTGCGCTTGCATAAAAACAACAGAAACATGAGCTTGTCTTATGACTAGATAGCGCAATTGGATGCAAAGCTTTGCAAAAGATGGCCGGGAGAGCCAAAAGTGAATTCAGCACCTTCCTTCTTTAACCTGCCATCAGTCGCACCAATCCGTATATCGCTTTCTTCCGACTCTTCTCGGATTTCTGTTGATTTCTTTGTATGCTACGGCGTGGTCTTCATAAGAAAAAATCTCTGAGAAATAACAGGACAGCACGCTTTTGTTTCTTGCTACAGCGTTCCATCTTGGCGGGTAAGCAAGGCTGTATCAAAAATAAGACGCGAACCATTTATACGAGATCTTTGCGTCTTACGTAGGACGCGAAGGTATAAACGGTACAGTTCGCGTCCTATTTAAGTCGCGTCTTAGGTAAGACGCGTCTTATTTCCTCCCGTATAAATGGCCCTAATTAGTTTGGTGTTCCAGTAAGACTTACCTTCAAACTTCGAGGCGATGTCGTCGTTAAATTTTTCTTTCAGCCAGTTAAGAAGAGATTCTTTGTTCATCTGCGAAATACTTGTATCTACATCATCCATATTTCGAAGAAAACGCTTCTATAATGAACTGTACCAAAGCACGACTAAAAAGCAAAGCAGACCCGCAAACACACTCTAGAGAAAAGGCGCGAAATAGAACCAAGAAACTGCGCATAATTAACATCAGTTTGCCATATTTGGTTATCTGACCCACCCTCGTAGCCAGGGTCCTCGTTCTCCTTGACCAGCGGTTCCTCAAGTCTGCGTAATATAAGCTTGTGTGATTGGTTTATAGGATACTCAAGGTCATTCCGCCGGGGCACCGAAGGAAAACATGGAGGACGCTCACTGTTCCCGGAAAAGAAAACGTAGAGCAAAGCAATGGTCGAGGAATGCAATTTGTGCCTTTCATTGTGGAGATTTGTCATACAAACATGTGCACTGTCCTTGTGATCAGTGCGGTGGGAAAGCGGTGGCTACTTCTACGGAATATCGCCATTGGCAGCAAAACCTGTATCTGGATTATCCTTAGCTTGTGACAACAGGTGAGCAGCGTGATTTTGCCGCCAGAGTTCTTACTTATTGTCAAAAAAGCTGTCATTATGAATTTAAAGTAAAATAACCTCACGTATGCAAGTTTACATACATATTGTCAGTTAGAATATCATTTTCTAATTTGAGTAAACAAACGTTTTATTAGTTCGCAGTTACTAACGACAGAGCCTTCAGTCAACGAATTTTCTGGCTCTGAAGATGAAAGAGTCTTGGATGTCGAAACAGAAGATATGGGACCCAACAGCCATTTTGGAGAGTTTGAAGAAATCGTGTGCCATATCACCCCGCAGCTTACCGCAATAGAATCACCCAGATCTGTTGTATGTGAAAATGCTGCTGCTCCCCATCAACCCGATCTAGCAGCAAGTGACAATTTTGAATTAGACACAGATAGCATGAACGCTAATGACCAAAACAATGAAGGAGATTCAGATTCTAATTCAAGAAGAGAAATATTATGTGCCATTTTAAGAGCTCTTGTGCTTGTCGATCAGATGAATGGTTCTCAAAATGACATTTCAGATGCACTGGAATTAGCAAAGGATTTGTATTGCGGTGATGACTCCAATTTGAAGAAAATGTGGCCAAAGAACTGGAAAGAAACAGAGAAACTTTTGAAGGAGAATGGTTATAGAGAACCAAGAGAGTTGTATGTTTGTCTTGACAATTCTCATTATTCCCAGTGGGATGTGATGGATTGTGCTAATACCACTTGCAGGTTTTGTGGCAAAAAAGGAGTCATAAAGTATTATTATCTTGGCCTGCCTGACAAAATGAGGAAGTGGTTCTCAAATCCAGTCATGTGTGACAAAATGCTGGGACATTGGAAAGAAAAGGGACACTGGATCTCTGGAGTTGGAGCTAACTTTACATTGAAGGAGTTGTGGGATGGTGAACGCTTTAATGAACTTTCATACTTTTGGGATCCTGAAAAGGAATGGATGTTACCGTGTAAATGTGTTTTCTGTGATGGGATTTTCAGTACAGATGAAATCAGACAATCACCTGAAATTAATGGAGAGTTCAGTTTAGTGTGTGGTGAATGTGGTGCTAGGCAGTCACATTGTCCTAAGTATACTCGCGGTGATCCACGCAATCTAGCTCTTATTGGTCATTGGGATGGTGGACACCCTTTGGCAAACGTGGGAAGCATTGTTGTGGTATGTTTAATGAATCATTCATTTTTCTAAATGAATGTGAAATATGATTAATTATAATTCAAAGGTGACAGACCGCAAACAATTGTTGCTTCTAAAAATATCTGCGTGTAATAACTGTTCATCAGTAGGATACCTAAAATGTGTGCAATTCCACAATTGGTGTCGGCTAGGAGAGAGTGAATTACAGTAAATTAGTGCAATACATGTAAGCTCAAGAAGCCTTTTTGAAATGATTGAAACAATTCTCTCTACTTGTAGCCTTACTTCCTTCTGGAAGGACCAAAATTGGTTTTATAAACAGTTGTTCATCAAGATTATTTTTTTCTCAACAATATAAATACACTGTTGGTATGAAGCTGTACATATAGTTCCAGACACAAATTTGGCTTTTATTTACATAGGTGCAATTGAGGTCCAAATTGCCAATATGTCCAAAGAAGACCATTTCTCTTCAGATGAGGTGTATGTTCTTGGATTTGTCCCTTCGTCAGATCTTCCCAAGAGAAGGCCATGTTCTATTGATCCATTTTTGCACCCACTTGTGACTGACTTGAGAGACATTTTCATTAATGGTAAGTAATCTGAATGTGTATAAATGCAATCATGGTGCAAAGAAAAAAGTTCTGTTTAACAAATATTTCAGTCATGGATTAGTGTTCATCAATCTTTGAAATGTGCATAATTTCTAGCCCAGAGCAGATATGATGCCTACATCATAATAGTTATTAATGGTTGATTCTATATATTAATCGTGTTTGGATAGGTTTCCTCAAAAAATGTACTTAGTCATTTGGATTTCTTTATGCTACTAATTAAGGCATATTTTACGGAGGATTGTGCTTACATCTTTAGAATGTCAGCCAAAAAAGCAAGAGAAATTATTCTACTCCCCTTTGATACTGGGGTCTCCCTTTTTCCTTACTCTGACATTCACATGGAGTTCATTAGGTTGCACTGTTTGTAGAAAGTAAAATTGCGTCACTCAGGTTTAGTTATCACCAAACCAGAAATTCTATACTGAAGTCTGTTTTTGGCAATATAAATAACCAGGTACATTATCAGTGAAAAAAGTGCTTGGCCTTATTTTTATCATTTTTTTATCAACAGGATTGGAAGTTGATTATGCAGGGAAGTTTCTGGGCTCCCCTAACCTTGAACCAGGAGCAATAATTGTGCACTGTATCCTTCTTCCCTGGACAGGAGACTACCTTGCCCAGAGTGAAGTAGGAAACTTCATCCAAGGGGGAATATTTCCCTGTAGAAGAGATAAGCTTAAAGGTACACCATGTGATTGATCACCATTTTTTTTTTTTCAGACATCATGTTTGGTTTTAACTGCAAGAAAATGAAACGTTAGTGTTCAAAATCTCCCAGAGGATTGCATCTGTAGATTAATGTTAAATATTAATTTTATTACATTAAACATCATTTTCCTTTTCATCATATTGCAAAGAGGGCTATCGTTAAGTTTTGAGTCACTTGTAGACTCCTTCTCCACACCTGTTACAGTAGCAATTTTGTTACTTTGTGGGCGAATTCTACCAACAACAGGAAAGTTCACCCATAGCATCAAGGGAAAATGAAACATACTCAGCTGTAACAGGTGTTACAGGTTGCAGCCCTTAATGACAGCCCTGGCAAACTATTGTTAGCTGTATCAATGAAAAACCTTACAAGCTGGTGGACAAAAGCCATCTAAACTTCATTGCAAAGACGAATTGAAAAAATATCTATTTTTGTACAACATAGTTACCTTATCTTTCATTATTTAGGTGGTCTGACTTAGATGCAAGTCGTTCTTACCGGTACTACCACTTACAGCTTATAGTAATATAAATATATAATTGCATCTCCTAGGAACCCTACCGCCAGATGGGGGTACAACATATTACTATGGCAACAATCGCTATCGCACTCGGTTCCCTTTTGATGAGCGCAATCTGGATGATGATGACAGACTGATTCAATCAATAGCAGATGCGGATCGACCAACTGTAAAGGAGGCAATGAGCAGGAATTCTGGATACACTGGCCGTAGCATTTTACATCAGCTGAAGAAATTATACGGATTTGATGTGTCCAAAGATCTAGTTTACGACATGATGCACAACATTCCCCTGAATGTTGTATCAAGTCTGTTAAACGGCTTCATTAAAGCAGAAGAATTTGATTCGCTGGCTGTTGACAACATTCTGGAAAGATTCCCATGGACTCCAGGTATGATAATTCCTTAATAACTTCCTTGCTATGAGATGTTTGATGGAATGGACAGCTGATAGTAACACTTTAATGCAAGCAGTTGACTTAATTTTCTTTCAGTAAGAAATATTATTCTGTTGTTTTGCTATAAGTTGTAATGTGTGATTGAAGTTAGCATACTGTAATTATGTTAGTTGGAATCAGTTTTGAGACAGCAGTTAAGCAGTATGTGGCCATTCCATCAAACTTCAAAAACTTCCTATGCTCCTTTGCAAAGAGGGAATCTCGCAGAGAAGTTCTGAAAATTGTCAGTGCTTATGTTAAGCCCCCTCTAAGCCTCAATGAACCTGGCAAGATTAATTTAGAGAAGGTTAGTGATGTTTTTAAACCTTACATGTTGGTTGTCATGATAACTTTAGTAAAAATGTTGAACAGTCTAGTAGCCCAATTTTGATATGTCTACAGGGACCTTCTATGGACCAAAATGGTTGTGTTTGATTGTTTTTAGCATCTCACTTTGAAAGTATATCACACTGCACATTTATAATAAAGACCATGTTATAATTATTGATATAACAATGTAATGCAAGGTTTTGTGTGGCAATGTTCATGTGGCAGGTATGGTGACATTTTACATTTTATTTCTATTCAATTGATCAAATCATTTTGTCTGTTACCTTGGCTAGATGTGTGTAACAAGTGTCGAGAGAGCTAAGCATGTTGCTAAAGAAGTGGGTGACTCTGTAGAATATGCAAATGACTGCAACACAGGCATTCTTGTGGGAGGAATGACTTCTAGTCAAGTGAATCTCACAAGACATGAACTCCAGCTACTACAGGATGATCTTGCGACCAGTTCAGTTGACATTCCAGAAGTTTGTGATTCTTTCCTAAGCTTGTACAAGCCTCTACATGGTCCTTTTGGAATGCTGTATAGGGCACAAGAACACGTCATCTTGGATGACTGCAGTCACTCGCAATGTGTTGCTGAACTAGACAGGTTTCTGTGTGTAAGAATTAATGGCAAGTACCAAAAATTTGTCCAAGCAAGAAAATACCCAATGATACTTGATGATGATGAGCATCAAATGATAGATCCCTACAGTGGCTACAATTTGGTGACAAAATCTACATTCACACCGAAGATCACTAAAGTCACATTAATCTCTCGAAAGGTGATGCTCTACCCTTACAACATGGCCAATGACCCAGATGCAGCTCTTGTGTTAGACTTTGGTAGAAAATCTTTGCCTGATGAAGTGTGGCATATCATTACACCTTTCTATCCTACAATGAGTGATATGGTTTTGGTCAGAGGGGAAGATCCTCAACCTTGGCTGGCTAAAATAGTTGGCATTCAAGAACGGACAAA
>JAEMWC010000233.1:762500-777500 GCA_016490735.1 Pachyseris speciosa | reverse complement strand
GCAAGTTCTTTGCTTGATTCGTGTTTGGGCAAGATTGGAGCCTTTTTTACCTTAAGAAATTTGTCAACAAACTTGAACAGCTGATCGTGACTTGCATCCTCAACTTTCTTCCTGAAATATTCAGTTTTAGCAGCTTCAATGTGTTTGGTGTATTCTGTACATGTCATTTGATACATTTCTTTGTGAACTGTTAGATTGGTATTCACATATTTTCTCTCGAGTCGCCTTTTCTCCCGTTTAAGTTCTCTAAGCTCGTCACTGAACCAAGGAGCATGTGGGCTCAAAATTATTTCTCTTGACCGTAATGGAGCATGTTTGTTGAGAAGAGAACAGAGTCTCATTGTACTGATCAATCATGATGTCAAGATCACTTCCTTCAAGGTTATTGAGTGACGAGATGGCAATGTCCTCGCTGAATTTTTCGATGTCAACATTCCGAAGTTTACGATATGTTACACTCTTGCGGGTTGGGGCAGGGCGAGGAAGGTCAACGTTGCAAAGCACGCGTTTGTGATCAGAGGGCAGTTCAGGAAGAATTTTCAACTTTGAAATAAAGTTATTGTCTCAATCTTAATTTCAATCGTCGAAGACTTCGTGTCTGTCACAAATAATAATAATAATAATAATAATAATAATATTAACAATAATAATAATAATAATAATAATAATAATAATAATAATTCATTACTCCAGAAAACTACGTTACTGGGAACGGCAAGGATTTTGAGAAAGGTGTTGGAGCTCTAGAGTAAGGCGAAAACTCTAAGGGACCTTTGGTCATGGGCTATGACCCGCTCCCTTGGGAAGCAAACCGGAAAAAGATCACCCAGTTTTCAAAGCTGAAAATAATAATAATAATAATAATAATAATAATAATAATAATAATAATAATAATAATAATAATAATAAAGAGTTGATTTAAGTTCACAGGACTGATTCTCGTATTAGGCAGAATTGTACTTCATTTAGTCAGTCGTTATTCCCTCCAAACTGATTACCAATGGGTTGACTTGCCCATTTGTGGTATTACTGCCTTCTGATAATTGTAGATTAAATGAAATCGAACACACCCGATTCTGACATGTCTGCCGGCAAGTTAGAATGCTCTTAAAGGCATTGCGGAAATGTTCTAATCTCCAAGCATACACGACAGGATTTATTCCCGAATTAGCCATCACCAGAACAAACTGGATATCTCTCACCCAATGAATAAACTCGCAGCCGCACGTGGAGAAGAAGGGACATCGTGCGACTTTTCAAAAAGCACAAAGAAGCCGTTCGAAATTGAGAGCTGCCAGAGCTGTTTTTGGAGCGAGAAATGAAGGCGACCTTGTTGGTACTCAGTTTTCAAGGGGTTTTGATGGCATTGATATAGCGCTTGTGAACCATGTATTAGCAGCTGTTTTTTTATTTTTTTTATTTTCTCGGCTGTCAAAAGTGCTGAATCATTTCATTTCAGTCTTTTTTTCACCGTCAAAGTTGAGTAATCAATAAACTTTTTGTGACGGCTTGGGTTTTTCAAATTCGAATCAAGACAGCGGTTGAAAATTTTATTCAAATAATAATAATAATAATAATAATAATAATAATAATAATAATAATAATAATAATAATAATAATAATGATAATAATGAGTTGATTTACGTTCACAGGGCTGATTTTCGCATTAGGCAGAATTGAACTTCATTTAGTCAGTCGTTATTCCCTCCAAACTGATTACCACTGGGTTGACTTGTCCATTTGTGGTATTACTGCCTTCTGATAATTGTAGATTAAATGAAATCGAACACACCCGATTCTGACATGTCTGCTGGCAAGTTAGAATGCTCTTAAAGGCATTGCGGAAATGTTCTAATCTCCAAGCATACACGAAAGGATTTATTCCCGAATTAGCCATCACCAGAACAAACTGGATATCTCTCACCCAATGAATAAACTCGCAGCCGCATGTGGAGCAAAGGTTAATGATATAAATGCAAACGCATGATGGAAAGTAACACGCTAAAAATAAAATCAATACAGCAATCAATGCTTTTGTTATCTGCTTTTCCCGTGTTACCGCTTGCCTCTTGGCTCGGGAGTTTTCTTTTGCGCTGTGGTGTTCCCACTGGTAAACTTGCGAGCGCAAATACTTGAAGATTTTTATGCTGGTGAACATCAACACAGCGAAGGTAACAGCTACAGCGGTGTTGGCGAAAATGAAGCGAAATTTGTTGTACCCGACAAGGAAGTAATTTAACGATAATAGTATCGAGGTGATCCACACAATCGCAGAAACTATAAAAGCTCGGAATGGGTTCAGTTTTGCTCTGTAGTCCAGAGGGTAAGTTATTGCATAATAGCGCTCTATGGTCAAGGCGGTTATGCTGAGAAGCGACGCTGTACAAGAAATGAAATAGGACATGTGCATCCAGACTCTGAACTGCTGATTTGGGTGTCTCAGTCCTTCGGAAATGACATATACAGCACTCAGGGGACATGTGATAAGGCCAACAATGAGATCGGCAACCCCAAGATTGGTAACGAAATAAGTGAAGGGCGATCGGAGATCTTTGTTAGGATCCAACCAGACAGCGAGAAGCACGAGTATGTTACCGACAGAAGCGAGCACAGATGACAAAATTGTGACTGCCGCTGAGGAGAAAGCAAGATAGGTTGGAGCTGTCGTATTGGCACAAGGATCCTTTCCCAAAAGGAACATCGTGCGACTTTTGAAAAAGCACAACTAAGCCGTTCGAAATTGAGAGCTGCCACAGCTGTTTTGGAGCAAGAAATGAAGGCGACCTTGTTGGTACTCAGTTTTTTAAGGGGTTTTGATGGCATTGATATAGTGCTTGTCAACCGTGTATTAGCAGCTGTTTTTTTTTTTTAATTTTTATTTTCTCGGCTGTCACAAGTGCTGAATCATTTCATTTCAATCTTTTTTTCACCGTCAAAGTTGAGTAATGAATCAACTTTTTTTGACGGCTTGCGTTTTTCAAATTCGAATCAAGACAGCGGTTGAAAGTTTTATTCACAAGTGAATCAGAAAAAAACACATCAGCGCTGAATAAAGTTCGACGAGTTTGTTATGATTTGAATAATACTTACTGCGCATTCAGGTCTCAATTTTATCTCATATCATTTGCCAAACACGCAGCAAAGATGTACTCTCACTACTTACGACGCAGCACAAAGAATGTTTTCTAAGACTTTCTTTGGAAAAAATTTACCTTACTGATAACAACCTTTGTAGCTTCTGCCAAAGGGAAGAGGAAACACTAATACACTTACTCTGGAACTGTGCGGTAACTTCCTCTTTTTGGCGAGATTTTAAGAAGTGGCTGCTCAGAGAGAATCCTCTTCTGTTGTTCGATTTATCACCTTTGTTAGTTTAAAGCTCCAACCCTTAAAAAACAAATATCATTACTTTTCAATTTTAGTCGCGAGATTCTACATTTGGACTTGCAGAATATGCGGTCAATGCCCCAAAATAGAAGGCTTTCCCTCTTTCCTCTCATATTACAATCCACCAATTAATAAATAATTTTTTGTGGGGAGGGGGGGGGGGGGGGGTCTGCAGGGGGTCATGAGTGCGCTATATGCGACTGTACCAATGTTTGGAGTGTAAATGTGTATCTGTTAATGTAAAATCGTGAATACATATGTAAATGTTAATAGCTAGTGTATTTTAATTGCCTTATTGTGAATAATGTGCTGTGAGTAATATATTGTAAGTAATGTGCTATATGAAATGTAACGGCAATGAAAGTATTGAACTGTCATGTGCTTTATTACTAAGTAGCGTACTGTAATTCTGTAATTATATAATGTATTGTACGTAATAAAAAAATTAACTAAAAAAAGAATGTTTTCTAAAGGAAGCATTCAGAAACGCACGCACTGGCAAGTAGCTAGTAAAAGGGAGGAAATGATAAAAACTGATGATGAACGAATGGATGACTAATATGGAATAATAGTTTTGAAGATGCGACACTCCATGACTGGGAAAAAGAGCTAGAATTATGACATCCGTTGCTGAACATATCCCCACAGTATTAAGGCGATTCCTCACAATTAAATGGCCCATCGTTTGTGCGCATACTTCATGGCATCATTTCGAGCGCTCGTACACGCGCGCGGACATTAGAAACATGATGTATTTGCGTTAACATTGAGCTTTATTATCCGACATTTTTCCTTTGTCGTCGTGTTGCAAAGGAACGAGCACGGTGACCACCCAATGAATAAACTCGCAGCCGCACGTGGAGCATAGGTTAATGATATAAATGCAAACGCATGATGGAAAGTAAAACGCTAGAAATAAAATGAATACAACAATCAATGCTTTTGTTATCTGCTTTTCCCGTGTTACCGCTTGCTTCTTGGCTCCGGAGTTTTCTTTTGCGCTGTGGTGTAATCGTCCCACTGGTAATCTTGCGAGCGCAAATACTTTAAGAATTTTATGCTGGTGAACATTAACACAGCTAAGGTAACAGCTACAGCGGTGTTGGCGAAAATGAAGCGAAATTTGTTGTACCCGACAACGAAGTAATTTAACGAGAATAGTATCGACGCAATCCACCTTATCGCAGAAACTATAAAAGCTCGGACTGGGTTCAGTTTTGCTCTGTAGTCCAGAGGGTAAGTTATTGCATAATAGCGCTCTATGGTCAAGGCGGTTAGGCTGAGAAGCAACGCTGTGCAAGAAATGAAATAGGACATGTGCATCCAGACTCTGAACTGCTGATTTGGGTGTCTCAGTCCTTCGGAAATGAAATATACAGCACTCAGAGGACATGTGATAAGGGCAACAATGAGATCAGCAACTCCAAGGTTGGCGACGAAATAACTGAAGGGCGATCGGAGATCTTTGTTAGGATCTAACCAGACAGCGAGAAGCACGAGTATGTTACCGACAGAAGCGAGCACAGATGACAAAATTGTGACTACCGCTGAGGAGAAAGCAAGATAGGTTGGAGCTGTCGTATTGGCACAAGGATCCTTTCCAAGAAGGGACATCGTGCGACTTTTGAAAAAGCACAACTAAGCCGTTCGAAATTGAGAGCTGCCACAGCTGTTTTGGAGCAAGAAATGAAGGCGACCTTGTTGGTACTCAGTTTTTAAGGGGTTTTGATGGCATTGATATAGTGCTTGTCAACCGTGTATTAGCAGCTGTTTTTTTTTTTTTTTTTTTTTTTAATTTTCTCGGCTGTCAAAAGTGCTGAATCATTTCATTTTCATCTTTTTTTCACCGTTAAAGTTGAGTAATCAATGAACTTTTTTCGACGGCTTGGATTTTTCAAATTCGAATCAAGACAGTGGGTTCAAAATTTTATTCACAAGTGAATCAGAAAAAAACACATCAGCGCTGAATAAAGTTCGACGAGTTTTTTATAATTTGAATAATACTTACTGCGCATTCAGGTCTCAATTTTATGTCATATCATTTGCCAAACACGCGGCAAAGAGTTATTCTCACTAATTACGACACAGCACAAAGAATGTTTTCTAAGACTTTTTCGGAAAAAATTTACCTTACTGATAACAACCTTTGTAGCTTCTGCCAAAGGGAAGAGGAAACACTAATACACTTATTCTGGAACTGTGCGGTAACTTCCTCTTTTTGACGAGATTTTAAGAAGTGGCTTCTCAGAGAGAATCCTCTTCTGTTGTTCGATTTATCACCTTTGTTAGTTTAAAGTTCCAACCCTTAAAAAACAAATATCATTACTTTTCAATTTATTCGCGAGATTCTACATTTGGACTTGCAGAATACGTGGTCAATGCCCCAAAATAGAAGGCTTTCCCTCTTTTCTCTCATATTACAATCCACCAATTAATAAATAATAGTTTGGGGGGGAAGGGGGGCGGGGAGGGAGGGGAGGGGGAGGGGGGGGGCTGCAGGGGGCCATGAGTGCGCTATATGCGACTGTACCAATGTTTGGAGTGTAAATGTGTATCTGTTAATGTAAAATCATGAATACATATGTAAATGTTAATAGCTAGTGTATTTTAATTGCCTTATTGTGAATAATGTACTGTGAGTAATATATTGTAAGTGATGCGCTATATGAAATGTAACGGCAATGTAAGTATTGAACTGTCATGTGCTTTATTACTAAGTAGCGTACTGTAATTCTGTAATTATATAATGTATTGTACGTAATAAAAAAAGTGTTAATAAAAAAAAGAATGTTTTCTAAAGGAAGCATTCAGAAACGCATGCACTGGCAAGTAGCTAGTAAAAGGGAGGAAAAGATAAAAATAACGATGAACGAATGGATGACTAATATGGAACCATGATGAAAGAAGTGTTTTCCCACTATGACATTTTTACAATAAATGTCAAATTTCTCGCGTGCTCATTGGCTAATTTTTATCATCAATAAGGGTACAGACAGGTTAGATTTGACTGAATCTATGCGAAGATGAGAGCGAAACTCCGGACTTCGGTGTTTTCAACTTTAGTTTTGAAGATGAACACTCCATGACTGGGAAAAAGAGCTAGAATTATGACATCCGTTGCCGAACATATCCCCACCCCATACAGTATTAAGGCGATTCCTCACAATTAAATGGCCCATCCTTACTGCGCATACTTCATGGCATCATTTCGAGCGCTCGTACACGCGCGCGCGCATTAGAAACATGATGTATTTGCCTTAACATTGAGCTTTATTAACCGACATTTTTCCTTTGTCGTCGTGTTGCAAAGGGACGAGCACAGTGACCACCCTTTTTCATTAGTGTTATTTATTAATTCTTAATAGTAGAAGTTAGATTACATATATAAAAATGACGTGAAACACTGAAATTGGAGCCAGAGAGGAGTGTGTTACTCCTATGTGAATTGTATCACTCGTCTGGTGCTTTAGTCAGTATCGTTTCCCGCGCCTTTTCTCTTGGACGCCTTGGAATTTTTTTCTTGAAACTTTTGTTCACAATTGGTGAAACACAATTACAATGAACTGACAATTTATTTCGGTCACAGATTCAATAATAACTTAATGTTTTGCACCTATAGAATTTAAGTTTATCTGAAGTAGGCCAAAACAGACGCACATGCAATTGCTATCATTTCGAAGCTGCTCCGCCACACTTCAGTTTGTACAGTTAAAGAATTACTACACGAGCGCGAGTTGGAGATGCTACTCTCCCTGACTGGGAAATAGAGATAGAATTGTCAAATCTGATGCTGAATTTATCCCCTGTGTATTAAGGCGATTCCTCAAAATTGCATGGCGTATTCCTACTGCGTGTAAAGCCTCGTCTACACGAGCAATTTTTATGTGACAAATATAGTAGACGGCCAGCAAATTTTTGTCAACGAACAGGCAAAAAGTTGACGCTGCGTTCATTATCGCGTTTCTGGAATTATTCAAATAACAAAGAATGAATAAATAGAAGCATAGGTGGTTGGTAAAACCCTGGAAAACTGAACAGTGGCGAGAAGCCCAGGGTTTGGCCCAAAATTTAGTAAACGAGCTGCGAGAGACTGACCCTACGACGAATTCCAATTTTTTTTTTTCGGTGAGTTCAGTTTATTTGTCATTTTAACCAGTTTTATCAAGTTTCAGGAAAAATGTTTGATCTGGATAAACAAGAACCAACCTTTTACTAATGTAAAGAGGAAGAACAAGCAAATATTTGCAACATTTTATGAGACTAGTCGTCTACACGAGCAATTGTTCGTATGTGACAACTTTTATTTGTCACATAAAAGCTAACACGCTAGCTTCTCAGCAAATATATTTTTCATATAAAAATTGGCCAATTTTCCTCATCTACACGAACCAATAAAAATTGTCACATAAAAGTTGTCCCATAAACACTGCTCGTGTAGACGAGGCTTAATTTATGGTGTCATTTAACGCGCGCTCGTGCATGAGCACATTAGAAACATGGCGTATTTGTCTTGACATTGAGCTTTGTCAGCCGAAATTTTCCCTTTGTCGTCGTGTTGCAAAGAAACGAGCTCTCTCTGAAATACGTTAGTTGATGGCTTGCGCTTTCGATTTTTCAGAAGGGGACTGCCCAACAGGCTGAATTCAATATTTATGTCGGCCCTTATAACAAAAAATAGTCATGTTGAGTCACAATTTTCAGTAATGTTGGGTTCAAAATTGTACTATATACCACCAACGAAAGAAATAAATCAATTAAAAACGTGGAGGGAAAATTTAAATTGGGCAAAGGTAAATAAAATTTAACCTTTCGTGATCGACTTCAACTGAGCCTCAACTGACCACGACTGACGCTCTAGTAAAATTATAGTTAGCACAGAAATGATCATGCATAGACGAGCAAGAGACGTTTGTCCATAATTACTACAGTATTGCTATAAGAAACCGTCACGACATCATCACGTTTAATATAAGTATCTAGGGTTGCATTCTACCGAATCATCTATCTAATTTTCTTTTGGCAACGACTGTCTTTAGACAGTCAGTTTTTCTAAGTACTGCAACACAAAAAGCACATAAATTGAGGCAATTTTGATTACTTCATCTAATTTGAAGAGGTGGATACTCAACCTTAACTACTTCCCTGTCTCACTACTGATAACACGAAGTTGGTCTAAGTGCTACATTCCTATCAAACAGATGTGAACTTGATTAATCAGTCGTAATTTCCCTCCAGCTGATTTCTACTAGAATTGCTTCTCCACTTGTGCTCTTAAACTAACTGCTGACAATCGCTTCAACTTCAACTTTTATTCTTAACATTTACACGCTAGCTATATCACGTTTACAGAAAATATACTAAAATAATGTAGGCCAGGGAACAACTGAAAAAGTAAAAAGAGTGGCCATTGGCTTTTGAGCTGGCTACCACCATGGTAATCTACGTGCGGCTAGAAACAACACAGAATAAAACAACAATACATTAAAATGCTTAAATTGTCTTATATACATGAATTGAAAAAGATCTAAGGAAAATATAAAGCGATGCATATCGTTCCTTTATACTTTTACATATGAAATAACATGAAATGGATCTCACCCGATGCAGGCTTGTACGGTTGATCAGTTAAAGTTCTATATTCGTAATCAGATAGAAGTGAACATTTTTTTTTGTCACTATTTCCCTCTCTCTTACTCCCACTGGGTTAACTTGTCCACTTGTGGTACTTATACTAACTGTTGATAATTTTCGATTCAATGAAATCGATTACAGCCGATCCAAGCTTGAATGGCACGTTCGGATGCTTTTAAAAGCACTGCAGAAATTGGCAAATTTCCAGGCATACACAAATGAATGGATTCACTGCGGAATTTGCCATTGCTAAAAGAGCCTGGATATCCCGCACCCAATGAATAAATTCACAATCGCAATTGATGCAGAAGTTTATGATGTAAATACAAATGCATGATGGCAGATAGCAAGCTAAGAATAGCAACAACACGATAACAAGAGTCTTGGTTATCCTCTTTTCCCGAATGATCGTTCGCTTCTTGGCCAAGTTTTCTTTTGAGTTTTCGTGCAGACTATCCCAATCAACGATTTAATTCCGCAAATAATTGAAAATATTTGCGTTGGTGATGATCAACACAAGGAAGGTGGTTGCGACAGCGATGGAAGCAAAAATGAATTAAATTATGTTGTAGTCAACGGCAAAATAAATCATGGATAACAAGATGGAGACGATACAGGCCACCACAGAGGCTAATACTGCGCGAATTGGGTTCAGCTTTGTTCTGTAAATCAGAGGGTATATGATGGCCGCAAAGCGATCTAACGCCACAGCCATAAGGCTGATAAGCGAAGAGGTGAATGTTACGATATACGTAATTTCAACCATGTTTTTGAACCATTCGCTTAGTAACCCAAGTCCTTCCAAAACGTGATACGCTGTAGAAAGAGGAGCCAGAAGGAGTCCAAAGACAAGATCTGCAAAACTAAGATTCGCTATGAAGTAGTTAAAAGGCGACCTCAAGTCTTTGTTTGGATTCAGGATAACTGCAAGAATTACAAGGAAGTTTCCCACGGACTCCACAATGGAAATCAGAGCAGTGCCAGAGGCCGTCGTAAACGGTAAATATGTAGGAGCAATAATTGTTTCACAAGGATATTTGCCGAGAAGGGACATTTTCTGATAACCAGGGTGTCAAATGCTGGGATTGAGACTGTGAACAGCGTGAAGCCAGTTTTGGTAACCGCCTGAGCTTCGTATGTTTATCAAGCTGCAGAAATATTGGTCATTAAGTTTGTCGGTACAATCATGTTTTTAGCCCTCATGTTTATGCATCTTTAGTTAGTCATTCAATATTGTTTAGGCCCCTGAACCAAATATCTTTGCTATCAATATTATATATACTTTTTTACGTCATCTCGACACGTTTAAGTAGAAAATTAGCAGTCGATTACGTCCAACCACATTTAAAAGTTGAAGTACTCGAATTCTAATCGATGCGACCCGAAATCTATTTTACGTGCACTTTATTCATTACCAGAAATTGACAAACAGCATACGCTTACTATTTTATTGATTGATTGATTGATTTATTTACCGGTAAAGATTATCCTTTGGGTTCAGCCAGCTAATACAAAACAAAACAAAAATTACAAAGTACAATTTTCTAGTTTACATGAATGAGAGAAAGAGGACACTAACTTGGTGTTGACTTGGTTTTAAACTTGGTGTTCTCAAAGAAAGACTGAGGTAGAATGTTGCACTGCATAATCCAGAAAAAAAGACCGTTTGAGTCTATAACCTATTGGTAAATTAATGATTTATCTTTTCTAACGAACTGAAATAAGCTATAAATTAACATTGTTCAGGTAAATAACCACGAAATACATTACGAAAACTAATTAACCATTCCAAATTATGAATAAGAGAAATGATGACCAATGAACAAGTGAAAAGGAATCAAATGTTGTTTTGCAACGGTTTGAATAACGCATTTCCAATATGTTTGAGCGCGAGAGATTGGTACCAAAATTAAACGCAAAAGCGAGGTTTGGGGGAAGAACGGATGAAACAAATGAAGTGCAGTTGCGGACTGTTCTAATGACGATCACAAATCTGTCCTATTTTCGTTATTTCCTCAGCAGGAAGTTCTTGCTGACTTAGACTTCGCAGACGACATAGC
This sequence comes from Pachyseris speciosa, assembly GCA_016490735.1. NCBI lineage: Eukaryota > Metazoa > Cnidaria > Anthozoa > Scleractinia > Pachyseridae > Pachyseris > Pachyseris speciosa. The sequence continues at coordinate 766,422 of JAEMWC010000233.1, read as the reverse complement.
ACTAATGTCGGATGAAATAGCTCAAGCTCAGGAATTACTGCTAACAGTAGAAAAAGAGTGCAAGAAAGTTGGCCTTGTACTGAATGCTAAGAAAACAAAATCAGTTGCTTATAACATTGATGAACCAACACCATTACATACATTTGATGGCACTTATCTGGAATGGAAGGATGACTTCAAATATTTAGGGTCATGGGTTGATAACTCAGAAAAAGACATCAGCATAAGGAAAGCACAGGCTTGGAGGGCTTTGAATGGTATGACGAAAATATGGAAGTCCAACATGAGTAAAGATTTGAAAATCAGAATCTTCATAGCCACCATCGAATCAATCTTACTTTATGGGTGCGGGAGCTGGGCTCTGTCAAAAGCACAAGAAAAGTCGTTGGACGGAACATACACTAGGATGCTGCGAAAAGCTTTAAACATCCACTGGAGCAGCCATATTCCAAACCAACAACTGTACGGAGAACTACCAGCAGTCAGCAACAAAATCGCCTCTCGTAGACTACAACTCGCGGGACACTGTTATCGCCATCCAGAGCTATAGCTAAGTACCCAGAAATTAGTCCTATGGGAGCCCACTCATGGTCATCGCGGGAGAGGAAGACCGAAAACTACCTATATTGACACTCTTAAGAGGGATACTGGGGCATTCGATGCATGTGAGATTGCTGCACCGATGGCTGATAAGAGGCTGTGGAAAGATCTAGTGGTTGCCAGCCTTCGGGCGACCAAGTGAGTGTGAGTGTCTGTTATTTCCTCAGTGGTAGAAAAATTCGTAAAAAGTGGCACTTATTTGCAAAAGAACCGATGTTGAATTCCTTACTCTCTTCGATCCTCGAATCTTTTCTGTACATTTCCGAAAAGAAAACCTTAAAAAGAAATTGTCAGAATAGATTTCTGTTGTCACGGGAGCTGTTCCGACAATGTGTGACCCAGAAAAGGAAGCTCCGAAGAAAAATCTTCGCGAAATAAGGCTTGAAAAGCATAATCTTTGGAATGAAATGGTCAGCAACCAAGAAGGAAAATACGTGTATACGTCAGCAAAACTAAATTGTGGCATGCTGGAGAAATAGTCATTCCAGCTCTGGATGTTTTAAGGTTTGGTATGGTTCCTTTTCAGTTCTCAGTTTACTTGCTAACACGTCCGACAAGTGTTCTTCGTCTTCATCGATCCGTCTTAATTACATTTCACTTGCTTTTCGTGGGAGCTCCACAAGTTCAGCTTTTCGTTTAAATATACCTCGTCCTTGATCTGAGCTGATACATGTATTCCTCGTTTTGTCAAATAATCTGTTAGCCAAGGAACGCTTTTACTAATTAAACTGCTCTCCATTTTCAGATTTTTACTGCCCTGAGCTTCAAAAGGTGATCTCGCTTTTCCTTGATTCAGTTGTTTGTACTATAAGTGTAATTTGTATCGGAAATGGGCTATTCGAGTACTGTGCACATGCATTGCAGAAATCGTTTCAACTTTTAAATGTTGTTGGATGTTCTGGTGTTTATTTTCGACTTAAAGAACTTGATTACAACTGATTCAATTGAGACACTTGCCCGGAACAGAGTTACTAGCAACACTTTATGACCGGACCTAACAAATTTCGCAAAACATTTCGATGTGCTTACGTAGTGTACGTTTACATAGCAATAACAGCTAAGGACGTTTTGGTGGCCAATTTTGTTGAAAATAGTTCTTCTACTTTTTACGTCTATCGTTGAAGTTGTAATTGTAACTAACTGTCGAGCTGACGTAAAAACCAAATTTAGTAACAAAACAGCAGGCATATGATATAAATAGATTAAAGATATTTGGTTGAGGGGAAGTCATGTTGAAGGACTAGCTACTGATGCATAAATATGAGGGGTAAAAACATTTACTAACTTGATGACCAATATCTCTGCAGCTTGATAAACAGACGAAGCTAAGGCGGTTACCAAAACTGGCTTCGCAGTCCTAATCCCAGCATTTGACACCCTGGTTATCAGAAAATGTCCCTTCTCGGCAAATATCCTTGTGAAAACATTACTGCTCCTACATATTTATCGTTTACGACGGCCTCTGGCACTGCTCTGATTTCCATTGTGGCGTCCGTGGGAAACTTCCTTGTGATTCTTGCAGTTATCCTGAATCCAAACAAAGACTTGAGGTCGCCTTTTAACTACTTCATAGCGAATCTTAGTTTTGCAGATCTTGCCGTTGGACTCCTTCTGGCTCCTCTTTCTACAGCGTATCACGTTTTGGAAGGACTTGGGATGCTAAGCGAGTGGTTCAAAAACATGGTTGAAATTACGTATTTTGTAGCATGCACCGCTTCGCTTCTTAGCCTTATAGCTGTGGCGTTAGATCGTTATGCAGCCATTACATACCCTCTGACTTACAGAACGAAGCTGAACCCATTGCGAGCAGTGATAGCCTCTGCGGTGGTCTGGATCATCTCCATTTTGCTATCCATGATTTATTTTGCCGTTGGTTACAACAGATTTCGATTCATTTTTGCCACAACGGCTGTAGCAAGTACCTTCCTTGTGTTGATCATCACCAGCGCAAAAATTTTCAAGTATTTGCGGAATCAAATCGTTCATTGGGACAGTCTGCACGACAACTCAAAAGAAAACATGGTCATGAAAAAAGCGATCCTTTGGGAAAAGAGGATAACCAAGACTCTTGTTATCTTATTATTGCTATTCTTAGCTTGCTATCTGCCGTCATACATTTGTATTTACATCATAAACTTCTGCATCAATTGCGATTGTGAATTTATTCACTGGGTGCGAGATATCCAAGTTCTTTGTGCAATGACAAATTCCGCAGTGAATCCATTTGTGTATGCCTGGAGATTGAGAAATTTTCGAAAAGCTTTTAAGAGCATCCTAATCTGCCATTCAAGCCTGGATCGGCTGCCATCTATTTCTTTTAATCGGCAATCATCCACAGTTAGTATAAATACCACCAGTGGACAAGCTAACCCAGTAGGAATCAGCTGGAGGGAGATAGTGACAGATTAAGTTCTCTTCTGTCTGGTACGAATTTAGAACTTTAAATGATCAACCATACAAGCACCAGCCTGTATCTAGTGCGATCGTTTTCATATTATGTGCAATTATCAACAGTTAGTTTATGAGCACAAGTGGACAAGTCGTTGGCAAAAGAAAATATAGGTAGACAGGAGCCCATAGGCTCCTAAGGTAGATTACTCGGTACAAAGCAACCCCGTTGAGAGTTTGTTATTGCAATATTGATGTAATTGTGGACAAACGTCTCTTCCTCGTCTCTGCATGATCATTTCTGTGCTAACTATAACTGTACTAGAACGTCAGTTGAAGTCAATTGAGCGTCACTTGAAGTCGTCGATCATAAAAGGTTAAATTTTATGTATCTTCGCTCAATTCAAATTTCCCCTCCTTATTGTTTTATTTTGTTTTAGGAAAGGATGACACTAAGACAAACTTTCGGAGTGTTGTACTGACATTAGATAAAGTTTCACTTTTTGAAAAATTGAAGCACTAGCACTAGGGAACATAAGGTAAAATTACGATGAACGGATAGATGACTCATATCGAGCCATGATACAAAAATTGTAATTGACCCATGTTACAATAAATATCTTCTCACACTATGACATTTTTGCAATAAATGTCAAATTTCTTACGCGCTCATTGGCTAATTTTTATCGTCAATAAGAGTTCAGAGATGTTAACTTTTAATCTTCTCGAAGATGAGAGCTATACTCCGGACTTCGGTCTTTTCAACTTTAGTTTTGTAGATACCACTCTCTCTGAGTGGGAAAAAGATATAGAATTATGACATCTGATGCTGAATTTATCCTCTGTGTATTAAGGCGATTCCTCAGAATTGCATGGCGCATCCCTACTGCGCATAATTTATGGCGTCAATTAGCTCTTGCTCTTGCACGAGCAC
>JAEMWC010000233.1:752500-755000 GCA_016490735.1 Pachyseris speciosa | reverse complement strand
GCTCAATCTTTGCTTTGGTAGATTTAAGGGGTAATGCCCGCTCACCTTGTGGCCTTAGTGCCCTTAGGCCCGGTTCAAACGTCACACTTTACATGCGCCGAACCTAATACCTATTTCGGTCGATCCAAATTATAAAGTTAGACAGTTAATTCAGACGTCGAACCTAATGTTGTCGAACTTAATTTGGTAATTCACACAAAACCTTTGAGGTTGGCGGTTCTTGTTTGAAGTCTTCATGGCATCAACATGCCGCGGCGAAACGAACACTGTAAAAATTCGAAGCTTGTTATGTTCGCTAATGTCATCCGTGAAAATAGAAGAAGGCCGGTAAACATACAAATGGCACTACACCACCGTAGAAAGCAAGTTTTACAAATGTTTCGTTGTTATTGATTTCATCCCAACGAGATACAATCATGACTGTTCCTCAATCCTATCGTCGGTTGGGCAGAAACACAAAGGTTGACGTTATTTCGTGTTTTTCAAGCGTGAAGCACAAACTCCGTCCGCTTTTACCGTCATCTTGTTTGAAAGGATGCCTTTTGCGCATGACACCTTGCTTGAATGTGTAGAATTGTGGGTAAAAATAATCTATATAATGTATTTGAATAATAATCATAATAATTGATTGAGTAAGCATTGCGGACAGACGGTCAGTTTGTAGTTCTGATGATGATCATGATTCACTCCCTAAAACCGAGTCTTGTTCGCTAAACCCTGAGGTCTGTGAACTGGAATATCTTCATCTTAATGGCGACAAGTTAATGTGGTCAAACGACCTCGAATCGCTCAAGAATTTCGTGGCAGATGTTCTAAAACAGCAAGGGAAATGGCTGACGCCTGCATGGTGAAAATACGAAGCAATTCAAAAGTTCCAACGGTAATTTAATTATTAACTGGTACAACAAGAAACAACGAACTCTGAACTTTTAGGGTCGTGATTGCCCTGCTTTAAAAGATGAGTTAGTGGAATTAGTACGAATGAAGCCGGGAGTGCCAACGGATTTGCAAGACCACGAACCTTTGGTATCAACCGAACAAACAACGCAACCATCACTATCAGAGGAAGACAGCAGTATTCAGCGTAATAGTCGAATATTGATCGACGACGGGAGTCCGTCAAATTGCACTCAGGAGCGATCAAATCCAGTAATTGTGACCGACATTGAGGGCTTAAAACTTGATTTATTGATACTTCAGAAACAAGTCGAAGAAAATACAAAGCTTTTGTCCATTATAAATGCCAAAAATCAAGACGAAAATGCTTCTTGTACCAAACTCCTTGATTACAAGAAAATGTGCGAAACGTTATTATCCTCTGTTTCCAAAAAAGACAATGCAATCAGAGAGTTGGAAGAAAAATGTTTGACCTTTGAGAGCCGCGTTTTGTCATTAGAACAAGAGAATGATTCCCTTAGGCTTGCATTAACCATCATTATGCAAGAAAAGAGTCAAGTTGAAAGCAATCAACCAAGGTCAAGCGAATATTGGGCCATGTGGATAAGTCGCGAGGCAACAATGGAAATGCCAAACGTAGCCAGAAGCAAGTGCACACTAATATCACCGAAACCCGAAACAGTTTTGAGCCCCTTCGAATTAACGAACAAGTGGAAGTGAGAAATGTAGTCAATCAAAAGGTAAACAGTGGTGACGATGGCTAAGGTACATCTTCGTCTTCCTCGGAGGTTAGAGCGGGGAAAACTATCGAGACCGTTTCAACCGAATTGTCAGACGATCACGACCGACTACAGCCCGACCGCCGAAAGAAGGTTATCATAGCAGGAGATTCTCCACTTAAATATCTTCGAGGCCACAAAATGTCCAGAAACTCCCAAGTGAAGATAGCCACATTCCCGGGATGCACAACACGAGACATGAAGGATCACATTAAGCCACTTTTACGCAGAAACCCGGACGAGATAATTATCCATGTTGGAACCAATAATTTAAGATCTACCAACTCTCCTCGTGAATGTGCTGAAGAATTGATTGACCTAGCCGAATCAGTTAGTTCGGAATCTTCAGCCATGATTACAATATCCAGTCTCATCAGTAGATCAGACGATGAATCTTTGGCCGGTAAAGTTCCTGATGTGAATAAAGTTCTTAAGCAGTTTTGTAAGCAAAGGTCCTGGGGTTATATTGATCACTCTCTTGATCAAACATTTCTGCGACTGACCACCTTAATCGGAGTGGTCTCCACTTAAACAAGGGTGGAACCTCGCGTCTCGCTCAGAAATTTATTAATCATTTACGTGTAGATTAGGACAGTGCCGTCTGGGAATCCGATCCAGCTGATGCCTGCAATTGTAACGACCGCGGTAAGTCAAACTATTCTAGTATCTTTGGTCGAGGGTTAGTCTGTGCGTCTCTAAACATAAATAGTCTACTGTCCCACATTGACGATCTTAGAGTTTTTATGTCCTCTTCTAGAGTAGATATTTTAGTAATCAACGAGCCTAAATTAGATTCTACAGTGCATAGTTACGAAGTCTACCTG
>JAEMWC010000233.1:705000-745000 GCA_016490735.1 Pachyseris speciosa | reverse complement strand
CATGTGCTTTGTTACTAAGTAGCGTACTGTAATTCTGTAATTATATAATGTATTGTATGTAATAAAAAAAATGTTAATAAAAAAAAATGTTTTCTAAAGGAAGCTAATTTTTTATCATCAGTAAGGGTACAGACAGGTTAGATTTGACTGAATCTATGCGAAGATGAGAGCGAAACTCCGGACTTCGGTGTTTTCAACTTTAGTTTTGAAGATGCCACACTCCATGACTGGGAAAAAGGGCTAGAATTATCATATCCGTTGCTGAACATATCCCCACAGTATTAAGGCGATTCCTCACAATTAAATGGCCCATCGTTACTGCACATACTTCATCGCATCATTTCGAGCGCTCGTACACGCGCGCACACATTAGAAACATGATGTATTTGCCTTAACATTGAGCTTGATTATCCCACATTTTTCGTTTGTCGTCGTGTTGCAAAGGAACGAGCACGGTGACCACCTTTTTCATTGGTGTTATTTATTAATTCTTAATAGTAGAAGTTAGATTACATATATAAAAATGACATGAAACACTGCAATTGCAGCCAGAGAGGAGTGTGTGACTCCTATGTGAATTGTATCACTCGTCTAGTGCTTTAGTCAGTATCGTTCCCCGCGCCTTTTCTCTTGGACGCCTTAGAATTTTTTCTTGAAGCTTTTGTTCACAGTTGGTGAAACACAGTTACAATGAACTGACAATTTATTTCGGTCACAGATTCAATAATAACTTAATGTTTTTCACCTATAGAATTTAAGTTTATCTGATTGGTGTCATTTCGAAGCTGCTCCGCCACACTTAAGTTTGTACAGTTAAAGAATTACTACACGAGCGCGAGTTGGAGATGCTACTCTCCCTGACTGGGAAATAGAGATAGAATTGTCAAATCTGATGCTGAATTTATCCCCTGTGTATTAAGGCGATTCCTCAAAATTGCATGGCGTATTCCTACTGCGTGTAAAGCCTCGTCTACAAGAGCAATTTTTATGTGACTAATATAGTAGGCGGCCAGCAAATATTTGTCAAGGAACAGGCAAAAAGTTGACGCTGCGGTCATTATCGCGTTTTTGGAATTATTCGAACAACAAAGCATGAAGAAAAAGAATCATAGTTGGTCGGTAAAACCCTGGAAAACTGAACAGTGGCGAGAAGCCCAGGGTTTGGCCCAAAATTTAGTAAGCCAGCTGCGAGAGACTGACCCTACGACGAATTCCAATTTTGTTTCGGTGAGTTCAGTTTATTTGTCATTTTAACCAGTTTTATCAAGTTTCAGGAAAAATGTTTGAGCTGGATAAACAAGAACCAACACTTTTACTGATGTAAAGAGGAAGAACAAGCAAATATTTGCAACATTTAATGTGACGAGTCGTCTACACGAGCAATTGTTCGTATGTGACAACTTTTATTTGTCACATAAAAGCTAACACGCCAGCTTCTCAGCAAATAGATTTTTCACATAAAAACTGGCCAATTTTCCTCATCTACACGAACCAATAAAAATTGTCACATAAAAGTTGTCACATAAAAATTGTTCGTGTAGACGAGGCTTAATTTATGGTGTCATTTAGCGCGCGCTCGTGCATGCGCACATTAGAAACATGGCGCATTTGTCTTTGACATTGAGCTTTGTCAGCCGAAATTTTCCCTTTATCGTCGTGTTGCAAAGAAACGAGCTCTCTCTGAAATGCGTTGGTTGATGGCTTGCGCTTTCGATTTTGAGAAGGGGACTGCCCAACAGGCTGAATTCAAGATTTATGTAGGCCCTTATAACAAAAAAAATTGTCATGTTGAGTCACAATTTTCAGTTATGTTGGGTTCAAAATTGTACTCTATACCACTATCGAAAGAAATGAATCAATTAAAAACGTGGAGGGAAAATTTAAATTGGGCGAACATAAATAAAATTTAACCTTTCGTGATCGACTTCAACTGAGCCTCAGCTCAACTGACCACAACTGACGCTCTAGTAAAATTATAGTTAGCACAGAAATGATCATGCATAGACGAGGAAGAGACGTTTGTCCATAATTACTACAGTATTGCTATAAGAAACCGTCACGACATCATCACGTTTAATATAAGTATCTAGGGTCTAGGGTTGTATTCTACCGAATCATCTATCTATATTTTCTTTTGGCAACGACTGTCTTTAGACAGTCAGTTTTTCTAAGTACTGCAACACAAAAAGCACATAAATTGAGGCAATTTTGATTACTTCATCTAGTTTTAAGAGGTGGATAATCAACCTTAACTACTTTCCTGTCTCACTACTGATGACACGAAGTTGGTCTAAGTGCTAAATTCCTATCAAACAGATGTGAACTTGATTAATCAGTCGTAATTTCCCTCCAGCTGATTTCCACTGGATTTGCTTCTCCACTTGTGCTCTTAAACTAACTGCTGACAATCGCTTCAACTTCAACTTTTATTCTTAACATTTACACGCTAGCTATATCAAGTTTACAGAAAATATACTAAAATAATGTAGGCCAGGGAACAACTGAAAAAGTAAAAAGAGTGGCCATTGGCTTTTGAGCTGGCTACCACCATGTTAATCTACGTGCGGCTAGAAACAACACAGAATAAAACAGCACTACATTAGACTGCTTAAATTGTTTTTATATACATGAAAAAGATCTAAGGAAAATATAAAGCGATGCATATCGTTCCTGTATACTTTTACATATGAAATAACATGAAATGGATCTCACCCGATGCAGGCTAGTATGGTTGATCATTTAAAGTTCTCTATTCGTAATCAGATAGAAGTGAACACTTTTTTTGTCATTATTTCCCTCTCGCTTACTCCCACTGGGTTAACTTGTCCACTTGTGGTACTTATACTAACTGTTGATAATTTCCGATTAAATGAAATCGAGTACAGCCGATCCAAGCTTGAATGGCACGTTCGGATGCTTTTAAAAGCTCTGCGGAAATTGGCAAATTTCCAGGCATAGACAAATGAATGGATTCACTGCGGAATCTGCCATTGCTAAAAGAGCCTGGATATCCCGCACCCAATGAATAAATTCACAATCGCAATTGATGCAGATCAACGATCTGATTCCGAAAATACTTGAAAATATTTGCGTTGGAGGTGATCAACACAAGGAAGGTGGTTGCTACAACGGTGGAAGCAAAAATGAATCAAAATATGTTGTAGTCAACGGCAAAATAAATCATGGATAGCAAGATGGAGACGATCCAGGCCACCACGGAGGCTAATACTGCGCGAATTGAGTTCAGCTTTGTTCTGTAAATCAGAGGGTATATGATGGCCGCAAAGCGATCTAACGCCACAGCCATAAAGCTGAGAAGCGAAGCGGTGAATGTTACGATATATGTAATTTCAACCACGAACCACTCGCTTAGTATCCCAAGTCCTTTCAAAACGTGATACGCTGTAGAAAGAGGAGCTAGAAGGAGTCCAACGACAAGATCTGCAAAACTAAGATTCGCTATGAAGTAGTTAAAAGGCGACCTCAAGTCTTTGTTTGGGTTCAGGATAACTGCAAGAATCACAAGGAAGTTTCCCACGGACGCCACAATGGAAATCAGAGCAGTGCCAGAGGCCGTCGTAAACAATGAATATGTAGGAGCACTAATGTTTTCACAAGGATATTTGCCGAGAAGGGACGTTTTCTGATAACCAGGGTGTCAAATTCTGGGATTAAGGCTGCGAAGCCAGTTTTGGTAACCGCCTGAGCTTCGTATATTTATCAAGCTACAGAAATATTGGTCATTAAGTTAGTCGGTACAATCATGTTTTTAGCCCTCATGTTTATGCATTTTTAGGTAGTCATTCAATATTGTTTAGGCCCCTGAACCAAATATCTTTGCTATGAATATTATATATATATACCTACTCATCTCGACATGTTTAAGTACAAAATAAGCAGTCGATTACGTCCAACCACATTTAAAAGTTGAAGTACTCAAATTCTGTTTTACGTGCACTTTATTCATTACCAGAAATAGACAAACAGCATACGCTTACTATTTTATTTATTTATTTATTTATTTATTTGCCGGTAAAGATTACCCTTTGGGTTCAGCCAGCTAATACAAAACAAAACAAAAATTACAAAGTACAATTTTCTAGTTTACATGAGTGAGAGAAAGAGGACACTAACATGGTGTTAACTTGGTTAACTTGGTGTTCTCAAAGAAAGATTGAGGTAGAATGTTCCACTGCATAATCCAGAAAAAAAGACAGTTTGAGTCTATAACCTACGTAGTAAATTAATGATTTATCTTTTCTAACGAACTGAAATAAGCTATAAATTAACATTATTCAGGTAAATAACCACGAAATACATTACGAAAACTAATTAACAGTTCCAAATTATGAATAAGAGAAATGATGACCAATGAACAAGTGAAAAGGAATCAAATGTTGTTTTACAACGGTTTGAATAACGCATTTCCGATATGTTTGAGGGCGAGATTTGATACCAAAATTAAACGCGAAAGCGGGGCTTGGGAGAAGAACGGATGAAACAAATGAAGTAAAACAAGCTGTGAATACATACTTATTAAAAGGTAAACTACTTTTCAGTTGCGGATTGTTGTAATGGCGATCACAAATCTGTCCTATTTTCGGTATTTCCTCAGTGGTAGAAAAATTCGTAAAAAGTGGCACTTATTTGCAAAAGAACCGATGTTGAATTTCTTACTCTCGTCGATCCTCGAATCTTTTCTGTACATTTCCGAAAAGAAGACCTTAAAAAGAAATTGTCAGAATAGATTTCTGTTGTCACAGGAGCTGTTCCGACAATGTGTGACCAGAAAAGGAAGCTCCGAAGGAAAATTTTCGCGAAATAAGGCTTGAAAAGCATAATCTTTGGAATGAAATGGTCAGCTACCAAGAAGGAAAATACGTGTATACGTCAGCAAAACTAAATTGTGGCATACTGGAGAAATCTTCATTCCAGCTCTGGATGTTTTAAGGTTTGGTATGGTTCCTTTTCAGTTCTCAGTTTACTTGCTAAAACGTCCGACAAGTGTTTTTCATCGATCCGTCTTAGTTACATTTCACTAGCTCTTCGTGGGAGCTCCACAAGTTTAGCTTTTCGTTTAAATATACCTCCAGGCGCGGATCCAGGGGAGGTGAAATGGGTGAATCTTCATCCCCCTTTTTCTGAGCCCCCTTCTGTCTTTTTTTTTTCTTATCCCTCAAATATTGAAATAATATTTGATTTCTCTGATTTCTCTGATTGAGGTGGAGAAAATTCACCCCCCATTTCAAAATCCTGGATCTGCGCCTGACCTCGTCCTTGATCTGAGCTGATACACGTATTCCTCGTTTTGTCAAATAATCTTTTAGCCAAGGAACGCTTTCACTAATTAAATTGCTCTCCATTTTAAGATTTTTACTGCCCTGGGCTTCAAAAGATGATCTCGCTTTTCCTTGATTCAGTTATTTGTACTATTAGTGTAATTTGTATCGGAAATGGGCTATTCGAGTACTGTGCACATGCATTGCAGAAATCTTTTCAACTTTTAAATATTGTTGGATTTTCTGGTGTTTATTTTCGACTTAAAGAACTTGATTACAACTGATTCAATTGAGACACTTGCCCGGAACAGAGTTACTAGCAACACTTTATGACCGGACCTAACAAATTTCGCAAAACATTTCGATGTGCTTACGTAGTGTACGTTTATTTATGTTTATTTATTTATTTGACATTTTCACAATATTTACTTTTAATACACCTAAGTTAGTGGCGGGGAGACCTCAGGAAACCACAAGGCGTATAGGAGAGGCCACCTCGAAGGATAATATATAAGTATAATTTGGTGCTGTGTGAGTGCGGCATGACCAATTCAGGATTGTTTGAATAAAAATTCTAACATTTTTTTCTTGAAGGTAATAAAACTTGCTGAACAGGTAATTGAAGTAGGGAGAGAATTCCAAATCATAGGACCTTGAAAGGGAATTGTAAATTGCTTGATATTTGTACGACAGAAGTGAGGGCGGTAACATCCAGCCGTCCTGGTGCCATAATTATGAATTTCACTACTTGTCTCAAACAAATTGAGGAACATTGGAGGCAACAATTGATTGTGATAGTAAAACATAAACTTGGCTATTTGAAAACAGTTCACTTGAAAAATATCAAGGATACCCAATTTAGCAAACAATGGAGCAGAATGTGCTCGATAATCAGAATTGGTGATGGCTCGCACAGCACGCTTTTTTTTTAAAGTTGGACACATACGTGTACGACCAAGAAGAGTTACAATAGGTGATATAGGGATAAACTAATGCGTAGTACAGAGATAATTTTGTTTTTTCTGATAGGTAGAACCGGGCCCTGAATATTATACCAACTGACTTAGAGATCTGTTTAGAGACATAGCTAATGTGGTGTTTCCAAGTGAGGTGCTCTTCCACGTATATTCCTAGAAACTTAGTTACGTTAGTCTGTTCCAGAGAATGATTTCCAAAAACAAGAGAGAGATTACAGTTAAGTTTCTTTTGTCTCGACTTAAAGATGGCATAACAAGTTTTTTTTACATTGACAGAGAGCTTATTACTTTTAAACCACATGCCATAGTTACACAATTCGTCATTTAAAACAGATTGCAACTCAATGGGGTCAGAGTGAGAATAAAAAATACTTGTGTCGTCAGCAAAAAGTAGAGGCTGAGTTAATTTAGAGGCGTTAGGAAGATCATTTATATATAGTAGAAAAAATAAAGGACCCAAAACAGAACCTTGAGGGACGCCACACTTGATGGACTGCATTGAGGAACAGGCTAGATTAAATTGAACAAATTGTTGGCGGCAAGAAAAATAGTTTTTAATCCACTGTAGAGCCACACCACGGATACCATAATGTTCCAACTTGGTGAACAGAATTTGATGATTAAGAGTGTCAAATGCTTTGGAAAGATCTAAAAACACCCCTGCAGTAGTTTCATGCCGATCAGTTGCGGAGGAAATTTTATTAATGAGATGAGTTAATGCGAAGGAAGTTGAATAATTTTTCCGAAAACCAAACTGATAACAATATAATATTTCGTATTTTTCAACAAATTCTATTATCCTGTTATACACAACCCTTTCGAAAAATTTCGAAAAATTTGGTAATAAAGAAATTGGTCTATAATTCACAAAAAGACCGGGATCGTCTGCTTTATAGATGGGAATCACTTTGGCAATTTTCAGTTTATCCGGAAAAATATCTTTAGAAAGAGAGAGATTAATAGTGTCCATCAGAGGTGCAGAAATGAAGTGAAAAGAATTTTTGATCACGAGCATTGGGATGTTGTCATAGCCCGGGGCTTTCTTCGGTGCAAATGAACTACAGATATCTTCCAGTTCATTAATAGAAGTTGGAGTTAGGGTGATAGGTGAGTTGTTATTGCCAGTGAGGAAAGAACGAAAAGAACAATCAACTGTGGGTATAGAATTTGCCAAATTGGAACCAATATTAGTGAAATATTTGCAACATTTATCAGCAATCTCAGCGGGATCCGTTATAGTACTGTTCTCTGACTTAAATGACGAGGGCAAAGGGGACTTATTCTTTCGTTTCTTGATAACTTCGTGCAACAGTTTCCAAGTTTGTTTAAGATCTTTTTTCGCACTCTCAAACTGATTGTCATAATATGAGCGCTTGGCGACGCGAATTAAATGATTGAGTTTGTTTTTGTATGCTTTATACTGCGATTCGCAGAATCTGTTAGATGACCGGATTAATCGTTTCTAGAGTCTATTCTTCTCCTTAATAGATTTGAGGAGGCCAGGGATTAACCAAGGGGAGCCCAGTTTATTTAACTGTCTACTTGTAATGGCCCTCAATAGGAAGCAGGCGTTGAAAAGTCTGGAGTATTCATTGATAAAACCGTTGTAAGATTCATTTGGGTCATCCTCGTTAAGAAAAGTGGACCAATATGTGTGAGAAAGAGGCTTCTTTTCGCAATTGCATAAATTGCGTTCACAACTGCGAGGATCGTTCTTCGTTTGATTTCATTTCCGCAGTTCATATATGATTCATTTCATATATTATTCACACTCATTTCTTTCACGGGAACATATGAACCCACAACTGACCTGCTCCCAACGTCAGTGACTTCATAGCTCAGTTGGTTAGAGCATCGCACCGGTAATCGCGAGCTCTCGGGTTCAAATCCCGTTGAAGTCCTGAAAATTTTTCAGGCTTCTTTTCGCAATTTCATAAATTGCGTTCACAACTGCGAGGATCGTTCTTCGCTTGATTTCATTTCCGCAGTTCTTATATGATTCATTTCATATATTATTCACACTCACTTCTTTCACGGGAACATATGAACCCACAATTGACCTGCTCCCAACGTTAGTGGCTTCATAGCTCAGTTGGTTAGAGCATCGCACCGGCAATCGCGAGGTCTCGGGTTCAAATCCCGTTGAAGTCCTGAAATTTTTTTAAGGCTTCTTTTCGCAATTGCATAAATTGCGTTCACAACTGCGAGGAGCGTTCTTCGCTTGATTTCATTTCCGCAGTTCATATATGATTCATTTCATATATTATTCACACTCATTTCTTTCACGGGAACATATGAACCAACAATTGACCTGCTCCCAACGTCACTGGCTTCAAAGCTCAGTTGGTTAGAGCATCGCACCGGTAATCGCGAGGTCTCGGGTTCAAATCCCGTTGAAGTCCTGAAATTTTTTCAGGCTTCTTTTGGCAATTGCATAAATTGCGTTCACAACTGCGAGGATCGTTCTTCGTTTGATTTCATTTCCGCAGTTCTTATATGATTCATTTCATATATTATTCACACTCACTTCTTTCACGGGAACATATGAACCCACAATTGACCTGCTCCCAACGTTAGTGGCTTCATAGCTCAGTTGGTTAGAGCATCGCACCGGCAATCGCGAGGTCTCGGGTTCAAATCCCGTTGAAGTCCTGAAATTTTTTTAAGGCTTCTTTTCGCAATTGCATAAATTGCGTTCACAACTGCGAGGAGCGTTCTTCGCTTGATTTCATTTCCGCAGTTCATATATGATTCATTTCATATATTATTCACACTCATTTCTTTCACGGGAACATATGAACCCACAATTGACCTGTTCCCAACGTTAGTGGCTTCATAGCTCAGTTGGTTAGAGCATCGCACCGGTAATCGCGAGGTCTCGGGTTTAAATCCCGTTGAAGTCCTGAAATTTTTTCAGGCTTCTTTTCGCAATTGCATCAATTTCGTTTACAACTGCGAGGATCGTTCTTCGTTTGATTTCATTTCCGCAGTTCATATATGATTTATTTCATATATTATTCACAGAAAGAGAATTATTGAATTTCTTAATGTTGTCTTCATTAAAAGAGCGCTTGAAAATTTCTTTACCCCAACGCGCGGTGTAATTTCATCATGAAAATAGGCAAAGACGGGAGGATGATCTGAGAAATCATTTAGGACAATTCCATTGAACACATTTTTTGAAAGATGGTTGGTGAATATGTTGTCAATTAATGTCGGAGAGTGAGAAGTAAGACGCGATGGATTCGAAATGAGTGGAAAAAATGCTTGAGAGAATAAACTGTCGACGAATTCCTGAGTGTGTGCGTGATGATTGTATTGGAGAAGATCTAAATTAAAATCGCCCATTATATAGCATCGTTTATTGTCTTTAGAGATGTTGGAAAGAATATCATTAAATTTGTCAAGGAAAGAAGCTACACTTCGATTCGGCGGCCTATAAACAGTCCCAACAATAATGTTTTTTTCCCAAGAGGAACATTAATTTCGACAAAGAGAGATTCGATTAATTCAGGATAAGAAAAATTAATCAAGATCTTTGTGTAAATAAATACCTACTCCCCCACCGGATCTAGATTTGCGATAGTTTGAGATAAAATAATACCCGGTGATGTTTACTAGCTCTGAAGTGGCATCATTTACCCATGTTTCTGACACACCAACAACAGAGAAAGGCTTAAGAAGATTCCCCAACATTAGATTAAATTTATCGAAATTACCAAGTAAGCTACGAAGATTTAAATGCATTATGGAAAAGCTAACTTTTTTGGTCACAATATCAAGCCGATCATAAAGTTTGTCCTCAACAACATATTTTCTAGTAGGCAGGCGACTAAAAAAGTTTGATTCAGGATCTAGAAAGCTAGAAAGTGGATTGCTTAATTCTGGCTGCTCGATGGAATTAAATAAAAGCGTATCAAGGCGGTCACTGTCAAATTGTATAGGACCGTGGGACAATTCATACAAGGCTAGGTTGAAAGAGCTATCATCTAGATGGTTGAATGGAAGGGTAGATAGGAAGTGCGACTCATCTGCCATCAGAAAGTATCAGGAAAGATACAAATCTACTACATAAATAAATAAATAAATAAATAAATAAATTAATTAATTAATAAATAAGCAAAAAGTACTTAGCTCAACGGTAGTCCCTCTCGCTCTGCTAATCTCTCAAGGTCATTGTGAGACTTTATTAGAACTGGGCCAGAGTCTTCAGTTTTTCTCAGGTAAACAATAAAGTTCTTCGACCAGCAGAAATCTGAATGCGTTACGGGTTTGAAACTTTTTATCATCAACCAGGAGTTGTTGGAGCTTGGGAGTAAGATGATCAAATAATTTCACGTCTTGCATCGAGCATTCGGCTGGTAATCCAATAGATGTAGCTGAAACCTTGCAGGCATCCTTTCGTACATTCAAAACTTGATATTTCATGCTCCTTCGAGTGAATTTACATATTACTGGTCGCGGGCCAGAAGTTGCATTTCTGGTAGGAATGCGATGGGCAATATCAATGTCGTAATTGGCGATTGAGGCTCCCGTTTGTTTAAAAAGGTTTAAGCATAAGGCAGTAGTATCGGAGGCTGATTCATGCGCGTCAGCTTCTGGAAGGCCGTTGATCTTGATGTTGCACTGGTAACTGTAACGCTGAACTACATATCAATAACAGCTAAGGACGTTTTGGTGACCAATTTTGTTGAAAATTGTTTTCTAGTTTTTGTTTTCTTCTACTTTTTACGTCTATCGTTGAAGTTGTAATTGTAACTAGCTGTCGAGCTGACGTAAAAAC
This sequence comes from Pachyseris speciosa, assembly GCA_016490735.1. Lineage (NCBI taxonomy): Eukaryota > Metazoa > Cnidaria > Anthozoa > Scleractinia > Pachyseridae > Pachyseris > Pachyseris speciosa. Next base: position 733,961 of record JAEMWC010000233.1, on the reverse strand, counting down.
CAAATTTAGTAACAAAACAGCAGGCATATGATATAAATAGATTAAAGATATTTGTTTGAGGGAAAGTCATGTTAATGGACTAACTTCTGATGCATAAATATGAGGGATAAAAACATGTACTAGCTTGATAAACAGACGAAGCTAAGGCGGTTACCAAAACTGGCTTCGCAGTCCTAATCCCAGCAGTTGACACCCTGGTTATCAGAAAATGTCCCTTCTCGGCAAATATCCTTGTGAAAACATTACTGCTCCTACATATTTATCGTTTACGACGGCCTCTGGCGCTGCTCTGATTTCCATTGTGGCGTTCGTGGGAAACTTCCTTGTGATTCTTGCAGTTATCCTGCCATGCCATTTAACTACTTCATAGCGAATCTTAGTTTTGCAGATCTTGTCGTTGGACTCCTTCTGGCTCCTCTTTCTACCATGTATCACGTCTTGGAAGGACGTGGGATGCTAAGCGAGTGGTTCGTGGTTGAAATTGCGTATTTTGTAGCATTGACCGCTTCGCTTCTTAGCCTTATAGCTGTGGCGTTAGATCGTTATGCAGCCATTACATACCCTCTGATTTACAGAACGAAGCTGAACCCATTGCGAGCAGTGTTAGCCTCTGTGGTGGTCTGGATCACCTCCATTTTGCTATCTATGATTTATTTTGCCGTTGGCTACAACAGATTTCGATTCATTTTTGCCACAACGGCTGTAGCAAGTACCTTCCTTGTGTTGATCATCACCAGCGCAAAAATTTTCAAGTATTTGCGGAATCAAATCGTTCATTGGGACAGTCTGCACGACAACTCAAAAGAAAACATGGTCATGAAAAAAGCGATCCTTTGGGAAAAGAGGATAACCAAGACTCTTGTTATCTTATTATTGCTATTCTTAGCTTGCTATCTGCCGTCATACATTTGTATTTACATCATAAACTTCTGCGTCAATTGCGATTGTGAATTTATTCACTGGGTGCGAGATATCCAAGTTCTTTGTGCAATGACAAATTCCGCAGTGAATCCATTTGTGTATGCTTGGAGATTGAGCAATTTTCGAAAAGCTTTTAAGAGCATCCTAACCTGCCATACAAGCCTGGATCGGCTGCGATCTATTTCTTTTAATCGGCAATTATCCACAGTTAGTATAAATACCACCAGTGGACAAGTTAACCCAGTAGGAATCAGCTGGAGGGAGATAGTAACAGATTAAGTTCTCTTTTGTCTGGTACGAATTTAGAACTTAAAATGATCAGCCATACAAGCGTTAGCCTGTATCGAGTGCGATCGTTTTCATATAATGTGCAATTGCAAAGCAACCAGGTTTGTTATTGCAATATTGAAGTAATTGTGGACAAACGTCTCTTCCTCGTCTCTGCATGATCATTTCTCTGCTAACTGACAAACGTCTCTTCCTCGTCTCTGCATGATCATTTCAGTGCTAACTGTAACTGTACTAGAACGTCAGTTTAAGTCAATTGAGCGTCACTTGAAGTCGTCGATCATAAAAGGTTAAATTTTATGTTTCTTCGCTCAATTCAAATTTCCCCTCATTGTTTTATTTTGTTTTAGGAAAGGATGACACTAAGACAAACTTTCGGAGCGTTGTACTGACATTAGATAAAGTTTCACTTTTTTGAAAAGTTGAAGCACTAGCAAGTATTAAAAGGGAGTAAAGGGTAAAATTACGATGAACGGATAGATGACTCATATCGAGCCATGATACAAATATTGTAATTGACGCATGTTACAATAAATATGTTTTCACACTATGACATTTTTGCAATAAATGTCAAATTTCTTACGCGCTCATTGGCTAATTTTTATCATCAGTAAGAGTTCAGACAGGTTAACTTTTAATCTTCACGAAGATGAGAGCTATACTCCGGACTTCGGTCTTTTCAACTTTAGTTTTGTAGATAGCACTCTCTCTGAGTGGGAAAAAGAAATAGAATGATGACATCTGATGCTGAATTTATCCCCTGCATGTGTATTAAGGCGATTCCTCAAAATTGCATGGCGCATCCCTACTGCGCATAATTTATAGCGTCAATTAGCTCTTGCACGCGCACATTACAAACATGGCGTATTTGTCTTGACATTGAGCCTAAATTTTCCTTTTGTCGTCGTGTTGCAAAGAAACGACCACGGTGACCACCTTTTTTTCATTGGTGTTATTGATTAATTATTGGGGATAGTAGAATTTTGATTATTTATATAAATGACGAAATCTGCATTTGGAGCTAGGGAGTTGAACAATCAGGTCACAGACTCAATAATAACCATTATTTGTGGACCAATAGAATTTAAGCGCATACAAGTAGACCAAAATACAAAACAGATACACATGCAAACGGCGTTCGTCATTGCGAGGCTGCTCCGCCATACTTTAGTTTGTACAGTTTAACAATCATTACACGAGTGCGAAAACCCCCACAAAATAGAAGGAAAACAGAACCATTGTATAAGGCTTATATGTTTTGCGCGTACATTTGGTAATCAAACTGACAGCGCCCTCCCTTTTCTAAACTTGTTAGACGTTCTAACAGTAGATAATGTGTATCGACTCCATGCTTTAAAATTGACGCATCTATGGCACAAAGGTCTGCTACCAGATTTGTTTAAAAGTTATTTTCAATATGCAAGTAGCATTCACGGGAATAACACAATATAAGCTTCCAAAAAAAAAAAAGTTATTAAGTGGACAAGTAAATCCAGTGGAAATAAGCTGGAGGAAAATAGCGACAGATGAGGCAGTTCACATCTGTCTGATAAGAATATAGCACTTAGACCAACTTCGTGTCATTAATACATGTAGTGAGACAGGTACTTATAGATAAAGTTCACATTATTACCTCCTCAAATTAAATTACGTAATCAAAATTGCCTCAATATATATACTAAAATTTAAAATGACGTAAGAGTATTGTGTAGCCTAGGAATCAAGTCACATTTAATGGCAGAATTTATCTTGCCCACTGCGCCTTCTGATGAAGGGCTAACGCTCGCTCGAAACGTCAGCTTTTCGAATCCCTGTGCGGTGGTAAATTTACATTATAAACTCCGTTGATAATGCAAATTTACTTGGGAAAGCTGCCTGTCTAAAGACAGTAGTTGCCAAAAAGAAAATATAGGTAGGTGATTTCGTGTGAAACAAAAACGGATACTTAAATCAAATGTGATGACATCGTGATGATTTGTTGTTGCAATACTGTAGTTATTATGGACAAACGTCTCTTGCTTGTCTGTGCATGATCATTGTTGTGCTAACTATATTGGTACCAGGGCGTCAGTTGAGGTCAATTGAGCGTCAATTGAAGTCGATCATGAAAGGTTAAATTTTATGTATCTGACCAATTTGATTTTTTTTAATAGTGGCATATATAAATATTATAATTTTGAGCCAAACATACCTGAATATGACTGATTTAGTTAAGGGCCAACATAAAGTGAATTCAATCTGTTGGGACTCGCTTCTTTATCTATATACTGTCAAGGTAATTGTCGTAGACAGCTCGAAGTGTCTATCTGAAAAATCGAGGGTGCAAGCCATCAACCAACGCATTTCCGAGTTTTCGCGCCAAGTCACTGCATGGATAATACACTTTCAGAGTTTTGATTGGTTAAGAGGCCGTAGGATACCATCTATTACACCATGCTCGAAAAATGGTGGCCATACAATAGTTTTCTGTTCTCTGTAGAGCAACGAAATCTGCAAAATCCAGATATATGGCAATTATTCCACTCGCGCATGTTGGATATGAGATGATAAATAGCCAACTCGCTACTATGCTCCTCCTTGGCTATGTAACATCTCATATCCAACTCGCGCTCGGGTAATAATTGTTTAACTGTACAAACTAAAGTGTGGCGGAGCAGTCTCGAAATGACAAACACCAATTGCATATGCGCCTGTTTTGGTCTACGTCAGATACACTTAAATTCTATAGGCCTGTGACCTAAATAAATTGTCAGTTCATTTGTAACTGTGTTTTACCAATTTTCTACTTGAACGCAACAACTTCAACTGGTACTATTGAGACGCTAACCTAGCAAAAAGTCGGCCAAATGCACTGCACTGTTTGACCGCTCCCTAAATTGTGCCTGACGACACTACAGCTAATTTCTCACAACATTTCGTTGCTACCGCAGTTGATGCTTTCCCAACGATTACGCGGCTGGTCGGCAGCCACCCTTCTCGAACTGATTTGGATACTTTTCTGCTCTCCACATCTATCTTTAAACTTGTATACGTAAACTACTTGTCGAGCCGACGTAGAAACCAAATTTAATAAGTAAACAGCAGCCATATAATATTGATAGCAAAGATGTTTGCTTCAGCGCCTGAGTCATATGGAATGACTAGCTGCAGATGCATAAACATGAAGGCTAAAAACATGTACTAACCTAATGACCAATATGTCTGCAGTTTGTTAAACAGACAAAGCTCATGCGGTTACCAAAACTGGCTTCACAGTCTTCACATATGATATAAATAGATTAAAGATATTTGGTTGAGGTAATGTCGTAATTGGCGAGTGACGCTCCCGTTTGTTTAAAAAGGTTTAAGCATAAGGCAGTAGTATCGGAGGCTGATTCATGCGCGTCAGCTTCTGGAAGGCCGATGATCTTGATGTTGCACTGGTAACTGTAACGCTGAACTACATATCAATAACAGCTAAAGACGTTTTGGTGGCCAATTTTGTTGAAAATTGTTTTTTAGTCTTTGTTTTCTTCTACTTTTTACGTCTATCGTTGAAGTTGTAATTGTAACTAGCTGTCGAGCTGACGTAAAAACCAAATTTAGTAACAAAACAGCAGGCATATGATATAAATAGATTAAAGATATTTGGTTGAGGGAAAGTCATGTTAATGGACTAACTTCTGATGCATAAATATGAGGGATAAAAACATGTACTAGCTTGATGACCAATATATCTGCAGCTTGATAGACAGACGAAGCTAAGGCGGTTACCAAAACTGGCTTCGCAGTCCTAATCCCAGCATTTGACACCCTGGTTATCAGAAAATGTCCCTTCTCGGCAAATATCCTTGTGAAAACATTACTGCTCCTACATATTTATCGTTTACGACGGCCTCTGGCGCTGCTCTGATTTCCATTGTGGCGTCCGTGGGAAACTTCCTTGTGATTCTTGCAGTTATCCTGAATCCAAACAAAGACTTAAGGTCGCCATTTAACTACTTCATAGCGAATCTTAGTTTTGCAGATCTTGTCGTTGGACTCCTTCTGGCTCCTCTTTCTACAGTGTATCACGTTTTGGAAGGACTTGGGATGCTAAGCAAGTGGTTCGTGGTTGAAATTGCGTATTTTGTTATTTTGTAGCATTGACCGCTTCGCTTCTTAGCCTTATAGCTGTGGCGTTAGATCGTTATGCAGCCATTACATACCCTCTGATTTACAGAACGAAGCTGAACCCATTGCGAGCGGTGTTAGCCTCTGTGGTGGTCTAGATCACCTCCATTTTGCTATCCATGAATTATTTTGCCGTTGGCTACAACAGATTTCGATTCATTTTTGCCACAACGGCTGTAGCAAGTACCTTCCTTGTGTTGATCATCACCAGCGCAAAAATTTTCAAATATTTGCGGAATCAAATCGTTCATTGGGACAGTCTGCACGACAACTCAAAAGAAAACATGGTCATGAAAAAAGCGATCCTTTGGGAAAAGAGGATAACCAAGACTCTTGTTATCTTATTATTGCTATTCTTAGCTTGCTATCTGCCGTCATACATTTGTATTTACATCATAAACTTCTGCGTCAATTGCGATTGTGAATTTATTCACTGGGTGCGAGATATCCAAGTTCTTTGTGCAATGACAAATTCCGCAGTGAATCCATTTGTGTATGCTTGGAGATTGAGCAATTTTCGAAAAGCTTTTAAGAGCATCCTAACCTGCCATACAAGCCTGGATCGGCTGCGATCTATTTCTTTTAATCGGCAATTATCCACAGTTAGTATAAATACCACCAGTGGACAAGTTAACCCAGTAGGAATCAGCTGGAGGGAGATAGTAACAGATTAAGTTCTCTTTTGTCTGGTACGAAGTTAGAACTTTAAATGATCAACCATACAAGCGTTAGCCTGTATCGAGTGCGATCGTTTTCATATCATGTGCAATTATCAACAGTTAGTTTATGAGCACAAGTGGACAAGTCGTTGGCAAAAGAAAATGTAGGTAGACAGGAGCCCATAGGCTCCTAAGGTAGATTACTCGGTACAAAGCAACCACGTTGACGGTTTGTCATTGCAATATTGAAGTAATTGTGGAGAAACGTCTCTTCCTCCTCTCTGCATGATCATTTCCGTGCAAACTATAACTGTACTAGAACGTCAGTTGAAGTCAATTGAGCGTCACTTGAAGTCGTCGATCATAAAAGGTTAAATTTTATGTATCTTCGCTCAATTCAAATTTCCTCTCCTTATTGTTTTATTTTGTTTTAGGAAAGGATGACACTAAGACAAACTTTCGGAGCGTTGTACTGACATTAGATAAAGTTTCACTTTTTTGAAAAGTTGAAGCACTAGCAAGTATTAAAAGGGAGTAAAGGGTAAAATTACGATGAACGGATAGATGACTCATATCGAGCCATGATACAAATATTGTAATTGACGCATGTTACAATAAATATGTTCTCACACTATGACATTTTTGGAATAAATGTCAAATTTCTTACGCGCTCATTGGCTAATTTTGATCATCAATAAGACTTCAGACAGGTTAACTTTTAATCTTCACGAAGATGAGAGCTATACTCCGGACTTCGCTCTTTTCAACTTTAGTTTTGTAGATACCACTCTCTCTGAGTGGGAAAAAGAAATAGAATTATGACATCTGATGCTGAATTTATCGCCTGCACGTGTATTAAGGCGATTCCTCAAAATATCATGGCGCATCCCTACTGCGCATAATTTATGGCGTCAATTAGCTCTTGCACGCGCACATTACAAACATGGCGTATTTGTCTTGACATTGAGCCTAAATTTTCCTTTTGTCGTCGTGTTGCAAAGAAACGACCACGGTGACCACCTTTTTTTCATTGGTGTTATTGATTAATTATTGGGGATAGAGGAATTTGGATTATTTATATAAATGACGTGAAAATCTGCATTTGGAGCTAGGGAGTTGAACAATCAGGTCACAGACTCAATAATAACCATTATTTGTGGACCAATAGAATTTAAGCGCGTACAAGTAGACCAAAATACAAAACAGATACACATGGAAACGGCGCTCGGCACTGCGAGGCTTCTCCGCCATACTTTAGTTTGTACAGTTTAACAATCATTACACGAGTGCGAAAACCCCCACAAAATAGAAGGAAAACAGAACCATTGTATAAGGCTTATATGTTTTGCGCGTACATTTGGTAATCAAACTGACAGCGCCCTCCCTTTTCTAAACTTGCTAGACGTTCTAACAGTAAATAATGTGTCTCGACTCCATGCTTTAAAATTGACGCATCTATGGCACAATGGTCTGCTACCAGATTTGTTTAAAAGTTATTTTCAATATGCAAGTAGCATTCACGGGAATAACACAATATAAGCTTCCAAAAAAAAAAATTTTTTTTAAGTGAACAAGTAAATCCAGTGGAAATAAGCTGGAGGAAAATAGCGACAGTTGAGGCAGTTCACATCTGTCTGATAAGAATATAGCACTTAGACCAACTTCGTGTCATTAATACATGTAGTGAGACAGGTACTTATAGATAAAGTTCATATTATTACCTCCTCAAATTAAATTACGTAATCAAAATTGCCTCAATATATATACTAAAATTTAAAATGACGTAAGAGTATTGTGTAGCCTAGGAATGAAGTCACATTTAATGGCAGAATTTATCTTGCCCACTGCGTCTTCTGAGTTGAAGTACTTTGGAAAGGTTGTCCATTCGCTCTGACGAAGGGCTAACGCTCGCTCGAAACGTCAGCTTTTCGAATCCCTGTGCGGTGGTAAATTTACATTATCAACTCCGTTGATAATGCAAATTTACTTGGGAAAGCTGCCTGTCTAAAGACAGTAGTTGCCAAAAAGAAAATATAGGTAGGTGATTTCGTGTGAAACAAAAACGGATACTTAAATCAAATGTGATGACATCGTGATGATTTGTTATTGCCATACTGTAGTTATTATGGACAAACGTCTCTTGCTTGTCTGTGCATGATCATTGTTGTGCTAACTATATTGGTACCAGAGCGTCAGTTGAGGTCAATTGAGCGTCAATTGAAGTCGATCATGAAAAGTTAAATTTTATGTATCTGACCAATTTGATTTTTTTTAATAGTGGCATATATAAATATTATAATTTTGAGCCAAACATAACTGAATATGACTGATTTAGTTAAGGGCCAACATAAAGTGATTTGAATCTGTCGGGACTCGCTTCTTTATCTATATACCGTCAAGGTAATTGTTGTAGACTGCTCGCAGTCTCTATCTGAAAAATCGAAAGTGCAAGCCATCAACCAACGCATTTCCGATTTTTCGCGCCAAGTCACTGCATAGATAATACACTTTCAGAGTTTTGATTGGTTAAGAGGCCGTAGGATACCAGCCATTATACCATGCTCGAAACATGGTGACCATACAATGGTCTTGTGTTCTCTGTAGAGCAACGAAATCTGCAAAATCCAGCGATATCGCAATTATTCCACTCGCGCATGTTGGATATGAGATGATAAATAGCCAACTCGCTACTATGCTCCTCCTTGGCTATGTAACATCTCATATCCAACTCGCGCTCGGGTAATAATTGTTTAACTGTACAAACTTAAGTGTGGCAGAGCAGCCTCGAAATGACAAACACCAATTGCATATTCGCCTGTTTTGGTCTACGTCAGATACACTTAAATTCTATAGGTCTGTGGCCTAAATAAGTTCATTGTAACTATGTTTTACCAATTTTCTACATGAACGCGACAACTTCAACTGGTACTATTGAGACGCTAACCTAGCAAAAAGTCGGCCAAATGCACTGCACTGTTTGACCGCTCCCTAAATTGTGCCTGACGACACTGCAGCTGATTTCGCACAACATTTCGTTGCTACCGCAGTTTTTGGTTCCCCAGCGATTGCGCGGCTGGTCAGCAGCCACCCTTCTGGAGCTTATTTGGATACTTTTCTGCTCTCCACATCTATCTTTAAACTTGTAAACGTAAACTACTTGTCGAGCTGAGGTAGAAACAAAATTTAATAAGTAAACAGCAGCCACATTATATTGATAACAAAGATATTTGCTTCAGCGCATGAGTCATATTGAATGACTAGCTGCAGATGGATAAACATGAAGGCTAAAAACATGTAGTAATGACCAATATGTCAGTAGTTTGTTAAACAGACAAAGCTCATGCGGTTACCAAAACTGGCTTCACAGTCTTAATCCCAGCATTTGACACCCTGGTTATCAGAAAATGTCCCTTCTCGGCAAATATTCTTGTGAAAATATTACTCCTCCCACTGCTCTAATTTCCATTGTGGCGTCCGTGGGAAACTTCCTTGTGATTCTTGCAGTTCTCCTGAATCCAAACAAAGACTTCAAGATGCCATTTAACTTCTTCATAGCGAATCTTAGTTTTGCAGATCTTGTTGTTGGACTCGTTCTTGCTCCTCTTTCTGCGGCGTATCACGTTTTGGAAGGACTTGGGATGCTAAGTGCTATCCATGATTTATTTTGCCGTTGACAAACATATTTCGATTCATTTTTGCTTCCACCGCTGTAGCAACCACCTTCCTTGTGTTGATCATCACCAACGCAAATATTTTCAAGTATTTGCGGAATCAAATCGTTCATCGGGACAGTTTGCACGACAACTCAAAAGAAAGCTTCGCCAAGAAACGAGCGATCATTCGAGAAAAGAGGATAACCAAGACTCTTGTTATCTTGTTATTGTATTGTTGCTATTCTTAGCTTGCTATCTGCCGTCATGCATTTGTATTTACATCATAAACTTCTGCATCAATTGCGATTGTGAATTTATTCATTGGGTGCGGGATATCCAGGCTCCTTTGGCAATGGCAATCTCCGCAGTGAAGCCATTTGTGTATGCCTGGAGGTTTGCCAATTTCCGCAGAGCTTATAAAAGCATCCTAACGTGTCATACAAACTTGGATCGGCTGCGATCGATTTTATTCAATCGAAAATTATCAACAGTTTGTCTTAATACCACAAGTGGACCAGTTAACCCGGTGGGAATAACCTGGAGGGAAATAGCGACAGATTAATTAAGTTCACATCAGTCTGATGAAGAATATAGAATGATATAATATAAATGATCAACCATACAAGCCTGAATCGGGTGCGATCGATTTCATGCATGTTATTTCATATGTAAAAGGATACAGGAAAGATATGCATCGCTCTACATATTTTTATTATATCTTTTTTCTGTATATAAGAAAATTTAAGCATTGTAAAGGAATGATGTTTTATTCTGTGTTTTTTGTAGCCGCACGCAGATTTACATGGTGGAAACCAGCCAATGGCCACTCTGATGACTTTTTCAATTGTTCCTTGGCCTAAGTTAATTCCTAAAACTTGATATAACTAGTGTATAAATGTTAAGAATAAAAGTTGAAGTTGAAGTTGAAGCGATTGTCAACAGTTTGTTTAAGAGCACACGTGGAAAAGTAAATCCAGTGGAAATCAGCTGAGGGGAAATAACGACTGATTAATCAAGTTCACATCTGTTTGATATGAATATAGCACTTAGACCAACTTCTTGTCATCAGTAATGCGCCAGGAAAGTAGTTAAGGTTGACTATCCATCTCTTCAAATTAGATTATGTAATCAAAATTGCCTCAATATATGTCCAAAACTTTAAAATGACGTTAAAGCATTGTGAAGCCTAGGAATCAAGTCACATTTAATGGCCGAGAATCACATTGCCCATTATGCTTTTTGAGTTGAAGTACTTGGAAAAACTGACTGGCTAAAGACAGTCGTTGCCAAAAGAAAAAATATAAGGAGATGATTCGGTATAAATAAACCCTAGATACTTATATTAAACGTGATGACGTAGTGACGCTTTGTTATTGCAATACTGTAGAAATTATGGAGAAACGTCTCTAGATCGTCTATGCATGATCATTTCTGTGCTAACTATAATTTTACTAGAACGTCAGTTGTGGTGAGGCTCATTTGAAGTCGATAACGAAAAGTTAAATTTTATTTATGTTCGCGCAATTCAAATTTTCCTTCCACGTTTTTAATTGATTCATTTCTTTCGATAGTGGTATATAGTCCAATTTTGAACCCAACATAACTGAAAATTGTGACCCAATATGACTAATTTTGTTATTAAGGCCAACATAAATATTGAATTCAACCTGTTGGGCCGCACTTCTTTATCTATATTCTGTATAGGTAATTGTAGTTGCAGACTGCTTGCAGTCCCCTTCTGAAAAATCGAAAGCGCAAGCAATCAACCAACTCATTTCAGAGCGAGGTAGTTTCTTTGCAACACGACGATAAAGAGATAATTTAGGCTGACAAAGCTCAATGTCAAGACAAATACGCCATGTTTCTAATGTGGGCATGCACGAGCGCGCGCTAAATGATTCTATAGGTGCAAAACACACACACACACACACACACACACACACACACACACACACACACACATATATATATATATATATATATATATATATATTCACCTCATTATATAAATATTAATATATATATATATTTATTTATATTTATATTTATATAATGAAGTGAATAGTTCGCGCGTTGTGATTGGTTCTTAGCTATGATCTATTAGAGGACAGATGCACAGATTACGTCATCATGACCCACTTTTATCTAGAAAAGTGAAAATAAACAAATTTTTTCGCTTGCATTTTGTTTCTTATTATATAAAACAAATAGATCCCATGTGGCCGTGCGTCTTCTCAGTAATAGATCACAGAAGACGTCAAAATGTGATAAAAACATCAGTGACACACTCGCCTGCGACTCGTGTGCCACTTCTTGACGTCATCTGTGATCCATTACTGAACAGACGCACGGCAACATGGAATCTATTTGTTAAATATATATATATATATTAAATTACCCTTCGATACAAAAAGGACTCAATAGCTTTTTAGGATCAGATCAGTAGCGGGCGTGGAGAGGCTAGGAGATAATCAAGAATCGGTGTAAGAATTATAAGAGGCTTAAAGTAGGACGTTTTACCCGGAAACGTTGGTGAGTAACTTTGTTTGATTAGTCCTTTCGTTAGGTTATTCTATTGTACTTGCTTATTTAGATTGCTTGTTGTTATGTGAACGCCCAGTTGTGTTATTTGTTACTCGCGTGTACAAACTGATTTCTCGCTATTAGTAATTTTAGCCTTGTAAATATTGTAATTTCAGTCGACCACATCGTTATGTAATCAAGGGAATAAAATAGAATTAAATAGTGGCAACGATTGGGTCATTTTCCTCGGTGTATAGTGGTGTGTGTTGCAACGACAACTTTTCGAAGTTTAGGATTTCACCCGTGGCTCAGTTCGAGTCTGGCCACCTACAGTCGACAACGTGGGAACTCCCGCACGAAAGCGAAAACTTAAGAAAAGAAAGAAATTTGAACACGAAAACAAAGGGAAACAATGGCAACGAATGCCAAAAGCGAAGTAGATCCGTCAATAGATTTTAACGAACCCTGCGAAACAGAGAAAAAGCAACAAAGGTCCTCCCCTCGCGAAGAACAAGACACGATGGAATCTGATCTCAAAGACAAACGTCATCGCACGTGATCCGAAAAAGGTCTACAAATGGACCTAGACGATGCACGGAAGAAACGAAATAGAGCCGGTAATGCTCTTAAGAAACAAATCGAACTTGTAGACGGTTTGTTAAGACAATCAAAAGATATTATCGCCCTTACAGCCGGCCTTGAAGGTCTACAAATGAAAATGGATTCCCTTAAGTCCTTACACGAAACGATAGCTAATGTAACGCTAGAATTGCGTGAAGATGACACCGGAGACTTCGATTACTTTTCATCGATGTCTGATTTATTTGTCGATTGTGTCGCCGACGTTAAAGCTCGAATTAAAATGCTAGAAGAAGAGAGAGTGGAATTATTGTCTCAGCGATCTCGCTCCTCGATCCGAACGGACCGAACAAGCACTTCGAAAAATTCACAGCGCACTTCGTCTTCAATGCGTGCAGCTGCGGATGCCGCCGCGCTACAAGTAAAAATGAACAGTCTGAAAAGACAACAAGAATTTGACCGGAAACAAGAACTCTTGAAACATCAACAGAGAGAACTCGAAAGGTTAGAAGAGCAAGAGCGCCTTCGGGGAGAGCTAGAGGCGGCCAAAGCGAGACGAGACATACTCGAACAACTCGTAGATAAAACATCACCCAAAGCAGTAGAAGATCTGGGGAACAACGTCTCCGAAACAAACTCGCAAAGGCAAGAGGACGAAAGACCTGAGAGCAATGAGGAGCTTAATTTAGACAACATTGCTTCAGTTCCGATGAGACACCAGCCATCCCCCCGGCGGCACAACCGGACTCGCACTCCCCAGTCTTTCCTTCAACTTCGTTTGGGGCGCAACTCTCTCCTCAGTTACAAAAACTGCAGCAAGAAAATACCGAAATTCAGCGACAGCAGCTTCAGCTCCTTAAGAAAATGACTCTACCCATTCCGAAACCACCCGTCTTCAATGGAAACATTCTCGAATACCCAAAGTGGTCCAGCGCCTTTGACGCCCTAATCGAGGAAGATGCAGTGAAGCCCAGTCATAAACTTTACTATCTCGGCGAATACACGACAGGAAAGGCCCAGGCGATGATCAATGGATTACTTGGACTCCAGACGGAGGACGCTTACTTGAGGGCAAGAAACATTCTTAAGGACCGCTTTGGCGACCCCTTCAAAGTGTACGAAGCCTACCGCCAGAAACTGTGGGCGTGGCCCGTTTGTTCCACAGCTACCCAACTCCAAGAATTCAGCGATTTTCTCGTAATGACAGAAGAAACCATGAAAACAGTCAAATATCTCAAGGAGTTTGATAACTTCTCTGCAATTAGACAGTTAGTTGCTCGCCTGCCAACGTACTACACAAATAAATGGAGAGACACCGCCAAGAAGGTGGAAAGCAAGTCAGGCGAATACACCTTCCATAACTTTGTCAGTTATGTTCAAGAAGCCGCGTCAGACGCAACTCACCCTGTCTTCTCCCACGAAGCACTAGCTGCCACCAGAAAGGAAATCCAACAAGGAGGCTACAGAGATAGTAAGCGACCCATACCCGAAAGGAAAAGAGACGGCAACATGAGAGTTGGATCAACCTTTGCTACCAACACAGGAAACGAAGAACGCGTAGAAAACAAACCACCTCCAAACAAAGTCAAATGTTTCCTCTGTCACAAGCCACACGAGTAGGAACACTGCGAAGAGTTCCTAAAGAAATCAGTAACCGAAAGAAAGGAATATGCAAGAGCTAAAGGTCTATGCTTCGCATGCTTGGCCAGAGGTCACATGACGCGACAATGCGAACAGAAAAGGAGATGTCGGATTTGTAACAAACCGCACGTGACAGCCCTGCACCTCTATGAACCAGTTGCACCTAAGAAGGATGGAGAACTGGAAAACTCGAATGGAGATGACTCAGAAAGGGCGACAAGCAGTTGTGTGAGCGTTTGTCACGCCAGCAATGGTAACGCAACAAGTAACGCGATAAGCGCGCTAATTGTCCCAGTATGGCTTCATCACAAGGACAATCCCGAAAGAGAGACTCAAGTGTATGCAGTCCTTGATGACCAGAGCGACACTTGCTTCGTAACAGACGAAGTTTGCGAAAACCTCGGTCTTAAAGGCCCCGAAGTTACATTGCAACTAGGAACAATGCACGCTGTTGAGAACATTAACACCATGAAAATCAATGGTCTCATCGTTTCCCGCTATGACAAGCTAGTCAAAATCGAACTTCCGAAATTATACACCAGAAACCAGATTCCCGCCAGAAGGGAGCAGATACCGCGACCAGAAACCGCGCAATCCTGGAAACACCTTCGTCCAATCGCAAACAAGATTCCTCCGTACTATCAAGACCTCAAGGTTGGCGTACTTATTGGCAGCAATTGCGTCCAAGCGATCAAACCTCGCGAGGTGATCCCTGGAAAGCCTAGAGACCCCTACGCCATTCGTACCGCACTTGGCTGGGGCTTGATCGGCGCCTCACTCTCAAACGGCGAAAACGAAGAAGAACACAAAGTTATCCATTCTGAATGTTTTCGAATTACAACCAAGGAAATTGGTGACCAGGAAACTACAGCACGATGCTTTATTCAGCAAGTTCACCACAAGGAAGTGATTAGTCCCTTTACAGTTTCCAAGATGTTCGAACGAGACTTCTCGGAAGGTGAGAGGCACAGCAAAGCGTTGTCACAAGAAGATAGAAGATTTCTACAAAACATGAAAGTGGGAATCCACCTCACTGAAGACCATCACTATGAGATGCCTTTGCCATTCCGTCGAGATGAGACTGAACTTCCTTCGAACAAAAAAACAGCGGAGACTCGACTCCACCAGCTGAAAAGACGCTTTACGAGAGACCCCAAATACAAAGAGGACTATGTATCCTTTATGAACGAAATGATAAGAGCCGGCTACGCTGAAAGAGCCCCCAAGAAGAATTCAAAGTCTTGGTATCTCCCTCATCATGGAGTGTACCACCCCAAGAAACCAGGAAAAATCAGAGTAGTGTTTGATTGCTCGGCAGAATTTGAAGGCCACTCCCTGAACCGGCAACTGTTACAAGGACCTGACCTGACCAACTCACTGTTGAGTCCTGTGCCGCTTTCGCCAAGAACCCGTAGCATTTGCATGCGACATCGAGGGTGTTTCATCAAGTTAAAGTTAACGAAGAACATCGCGACTATTTGCGTTTCCTGTGGTGGGACCAGGGCGATACCACGAAAGAACCTACGGAATACAGAATGACCGTTCATCTGTTTGGTGCTGCTTCCTCCCCAGGATGTGCGAATTTGGCTCTCAAAACTACCGCTGAAGACAACGAGAAGAATCTTGGAACTGAAACTGCAGAATTTCTCAGCAAGAACTTCTACGTAGACGATGGGCTGAAGTCCGTTAAGACTGTCAAAGAAGCCATCGTTCTCATACAGAAAAGTAAGGAGATGTGTAAGCAAGGAGGTTCTCGCTTACACAAGTTCATCTCTAATCGGAAGGAGGTGATCGAGTCAATTCCAGCCGAAGATCGCGCAAAGGGTATTAAGGATCTCGATCTTGAGCACGAGGAGCTTCCGTCAGAACGAGTGCTGGGAATCGAGTGGTGCGTGGAAAGTGACGCATTTCAATTTCGCATCACACTAAAGGACAAGCCCTTTACAAGACGGGGAATCCTTTCAACCGTAAGTTCAATCTGTGACCCCCTGGGATTCGCCGCCCCCTTCCTCCTTCAAGGGAAAAGAATCCTTCAAGATCTGTGTAAAGAGAACGTCGAATGGGACGATCCAATACCTGAAGAACTAAGAGCCAGATGGGAAAAATGGAGAAGCGAACTAGTCCTCCTAGAAGAAATGAAGATTACAAGATGCTACAAGCCAAACGACTTTGGCGAAATCAAGACTATCGAAGTTCACCACTTCTCAGACGCCAGTGCTGACGGCTATGGACAATGTTCCTACCTACGACTGGTCGATGACAAGAATCGTGTCCACTGTTCGTTCCTGCTGGGCAAGGCTCGAGTGACACCATTAAAGCCAGTCACGATACCAAGATTAGAGTTAACAGCCGCTCTTGTTTCTGTCAAAGTCAGCCAGACACTTCAAGAAGAGCTTGAATACGACGAGGTGGATGAATTCTTTTGGACTGATAGCAAGGTCGTCCTAGGATATATTAACAACGATGCCCGCCGTTTTCACACGTTTGTTGCAAACCGTGTACAGCAAATTAGAGACCACACTTCTTTAAAACAATGGCTTTACATCGACACGAAAAACAACCCTGCTGATGATGCCTCCCGCGGCCTCAGTGCGAAGAGCCTTGTTGAAAAGAAGCGTTGGATAAATGGACCCGCATTCTTGTGGGATAATGAAGACAGCTGGAAGATCCCTGATCCGGAGCACAACTTTCTCAAGCTAGCTCCTGACGATAAAGAAGTCAAGAAGATTTCTGTTTTCACGACAGCAGTTAAGAAAGATCCAATATCCCTATCACAACGCCTGGAGTACTTCTCCCATTGGTTCCGAGCAAAGAGAGCTACAGCCGTTTGCAGAAGATACCTTTACACACTCCTAGAGAGAATACGATCGAGGAAAGCGCAACCGCAAGACGGAAACAAGACTGCAACCCAGAAATTCCAGACAGTCAACGTAGAAGAACTGAAGGGTGCGGAGCGTGAGATCATCAAACAAGTTCAAGGAGATGCCTTCGAGAAGGAGATCAAAACTCTCACGTCCCTCACATCGACCAACGAAATGCAAAGAGACGAAGCCAGGAAACGAAACCAAGAAATAAAACAAGCCAGCATGCTCTATCGCCTCGATCCCTTCTTGGACAAAGAGGGAATTCTTAGAGTGGGTGGAAGGATCCAACAAGCCAGCCTTCATGAAGATATTAAGAATCCAGTCATTCTTCCAAGGAAGGCACACATCACTGAGCTTGTAATAAAAGATTTTCACGAGAAAGCCCACCACCAAGGCAGAGGGTTTACTCTGAATGAAATTCGCTCGAATGGTTACTGGATCATCGGATGCAGTGGTGCTGTGTCAAACTTTATTAAGAACTGCGTCACCTGCCAGCGATTACGAGCGAAGGTCCAAGAGCAAAAAATGGCAGACCTTCCCAAAGAACGAGTGGAACCATCTCCCCCCCTTACCTATTGCGGCGTCGACCTGTTCGGGCCATGGTATGTGAAAGAAGGTCGCAAGGAACTGAAGCGATATGGCTTGCTCTTTACTTGTATGGCCTCGCGAGCTATCCACCTAGAAGTCTGCAATACCATGGAAACGGATTCCTTCCTAAATGCATTGCGAAGATTTATCTGTAGGCGTGGTCCCATACGTCAACTACGAGCCGACCAAGGATCGAATTTTATCGGCGCCAGACGTGAACTACGTGAGGCCCTCAATGAAATGGACCAAGACAAGATCAAATCTGATCTACTGAAAAGGAACTGCGACTGGATAGAATTTAACTTCAATGCTCCCAAGGCCAGTCACATGGGAGGTGTGTGGGAGAGGCAAATTAGAACCGTAAGAAGTGTCCTCACCGCACTCTTGGAGAAGAATGGGAGCCAGCTGAACGACGAAGCCCTGCGAACGTTCATGTGCGAGGCAGAAGCAGTGGTAAACAGCCGTCCACTCACTTCTGATAACACGACATCATCCGTTTCACCAGAAGCCCTGACGCCAAATCACCTCCTCACCATGAAAACCAAGATCATTCTACCACTCCCAGGAGTCTTTCAAGACGCTGATAAATATTCAAGGAAGCAGTGGCGACGCGTTCAGCATCTAACAAACGAGTTCTGGACTCGTTGGAGGAAGGAATTTCTTCACGCCTTACAAGAACGACAGACGTGGGTACGTCCACGAAGAAACATGCAAACTGGAGACGTCGTTCTCGTCAAGGACGACAACGCCCCCCGTAACCAGTGGCAACTAGCTCGCGTGACAGAAGCTCAAAGAGGAAACGATGGGCTAGTTCGTAAAGTGAACCTTGCAGTTGGAGATCGCCAGCTCTCTACAAGTGGCAAAAGAACAAGACCCGCGTCCCTTCTGGAGCGCCCCATCCACAAGCTTGTACTCCTGGTACCTTTTAACAGCCACGAGAGACCAGGTGTCCCCGACGAGGAGCCTAACCCGTAAGCCGAGAAGACCTCAGTGAAGCTGATGCCGGCCATGCAGTTGTTGGATGAACACTGAATTTTAGAACCTTAACCTTTTATATTTGAACAATTTTCGTAATTAAGTAGTTTAGATAGCATTCTTTTTCGTAAATTGATTTCACAATTTAGGGGAGCCATGTAACTGCTGCAACCTACACGCAGCTGGTAAGAATCAATTAACAGGTTTCGTTCCGTGATCGTAATACCACGTGATTAAATTACCCTTCGATACAAAAAGGACTCAATAGCTTTTTAGGATCAGATCAGTAGCGGGCGTGGAGAGGCTAGGAGATAATCAAGAATCGGTGTAAGAATTATAAGAGGCTTAAAGTAGGACGTTTTACCCGGAAACGTTGGTGAGTAACTTTGTTTGATTAGTCCTTTCGTTAGGTTATTCTATTGTACTTGCTTATTTAGATTGCTTGTTGTTATGTGAACGCCCAGTTGTGTTATTTGTTACTCGCGTGTACAAACTGATTTCTCGCTATTAGTAATTTTAGCCTTTTAAATATTGTAATTTCAGTCGACCACATCGTTATGTAATCAAGGGAATAAATCCAAATAGTGGCAACGATTGGGTCATTTTCCTCGGTGTATAGTGGTGTGTGTTGCAACGACAACTTTTCGAAGTTTAGGATTTCACCCGTGGCTCAGTTCGAGTCTGGCCACCTACATATATATATATATATATATATATATATATATATATATATATATATATATATATATATATATACATATAATCTATTTGTTAAATATATATATATATATATATATATATATTTAACAAATAGATTCCATGTTGCCGTGCGTCTGTTCAGTAATGGATCACAGATGACGTCAAAATGTATATATATATTTAAGTGTTTCATGTCATTTTTATATATGTAATCTAACTTCTACTTTTAAGAATTAATAAATAACACCAATGAAAAAGGGTGGTAACCGTACTCGTACCTTTGCAACACAACGACAAAGGAAAAATTTCGGATAATAAAGCTCAATGTTAAGGCAAATACATCATGTCTCTAATGTGCGCGTGTACTAGCGCTCGAAATGATGCCATGAAGTATGCGCAGTAGGGATAGGCCATTTAATTGTGAGGGATCGCCTTAATACCGACAGTAGACATGTTCAACAACGGATGTGACAATTCTAGCTCTTTTTCCCAGTCTGGTAGAGTGGCATCTACAAAACTAAAGTTGAAAAAAAAGCTGTCATCTTCGCATAGATTCAAATCCAACCTGTCTGTACTCTTGTTGATGATAAAAATTAGCCAATGAGCGCCCGAGAAAGTTATTGTAAACGTGTCATAGTAGGAGAACACTGCTTTCATCATGGTTCCATATGAGTCATCCATTCGTTCATCATTATTTTTATCTCTTCCTGCCTCTTACTAGCTACTTGCCAGTGCGTACGTTTCTGAATGCTTCCTCTAGAAAACATTCTTTGTGCTGTGTCGTAAGTAGCGAGAATGCCTCTTTGCTGCGTGTTTGGCAAATGATATGACATAAAATTAAGACCTAAATGCGCAGTAAGTATTACTCAAATTATTATAATCAGGTCTGAACTTTATTGAGCGCTGGTGTGTTTTTCTGATTCACTTATGAATAAAATTTTCAACCGCTGTCTTGATTCAAATTTTATAAACCGAAGCCTTGAAAAAAAAATTTTTTGATTACTCAACTTTGACGGTGAAATTAAACAAAGATTGAAATGAAATGATTGAACACTTTCATAGTTTCTGCGATTGTGTGGATCACCTCGATATTATTCTCGTTAAATTACTTCCTTGTCGGGTACAACAAATTTCGCCTCATTTTCGCCAACACCGTTGTAGCTGTTACCTTCGCTGTGTTGATATTCACCAGCATAAAAATCTTCAAGTATTTGCGCTCGCAAGTTTACGAGTGGGAACACCACAGCGCAAAAGAAAACTCTGGAGCCAAGAGGCAAGCGGTAACTCGGGAAAAGCAGATAACAAAAGCATTGATTGTTGTATTGATTTTATTTTTAGCCTGTTACTTTTTTGCATTTAGATCATTAACCTATGCTCCACGTGCGGCTGCGAGTTTATTCATTGGGTGAGAGATATCCAGTTTGTTCTTGTGATGGCTAATTCGGGAATAAATTCCTTTGTGTATGCTTGGAGATTAGAAAATTTCCGCAATGCTTTTAAGAGCATTCTAACTTGCCGGCAGACGTGCCTGAATCGGGTACGTTTGATTTCATTTAATCTACAATTATCAGAAGTTAGTAATACTACAAATGGACAAGTCAACCCAGTGGAAATCAGTTTGGAGGGAATAACGACTGACTAAATGAAGTTCAATTCTGCCTAATGCGAAAATCAGTCCTGTAAACTTAAATCAACTCTTTATTGTTATTAATCATTATTATTATTATTATTATTATTATTATTTGTGACAGACACGAAGTCTTCGGCGATTGAAATTAAGGTTGAGACATTGCTGGAAGGACTTACAATATACGACGAATAACTTAGAGTCTTGTTAGATACGTGTGCTGGGTGTGTGAACGGCAACCCGATATTAGAATTACAAATCATGAAAGTAAATAACAAAGAGTCCAGTGGTAATCTTAAATGGAGAAACTACATCGACAGCTTAAAAAGAGGAGGGATATATGAACAAGATGTCACGAATTACAAACTTTGAAAGTAAATAACTGACTCCAGTAAATAAATAACTTAATGGAGAAACTAGTTGACAGCTCAAAAGGTTCTTAGCATTAGCTCCCTCTGTAGCAATAGTTATGATTCTTGGTAGCCTTCATTGTATTAAAGTTGGCCTGCATTAGATAATCTTAGCGATTGTTGTAGTCATAAAGTACCAACATGATACTAAAATTATAAGTTATAATTGCAATGAAAGCAAAGAGTCCAGCAAAGAGTCCAGTCGTAATCTTAAATGGAGAAAGTACATCGACAGGTTAAATAAAAAGATTTGGGTAAATGAACACGATATTTCGAATTACAAGTTATGAACCGGCTGAGTGAATAACAGAGTCCAGTACTGTAATAAATGGAGAAAATATGTTTACCGCTAAAAGCTTCTTAGCCGATTAGCTCTCCTGGTAGCTAAGTTATGATTCTCGGTAGCCTCCATTGTATTAAATGTTGTTCGTCCACCAGCATTTGTTCGTTTCAACACTGTCTTCTGTGTCTCTAGAGATTGGCTGCAAACCATGCTTTATCTTCAATTTGGATACTTCACAAATTAATATGATCAAGTAAGCTGAAGACACTCGAAGGGCACTAAGGCCTACAAGGTGAGCGGGCATTACCCCTTAAATATACCAAAGCAAAGACTGAGCCCAAGCATTAGCAGCCATGGACAGCTGTTTCGGCCTTGTTAGGCTTCATCAGCATGGCATACCTAATGCTCAGGCTCAAGTACCCACATATCAATAAAACAAGCAATGAAACTCAGTGATATTTATAGATCTCAAATTGGCAAGTTTATGTTTTCTTTTAAGAAAGGCCTCCTTCCTGATGCATTCAATGAAATGTTTTTGCTGACTAATCAAATTCATCATTATAATACTAGAAACTCCAATGCCTTTTACTTATTTTCTTGTAGAACGAATATCCGACAATTTGGAATACGCTTTCAAGGTCCTAAATTGTTTAATTCTTTCAATACAGAAATCCAGAATGCTGACAGTTTTTCTCAAGTTAAGTCTAAATTAAAAACTTTCTTCCTGAACTGACTTCCCCTTATTTTGTTCATTTCGTTTGTTTGTTTGTGTTCTTGCTTTTTAACCTAAATGTGCTTACAAATTAATTAAGACACGCCTAAATTATCATTTTATAGTTGTATTTTCTTGAGGTGCCTGTAGCCCGAATAAGCCCTAATGGTTTCTATATGGGCATCCTCGCCTAATGCTTTTCTCTTATCGATTATTTAACATCTCTTGTAGTTAAACACATATTTATCTTGTAAATAACAATAAGTGGCAAAAATAAACTGAAACTGAAACTGAAACTGAAACGTAAAGCTTGTGGGATGTCGCTGGAGTGACAAGGATACTTCACATATTAATGTGATCAAGTAACCTGAAGTTACTCTAAGGGTACTAAGGCCACAAGGTAGCGAGCATTACCCCTTAAATCTACCAAAGCAAAGATTGAGCCCAAGCATTAGCAGCCATGGACAGCTGTTTAGGCCTTGTTAGGCCTCATCAGGGGCAATGCCCGCTACCTTGGGCCTTAGAGCCGTTAGAGTGGATTCAGCTTACTTGATCACATTAATTTGTGAAGTATCCCTGTCACTCCAGCCACATCCCAAAAGCTTTACGTTTTCATTGCTTATCGTGAATTTTGTCATTTCACGTTCTGTTTTGTAGAGGCAGGAGCCCATGGCTCCTGGTTATAGGACAGCAAAGAAATGCACCAAAATGTAAAAGGCGCGCGCTGAACTTTAGTGACAACCTATGCCCGTTTTACTAGAAAGGTCCCCCTCTTCAAGCCATGCAGCCGTAGGTGGTCCTTGGTAACACTGTAAATGCACGGTTTCTCATAAACGAGAGACTAGTGTCCATGAGGAAAGCGCACCTCCCAACTGAGTGAGGACTGATTTAGCAGTAGGCATCCATACCGACCGTTTTCCAGGAAAGGGCGTAATATTGCATAAGCAGTGCTGCTTCTCAAGAGAATTCGTCAAGGAAGTAAGTCTCGCAATCAAAAAAAAAAAAATAATAATAATAATAATTAAAATTAGACAACCAGTTTTGTACGTTTCGGATCTATTTGTCAACAATCAACACAAAAGCCCTCCTAAGAGAGCGAGGGATGGGTGGGGGTATGGGAATTAAGGAACCATTTAGAAAGGAATGTTTAAACGTACTTATAAATCAGAGCAGTGTTGTTTGAAAGCCGATTAACCCCAATCCAAGATTATGAATTATGAACAATATAACAATAAATTATCCACGAACGTTGTTTAATGCTGGTATTTTGCAAAATTTTAGATTAGAGGACGTCAATCCTGAAAAGTAAAAAACGAAAAGAAAATAATAATAATAATAATAATAATAATAATAATAATAATAATAATAATAATAATAATAATAAAACAGCAAAAGAAACTTTCATTCAACCGAAAAAAGGAAGCAACCAAAATTTACGCTAATTAATCCTGGATTAAGTTAATCAGCTTTTGAACAACCGGGTCCAGAACAGAAGACTCTCACAGAACGGGTTTCCTTTCGGGGGCTACGCTGCACATTATCGCTCAGAACCTACTCGAGTAGTTTTCCCGCTCCAGCTCTGCCTGCGGTTACTAGCCTCTCGAACTGGCCTCTCTTCAGAGGGGCATGAATGTATTACCTGATGAAATATGCTGAACCACCTCATACGATTGGCTGCCAAGCTGATCATTACCCGCAGATAGCTGGGGCAAATCTAGGCGGGCCAGACTAGTTAGTTCGTTAGTTTGTTTCGTTGTAAAAACGAACAAACAAAGCACGAAATACTGAACCAGCTCAATCTGAAGCCTGGTTCACACTTGTCAGATAACAACAAGCGTAAGCACAAGCATAAGCATAATGACGTTCACATTAACGACTTACGCATGTGCAGTGCGAGTCACATCAGTGGATAAACAAGATGACGCAAGAAACAAGATGGCGCTTATGCTTATGTTTATTTCACACCAGTTCCCACTTGTGAAATAAGCATAAGCACAATCACAAGAAAAAGGAAAATGTTTCTTTTTCTTGTACTTATGCTTGTGCTTATTTCACCTCAATGCACACTAGCGTTTTCTTGTGCTGAAGCTTGCGCTTACGCTTGGCTTATATCACAAGTGTGAACCAGGCTTTAAGCCTTGTTTACACAGTGACATAAGCATAAGCAGTGTAAACCGGGAGTGACATAAGCATAAGCATACGCATACCAAAAAGGAATCTCTTCCATTTCTTACGCTCACGCTTATGATTATTCTTACGCTTATTCTTATGCTTATGCTTATGTTGCGTAAACCAGTGTGTAAACCGGGGGCTTCATCAGCATCAGCAAAAGCACAAGTTAACAGCCACTTTTTTTGCCCTCGCCTGAAATTCAAGTTGATAGTGTCCAGTTTAAATTTTTTTCTTTCCCTTTAGATCTAAACGGAACTAGCAATCATGATTAGAGAGAAGAAATAAGATTCTCGGTCCGCTAGTTGCAATTCTAGAACCAGATTATGAAAGTCTCCTTGTTCTTTTCTCCTTCGGAAAAACAGAACCTATGTCTGTCTTCACGCTCTCTTTCTCGTCGCTGGCGTCTTCGTCGTCGTAGCAGCATCAGGTGAAGACGTTGGAAATGTGGCTCGTCCCATACCACCGCGACATGATTGTGGAGCTAATTGCGCTTGCGTATGTCACTTTTCTTGTGTTTATACTTATGCTTCTGTCTAAACCGGTCGGCACAAAATAACATCGACCTACGGTAGGTCATCTTCGGGTGCTCACCTTCGTACAAATCTTCGTTGACAGTCGGAGGTTGCCAACCATCCGCTGGAAAGAGTCACGCAACGTAACGAAATTGATGTTCGCTGTGAAGGAAACATTGATAAATTCTACTTTATTCAGCGAAATTCAGCAAAAAGGGGAATGTGAAATGTAAAATGTACTTATCTTCGTCATTTACGCATAGACACGCTTGAGATATACTTTCTTTGTACGCTGTGAATTATATGGGCCGGCAGCCGGTAGCGGTCTGAAATAAAACCGAATTGCCTGGGAGCCAGGCAATTCGCGAAATGCCTCATTCCGACTGTCTGAAAGTATTATATCTTCGTTTGGAATTGCCAAGCGATTATGGAAAGGATTATGGAATGGCTTCGCGGCTGAACATTTTTGCAAACTTGGGCATATTATGAAATCGCCATATTGTGGCTTAACTCACGGGCACGGTTTCATGGAGGCTAAATGCGGCCCGGCAGTCTGAGATTTTTTATCTGAACTGAACGTGAAGTCTCGTGTAAATCTTTGAGCATATTCTACCTTCCTAGAAGTGCCAGGCAATTACAAAAAATTGGGGCCCACATACCTATATAGCCCATATAAGGGAGTACCCCCTCCCCTCCCCCACCCCAGGGGTGAAACCGTGCCCATATGTCAAGCCGCAATTGGCTTGTCAATTTGCAGAAAATTATCTGTTACCAGCAGAGCTGTATTGATTTTTTTGTAATTCAGTTTAGATAAAAAATCTCAGACTGCCGGGCCGCAATTTCAACCTTTGGGACGAAGTTCTTTACCTCCATTTCCACAACATTTTTTTGTGGAAGAATAATTTATCCGCAGAAGTCATGTCTCTCATTGGGGAATATCCGTGCACCAATGTGACACCTCCAACTGATCTCTCGTTTACCACGGCCTCAATCTCCATGTTGATATCTGTGGTCGCATCTGCTGGGAACTCTCTTGTCGTATTGGCCGTCATTTTGGATCCAAACAAGAACCTGCGTTCGCCGTTTATCTATTTTTGTAGCAAACTTGGCAGTGGCGGATCTGAGTGTGGGGCTGATCATCGCGCCGCTATCGGCCATATACCACGTATCAGAAGGACTAAAAAGCCAACTTCAAAAGGAGATCACGAACTATGTTTACTTCCCATACTTTATTGCATGCACAGCTTCTATGTTGAGCTTGGTAATTCTGGCTGTTGATCGTTACGTCGCAATTACGTTTCCAATAGTTTATGTGGCTTGGTTGAATGCACTCAAATCCTTTATGATCTTAGTTGCAATGTGGATCATTTCCGTTATATTGTCTCTGGTTTACTTCCTGGTCGGCTTGAATATCTACCGTTTTGTCTTCGCTAACTCCACGATTATCGTGACGTTTTTAGTCCTTCTTTTCGCCCACGCAAAAATCGCGAAGGTCTTCAGAGCGCAAGTTCGACAATGGGATGACCTGCACGACAGCTGCGAAGAAAGCCTAGCCAAGAAAAAAGGCTCTGAAACGGGAGAGGAAGATGGCCAAGGCACTGGTGATCGTGCTAGGGATATTTCTAGCGTGTTTCTACCCTCGAGTATTTGACTATTTACATCATAAACTTGTGCAGTACATGTAACTGCGTGTTTATCCATATCATACGTGATCTCCAGTTTATTCTGGTCATGGCCAATTCCGGTATAAACTCCATTGTATATCCATGCAGAATGCAGAATTTCCGAGACGCGCTCAAGGTAATTCTGTCTCGTGTGGTGTGTAAAGGTCAAGCTAAAACAAGGAAGGATGTTTCAGAGAGTCGTATACAGACCATCATAGCAACTACAGATGCATGAAGCGAGAAGAAACAAGAGAAACTTAGTTTTTCTTAGGCTTAGTTATAATTACCGATACAAGGCCAATAGCAAGGTTAGCCCAAGTCTATAGTGACGGCAATCTTTTTCCAAGAATTTTTTTTTAGATAATATGTAATCTGATCACGGGCCATGAATCAAGAGTTGTAATGACGCTATGCGTGACCTGATTTGACACCAATTTCATTGTTTCTCTTTGTTGTTTTAGCATATGTGATGTGAAGAATTATTTTTGTTACAAACCTCACGTGAAGACTGTTCCTCAAAAGGTTTAGGAGAACAGTCATGCAGGCTCGGCGATTATTAAAAAGTGGAACCTGTCCTTACAATTGCTATATTGAGCGTTAAGGCAGACGCTGCTTCAGGAAATCCGACAATCTAAAACTCTGCCAATCTCTTATTCTGCATAGCAGGCTTTCATTTATCCGAACGCAGAGCGCGAGGCGAGAGGGAGAGAAAAGTGTAAATAATACTTTTCTCGCCGCGCTAGATGTCTCGCGCTTCGCTCTCGTCTAAATGAAAAGCTTGTTATACAGTCTACAAAACTTCTTTCTGGTCACAAGAGTAGTGTTTTATCTCCACGTTATGACACTCATCGTAAATATTCACAGAATTCTAGATAGAAGGCCCCATGGCTGTAGACATAAATTTGAACTTGAAGATTATACTTTGACTGCTAGCAGTCTCTTTCCGGATAGCTAGTGCGCAAACCACCAATAACGCGGGGAGACTTGAAACGAGATTAAAGAAATGAAAAGAGAATGGAAGAGATCTTGTCCCTCACCCCTAAAGGAGACCATCAGCAGTCTAATGATACCCAAACTAAACCTTTTCCTTGAAACCTAAAAACCTAAAAAGTAAACCTCTTCCTTGAAAAGTCACCTGCTTACTCAGATAAGAGAGAAATCAGCTTTTAAACCAGGTTATCGGAGACATCAAAGCCGATCCCAAACCTTTGGAAAACCACACCTTGTATTGGGAACACTGTCGTAACAACTAACGGTATATACTCAATGATCTCAAACCATTTAAATCTGCAGGCCCGGACGAAATTCATCCTTATATCCTCAAGGAATCATCAGCACAAGTCGCTCCTTTCCTAAAGTACATTTTTCAGAAGTCTTTTGAAACAAGCAAGCTCCCTTAAGATTGGCGAGTAGCCACCATCTGCCCAATCTATAAGAAAGGGGACATATCATGCCAGAACAATTACCGTCCTGTGTCACTAACAAGTGTTGTCTGTAAAGCCTTAGAAGACATAGTGTGCTCAAGCATTATGAACCATCTGGATGCACATGGGTTGATAACGAGCAGACAACATGCCTTTCATAAAGGCCGTAGCTGTATCACACAACTATGTACAGTAATACACGACTGGTCTAAAACTATTGATCAAGGTTTCCAAACTGATGTGTTTATCCTGGACTTTGCAAAAGCTTTTGATAGTGTGCCCCACGAACGTCTTAAAGCAAAACTCTTTCGCTACGGCATAAACGGTAAAACACTAGCATGGATTAACAACTTCCCTTTTCAGAGACATCAACGAGTGGCAATCAATGGGTCAAAATCAGATTGGACGCCAGTCATATTGGGTGTTCCTCAAGGAACAGTCCTTGGACCGGTATTTAATATATTCATCAATGACATAGTGGATGAGATCGAATTGGGTCCGACTTTTTCAGACGACTGTGTCTGTTATAGGCCAATCGCAAAAGTCCAAGATTGCGAACAACTGCAACAGGATATCGATCACCTAACATCTTCAGTGGGCCAAGAAATTGATCAT
>JAEMWC010000233.1:680000-700000 GCA_016490735.1 Pachyseris speciosa | reverse complement strand
AAAACTAGTGACCGCAAAGAATAGGAGGAGAGTCGACTTTTATACTCACGTAGTAGCGACTACGCCAGAAGGCAGTTCTTCACGTTGCAGGATTTAGCGCTACGGCGAAAGCTCATTTCCAAGCATGCGCACTGCTTCATTTCTGGGCTTTTTTACTTCCGGCCGCCGTAGCAGAGGTCGCCGTAGCGATTTGCTTAAAGTCCCTAATATGTAGGAGCACTAATGTTTTCACAAGGATATTTGCCGAGAAGGGTCATTTTCTGATAACCAGGGCCCGGTTTTTCAAAAGCCGATTATCGCTAACCCAGGATTAAGAGTTAACCAAAATTTTCATCTCGCTCGTTGAGAAAGGTTTGTCAATCAAATTTGAAGCCTAAAGTAAAGTTTAATTCCAGTCAAACTTAAATGTGAAAATATTTTGGAATTTTTTTTATTTAACAGTAATTAAACTGGACTCAAAGTTTACTTTAACCCATGATTAGCATAATCGTGCTTTGAACAACTGAGTCCAGGGTGTTAAATGCTGGGATTAAGACTGCCAAGCCAGTTTTGGCAACCGCATGAGCTTTGTATGTTTAGCAAACTGCAGAAATATTGGTCATTAAGTTAGTACATTTTTTTATTCTTCATGTTTATGCATCTGCAGCTAGTCATTTAATATAATTCAGGCCTCTGAACTAAATATCTTTGCTATTAATATTATATATACCTACTGTTTACTTATTAAATTTGGTTTTACGTCACCTCAAGAAGTAGTTTACGTTTAGAAGTTTAAAAATAGATGAGGAGAGCAGAAAAGTATCCAAATCAGATCAAGAAGCGTGGCTGCCGACCAGCGTAATCGCTATGGAAGGATAAACTGCGTTAGCAACGAAATGTTGTGCGAGATCAGTTTTGTTAGATACAATTTAGGGGGCGGTCAAACAGTTTTATTGCAGGTGGCCAAATCTTTGCCGGGTAAGCGTCTCAAGAGTACCGCGAGAGTTGTAGTTGTGGCGTTTAAGTAGAAAAGTAAGCATATTACGTCCAACCACATCATTTAAAAGTTGAAGTACTGGACTGAATTCTTGAACCGATGTGAGCTTACAACTGGACCCGAAATCTATTTTACGTGCTTTTGTTTCGATTTGTAATAGTTTTAAATAGTACTTTGAGAAAGCACGTGATAAGATTTATCTAATTGCCCAAAAAGCTAGTACCAATCGACAGAAAACCGGAGTTTTTGAGAAACGCACGCCTGGTGCTGTTTCACTTATTATCAATCATAGTTGCGCCTTTTTTATTCAAATGATGACACAGATTATTAGTATCTTAGTACATTTTTTTTCCTGTAATTGTAGCTCTGCCTGGGCAATTAACTTCCAGTGATATTTGCAATGTACCCAAGGAAATAGTCGGCTCGGAAAGGGCTGCAAGTGGTAGATGCGATTTTGGGCGGGAAGACGGGCGGCTAGGGGGTCCGAGGGGGGAGGGGGGTGTTGACTTCCTGCAGTCCGGAATTTGTGTTCTGTTGAAGTTAGCTACAACAGTAAAATACATGTCATAATTTGGTAAAGATTGTGTAAGCCTTCCTCTCCCTTCATCGCGAGTGTCATCCACAACAATCATCACCAGAACAAACTTGATATATCTCACCCAGTGAATAAACTCGCAGACGCATGTGGAGCAAAGGTTAATTGTATAGATACAAACGCATGATGGAAAGTAACAGCCTAAAATAAAATCAATACAACTATCAGTGCTTTTGTTATCTGTTTTTTCCCGTGTTACCGCTTACCTCTTGCCCCCGGAGTTTTCTTTTGCGCTGTGGTGTAATCGTCCCCACTGGTAAACTTGCGAGCGCAAATACTTGAAGATTTTTATGCTATTGAACATCAACACAGCGAAGGTAACAGCTACAGCGGTGTTGGAGAAAATGTAGCGAAATTTGTTGTACCTGACAAGGAAGTAATTTAACGATAATGGCCGTTTTTATGCTAGAGACGTTAAAGTCGTCCAGACGCATTTAACGTCTGAGACGTTAAAGCCGTCTGGTATAAAAACGGGACGCATGAAAGTAGACGACATAACAGAAAAAACAAGATTTTTCTAAAAATGGACTGGGTTCTATTCTCGGAAGACAATAGGCACGAGTAAACTCGGTGCCAAATAAACTTCAAATACGCGAGTGTAAGAACAAATAAACATGGCGGAATTGCAGATTCTGAAATCTAATTCTCGATGTCGTCAAGAAAGACAAGAAATGGAGATGCAAATGTTTTTGACGAAGAAAATCATTCGAGGAATCGGTTTTTTCAATCGGTGGACGAGGAAACAGATATGGCCGAAGCACTTGGCTTGTCCGCCGTGGAGACCAAGAGAGCAAGGAAGCCGAACGAAGTGCTGATTAACAAAGGAGTTCAGGGCTAAATGCGTCCCAGTTAGGTCGTCCCGTTTTTATACTAGACGCATTTAACGTCTGAGACGTTAAAGTCGTCTGATAAGTGCGTCTAAACGACGCACTTAAATGAAGACGTTAAAGTCGCCAGACGTTAAATGCGTCTGTCTTATTTACCGTTTTTATACTAGACGTTAAAGTCGTCTCGAGACGACTTTAACGTCTCAGCGACTTTAACGTCTCTAGCATAAAAACGGCCAATAGTATCGAGGCGATCCATACAACCGAAGAAACTATCAATGCTCGGAGTTACTTCAGCTTTGCTCTGTATTCCAAGGGTTATGTTATGGCATAATAGCGCTTTATGGTCAAGGCGATTAGGCTGAGAAGCGGCGCTGTGTAGTACAAGAAATGAAACAGGACATGTGCATCCAGACTCTGAACTGTTGATCTGGATGTTTGAGTCCTTCAGAAATGGCATATACAGCACTCAGAGGACAATCATGTGATAAGGCCAGCAAGGAGATCGGCAACTTCAAGATTGGCGACGAAATAACTGAAGGGCGATCGGAGGTCTTTGTTAGGATCCAACCAGACAGCGAGAAGCACGAGTGTGTTACCGAGAGAAGCAAGCAAAGATGACAAAATTATGACTGCCGCCGATGAGAATGCAAGATCGGTTGGAGCTGCCGTATTGGCACAAGGATCCTTCCCAAGAAGGGAGATCGGTCGACTTTTCAAAAAGCACAACTAAGCCTTGCGAAATTGAGAGCTGTCAGAGCTGTTAGAGTTGTTTTTTGAAGGGGTTTTGGTGACATTGATATAGAGCTTGTGAGCCGTGTATGAGCAGCTGCTTTTTATTGGTTGTCGCAAGTGTTCAATCATTTCCATTTCAATCTTTGTTTCAGCTTAAAAGTTGAATAATTAATGACTTTTTTTTCACAGCTTCGGTTATTCAAATTCGAATCAAGACAGCGGTTGAAAACTTTATTCGCAAGTGAATCAGAAAAGTACACCAGCACTGAACAAAGGTCAGACGTGATTTTAATAATTCGACTAATACCTACAGCGAATTCAGGCCTCATTTTTTATGTCATATCATTTGCCAAACACGCAGCAAAGAGGCATTCTCGCTACTTACAGTAAAAGCGAGGAAAACATAAAAATAACGAATGGATGGCTCATATGGAACCATGATGAAAGTTATAAAGAAGTGTTCACCCACTATGATATTTTTACAATAACTGTCGAATTTCTTGTCACGCGCTCACTGGCCTATTTTTATCATCAAAAGAGTACAGAGAGGTTAGAGTTTTTATCTATGCGAAGATGAGAACGATACTCAGGACTTCGGTGTTTTCAACTTTAGTTTTGTAGATGCCACAGCTCCCTAACTGAGAAAAAGAGCTAGAATTTTCATACCCGATGCTGAACATATCCCTTGTGTATTAAGGCGATTCCTCACAAACATACATCATGGCATCATTTTCCTTTTTTCGTCGTGTTGCAAAGAAACGAGTACGGTTACCACCCTTTTTTATTGGTGTTATTTAATGATTTACTCTTAATAGTAGAAGTTGGATTATTTATGTTTAAATGACGCATTTGGAGCCCAGGGAGGATTGTGTTACTCCGACCTATGTGAATTGTATTCACTTGTATGGTGCTTTAGTATCGTTTCCCGCGCCTTTTTTCTTGGACGCCTTAAAAAATTTTCTTAAAACTTTTGTTTACAATTGGTAAAACAAAGATACAATGAACTGACAATTTATTTAGCTCACAGACTCAATAATAATTTTATGTTTTGAACCTATAGAATTTAAGTGTATCTGAAGTAGACCAAAACAGACGCACATGCAATTGGTGTTTGTCATTTCGAGGCTGCCCCGCCACAATTTAGTTTGTACAGTTTAACAATTATTACATGAACGCGAGTTGGATATGAGGTGTTACATAGCCAAGGGGGAGCATAGTAGCGAGTTGGCTATTCAGTCATCTCATATCCAACACGCACGAGTGGAATAATTATAATATTTGCAGATTTCGTTGCGCTACAAAGACCAGAGGACGATTTAATGGCCACTATTTGTAGAGCATGGTTTAATGGCCGATATCGCATTGCCACTTAGCCAATTAAAACTCAGAAAGTGCATTATCCAGTGATCTGGGAAGAAAATCGGAAATGCGTTGGTCGATAAAGATAAAGAAGCAAGGCCCAACAGATTGAATTCACTTTATTTTGGCTCTTAACTAAAATAGTTATATTGAGAATTACAATATATATTTATGTCTGGTTCAAAATTTTAATGATGTTAATATATACTACTGTTAAATAACAACAAAATAAAAAGACGTGGAGGGGAAGATTTAAAGTGGTCAAAATATGGAAAACTTTAACCTTTCATGATCGGCTTCAATTAACGCTCAATTGACCTCAGCTAACACTCTAGAACAATTATAGTTATAGCACAGAAATGATCATGCATAGACAAGCAAGAGATACTTGTCCATAATTACTACAGTATTGCAATAACTAACCGTCACGACGTCATCACGTTTGATAGACGTATTTCGGGTTGCTTTCTACCGAATCATCTACTTATATTTCCTTTTGTAAACGACTGTCTTTAGACAGTCAGCTTTCCCAAGTACTACAACTCAGAAAGCATAATGGGATAGATAAATTCTCAGCCATTAAATTTGACTTGATACCTAGGCTTCAAAATATTTTTACATCATTTTAAATTTTGTACATATACTGCGGCAACCGCTGATTACATAATCTAATTTGAAGAGGTGGATAATCAATTACCGATGACACGAACTTGGTCGAAGTGCTACATTCCTACCGAACAGATGTGAACTTGGTTAATCAGTCGTAATTTCCCTCCAGCTGATTTCCACTGGATTTGCTTCTCCACTTGTGCTCTTAAACTAACTGTTGATAATTGCACATAAAATAAAAACGAGGCTTGTATGGTTGATCATTTAAAGTTCTCTCTGATTCGTATCATACAGAAGCGAACGTAATTAATCTGTCGCTATTTCCCTCCAGCTGATTCCTACTGGGTTACCTTGTCCACTTGTGGTATTTATACTAACTGTTAATAATGTCCGATTAAATGAAATAGATGGCAGCCAATCTAGGCTTGTATGGCACGTTAGGATGCTCTTAAAAGCTTTGCGAAAATTGCCCAATCTCCAGGCATACACATACGGATTCACTGCGGAATTTGTCATTGCACAAAGAACTTGGATATCTCGCACCCAGTGAATAAATTCACAATCGCAATGGACGCAGAAGTTTATGATGTAAATACAAATGTATGACGGCAGATAGCAAGCTAAGAACAGCATTAATACAATAACAAGAGTCTTGGTTATCCTCTTTTCCCAAAGGATCGCTTTCTTCATGACCACGTTTTCTTTTGAGTTGTCGTGCAAATTGTCCCAATTAACAACTTGATTCCGTAAATACTTGAAAATTTTTGCGTTTGTGATGATCAACACAAGGAAGGTACTTGCTACAGCCGTTGTGGCAAAAATGAATCGAAATCTGTTGTAGCCAACGCCAAAATAAATCATGGATAGCAAAATGGAGATGATCCAGACCACCACAGAGGCTAACACTGCTCGCAATGGGTTCAGCTTCGTTCTGTAAATCAGAGGATATGTAATGGCTGCATAACGATCTAACGCCACAGCTATAAGGCTGAGAAGCGAAGCGGTGCATGCTACGAAATACGTAATTTCAACCATGTTTTTGAACCACTCGCTTAGCATCCCAATTCCTTCCAAAACTTGATACGTCGCAAAAATAGGAGCTAGAAGGAGTCCAACGACAAGATCTGCAAAACTAAGATTCGCTATGAAGTAGTTAAATGGCGACCTCAAGTCTTTGTTTGGATTCAGGATAACTGCAAGAATCACAAGGAAGTTTCCCACGGACGCCACAATGGAAATCAGAGCAGTGCCAGAGGCCGTCGTAAACGATAAATATGTAGGAGCACTAATGTTTTCACAAGGATATTTGCCGAGAAGGGACATTTTCTGATAACCAGGGTGTCAAATGCTGGGATTAGGACTGCGAGACCAGTTTTGGTAACCGCCTTATCTTCGTCTGTTTATCAAGCTGCAGAGATATTGGTCATTAAGTTAGTACATGTTTCAACGAAAATGGCCACCCAAACGTCCTTAGCTATAGCTGTTATTGCTATGTAAAAGTACACTACTTAGGCACATCGAAATGTTTTGCGAAATTTGTTAGGTCCGGTCATAAAGTGTTGCTAGTAACTCTGTTACGGGCAAGTGTCTCGATTGAACCAGTTGTAATCAAGTTCGTTAAGTCGAAAATAAGCACCAGAACATCCAACAACATTTAAAAGTTGAAAGGATGTTTCTGCAATGCATGTGCACAGTACTCGAATAGCCCATTTCCGATATATTTAGGCGCAGAAGATTGATAACGAAAATCGACGCCAAAGCGAGGCTTGAGGGGATAGCGCGAGAGAAACAAATTACAGTAATAGTACAAACAACTGAATCAAGGAAAAGCGAGATCACCTTTTGAAGCTCAGGGCAGTAAAAATCTGAAAATGGAGAGCAGTTTAATAGTAAAGGCGTTCCTTGGCTAAAATATTATTTGACAAAACGAGGAATACATGTATCAGACCAAGGACGAGGTAAACGAAAAGCTGAACTTGTGGAGCTCCCACCAAGAGCAGGTGAAATGTAACTAAGACGGATCAATGAAGACGAAGAACACTTGTCGAACGTGTTAGCAAGTAAACTAAGAACTAAAAAGGAACCGTACCAAACCTTAACAACATCCAGAGCTGGAATGACGAGTTCTCCAGCATACCACAATTTAGTTGTTTTACAATTTATTTGTTTACACGTATTTTCCTTCTTGGTAGCTGACCATTTCACTCCAAGATATGATTATGTTTTTCAATCCTTATTTCAAGAAGATTTTGCTTCGGAGCTTCCTTTTCTGGGTCACACAGCTCCTGTGACACCCAAATCTATTCTGACAATTTCTTTTTAAGGTCTTCTTTTCGGAAATGTAAAGAAAAGATTAAAGGATCGACGAAAGTAAGGAATTTAACATCGGTTCTTTTGCAAATAAATGCCACTTTTTATGACTTTTTCTACCAGAGGGAAAACGAAAATAGGACAGATTTGTGATCGCTATTTGTACAGTCCGCTACTGCACAGTATTTTGCAATGATAAGTATTTATAATAAAGTTTCGATATAACGCGCGCTCTGATTGGTTAAAACAGTGTGCCTTATGAGAGTATAGATGCACGGGCAGCTACGGTGTCACGCCATGGACCCGAATGAAAATTTGAATGTTTCCCTCGGTTTTTATTTTGACTCAGACATCTCGTACGACCTAGAAAATGTGTATGAAAACGAGCGGTTAGCCTCAATGGATTTGGAAGATGTTTCTGCGAGTAACACCACAAATAACAGCATTAAAAATTAAGGATTAATGTCAACGTGTTTTCAGAAGTTGCTGAAATTGTCCGCGGAGTCACGCAGCGACGAGGGCAATTTCAGCAACTTCTGAAAACACAAGTGGCTTACGAGGACTCATTCCAATTACGTGTTAATAACACAAGGGGAAAATTTTCTTAACATTGCTGAGGCACGTCGAAAAACAGCCAAGCGGATTAAAATCACTGGTTCGCTCGCAAAGCAAACGAACAAACAGTTCAACTAAGCTTAAGCTTACTTCTTAATTTGCATCCAAAACGAGTGTACATGATTACTATTTACATCCAGTCGAGAGATAAATACGAGTTTCAGTCCTGAACAAAAATAACAACAATTGAACCAAATGTTCACAGCTGAAATTTATTTAAGCTTAAGCTTAATTCACCTGTCGTTGTAGAGGTTGCCATCACTTGAAAACCTTATAACAGAACAAAGCACGGTTAAGGATTTTTTATTTGTTAAGTATTCACAGCTTGTTTTCCTTCATTTTTTTTATCCGGTCTTCCCCCAAGCCTCATTTTTGCGTTTAAGTATGGTATCAATCTGTCGCGCTCAAACATATCGGAAATACGTTACTCAAATCGTTGTAAAACAAAATTTGATTCCTTTTCATTTTTTCATTGGTCATCATTTCTCTTATTCATGATTTGGAATGTTTAGTTTTCGTAATGTATTTTTGTGGCTATTTACTTGAACAAAGTTAATTTTTAGCTTATTTAAGTTCGTTAGGTTCGTTAGGTTCGTTAGGTTACAGAGTCAAACTGTCTTTTTTCTGGATTATGCAGTGGAACATCCTACCTCTGTCTTTCTTTGAGAACACCAAGTTAACTCAATTGAAACAGTCTGTCTCCTCTTTCCCTCAGTCCTGTAAACTAAAAAAATATACTTTGTAATTTTTGCTTTCTTTTGTATTAGCTGACCCCAAAGGGTAGCCTTTACCGGTAAATAAATAAATAACTATGTAGTAAGCGTATGCTAGGAAGTATGGCCCATGGTTGCTGTTTGTCAATTGGCAGCAATTACCTGAAGAGAATATGTATGTAAATCAAGGAGTGTTTCCCAACAGCAGTGTAATTTTCGCTTACATTAGTCATACTAAGACTAATAATGTTCAGTGTGTTTGGTTTTAAATTACACTAT
Source organism: Pachyseris speciosa (assembly GCA_016490735.1). NCBI lineage: Eukaryota > Metazoa > Cnidaria > Anthozoa > Scleractinia > Pachyseridae > Pachyseris > Pachyseris speciosa. Next base: position 690,982 of record JAEMWC010000233.1, on the reverse strand, counting down.
TTCTTATGGCGGACCTGCAGGCGCCGAGGGCGCGAAGGGAAGAATCTTGGGGAAAAAAAATAGTAACCCATCGGTGTGAGAAAAAGTCACACTCGAGATTAAAATTTTTCCGCATTTTGGGAGGAGATCAGGAGAAGAAAGTTACGATCGTTTAACGGTATTTGAATCGCTATTTTTTAAGCTTAATTTTTATTGGGATCAGAAATTCAAAGTCGAGGAAGAAAAGTCGATCAAAATCTGACAGAAAGTTGTCCAAAAGCTGTCAGAAATGCCAAAAACTAGCACTCTTCACACTTCATTGAAAAAGTTAGAGAAGTTTGTTCAAAGATTAAACAAAAAAAGTTTCGTCTTCTAACTCGAGTAATTCTCAAAATTAATTTTAAACTGATAAGAAATAGCGTTTGAATGTTTAAAAAACCGAAATATGTTGGCCGGGCTTTGATAATTTTATGGTTGACGAAGGGCATGCGCGGGATAAGCTCGTGTGGTTTCGCAAGCTCTGTCTTCATTATAACTGGACGATGTTTTGCCGCTGAGAATCTTTAACTGAGTTAATTGAAGACGCTTCCTCGGTGGACTTGGGATGTAACAGTAAAACTATCAAGGCACTTTAGGGGTTTGTGTCTGCTTAGTCAAGCAACGATTTTGTATGAAATGGAGCTATTCCGCTAACTGACTAAGCTATGAGGCTCGTAATTTCTTTTAGTCTTCTCTACGGGCATTTATGTCAAAACTGATTAGCAACTTTTTCCAACTTTTTTCAAGATATGTTTGTTGCTTGTCTAATTTCTCAACCTAGCCTTCTTCTCTGACTTTCTCTCCTTCGAAGAAACGCACGTCAAAACCGTTGTGTTGTTTTGTCAGTGATCTTTTAACTGCTCTAAACTATCAGGTTGGTACAGATTCCTTTTTGCCTTTTCTACGGATATTTGTGTCAAAATTGGTTAGAAAGTTTTTTAGCTTACTATACAAGATACGTATACTTGTCTAATTTCTTCACCTTCTAGAAGAATCTTCGAAGAAACGTACGCATCGTACCTTGTTTTCTTGCAATGTTTTGTTGTTTCATTTTGGGTTTGAACTGCAGTCAGTTCCTGTTGACTGCTGGTCTAAACAATCAGGTTCGCACTCCTTGTAGATCAGGTTCGCGTACCCCTTTTTGTCTCTTCTACGGATATTTATGCCAAACTTTTCCAGCTTACTACAAGATATGTCTGTTACTTGTCTACCGATTTCCTAAGCCACATCTATAAAATATTTTCCTATGCTTCTTGACGGATTGATATGTTACAAAACAATCATATGTTACAAGGCCGAATTTTAACCCGTAAAAAATTCAGTTAGCTTTACATAACTAGTAAAGTTTTGCGTGCCATTTCGTGACATTTTCTCCAAATATAGTCCAAAATTCTTTGTGAAAACACACATCTCTATTACGTTTGTGAACGAGGAAACTTTTTGTGCATACAAAGTTGCTCGAGGAGGCTTTATAATTATTATGGAACGCCGTTTTCAGTCTTTTTCCACTCTTTAAACAAGCATTGTTTACAATATGTACGACGAAACACGAAGATCAAAATCGTTTAGACACCAGCCTTAGATCGCTAGCAACGATTACAATTGACTGAACAACTTCGATTGTATTGTTTATGTAACGGGTTGATCACCACATCAGGATCTAATATAACTCAAAACAACAACATAAACAAGGCTTGGCAAGTTTTGTCATCAAGATTAACATTTGATTCAGCTCAAATGACTTACCTGAGCAAACCAGTTCTCTTTTTCAATTGCGCTTTTAAGCGTTTGCAAAAGTCTCACTGGAAACAAACTGCGCTTTCACCAGCATAAGTGTTTTGAACGTCATATCATGTAGGCGATAACCACTCGAGGAAAACATGATGCCTTAATATATAATTTTACTATGCCACCCTTATGTAAACATCTTGCAATAATAATAATAATAATTTGTGGAATACTGCCCCTATGTCGAAATAAACTAAGACCAGTTAACCAATTAGCCATAGCCTGGACCAAATAATCCCGCCAACGTTTATGTTACTGTCATAATTAATCAGACTTCCCGACATTTAACTATATTGCGTATATATTGGCATAGCTGTATTCCGTTTGGCTTCACCTAATCTTAGCTTGTGAAGGTTTGTCTGTACGTAAAACAAAATGGCACCTAATGTTAAAATAACTGACAAGTCTAGTTTTACCAGTAGAAACAAACACCGAGAACAAAACGTTTAACACAGTCGAATGCACCTGTTCAACAATCCTGATTGTCATCGGTTTCCAGAACGTTCGGTGTTTTGAAAATGAACTAATTAGGTTTAAGTAGAAGCCCGCACTTGCAGGTTTGAACTATGACGTGGTTATGTCGATCAACAGTTGATTATGGTTGACTTAAATGATATAAAAAGTCTTATCAACCTTGTCCTCTATGCTATTGTTGTTCCTGTTGGCTCTTTTTTCAAGGCATACTCGCCAATGTCACGTTGGAAAACTTCTTTTTTTCAGAATTAATTTTCCTTGTTATTAATTGATGTATATGTTTTAATATTATTTGTTTACCCTGCACAAAAGAAGCTCCATTCGCTCTGACATAATGCCGAAAATGCTACGAATTTTCATTTAACTTCCGTTTCAGCTGTTTTATGGTCCTTGTTAAGTTTTAATTTCAATTGATCAGATTGAGTGCCCTATACGTTTTATCTTAAATTTACCCTGCAAAAATGATAGAGAAGCGAACGTAACTTTAATTTTACTGAGCAGACTCTAAAGAAGGCGATTCGCTCTGACAAAGAACTGTTGCTCGAAACGTCCATACTCGAATCTTTTTACGACGTCAAGTTATCTTGACAATAGACAGCTGATAATACCGAATTCGTTATTAAGAAGTCCGATGGTCGATTCTCAGCTCCATGAAACTTCCGTTGCAGCTGTTTCCAGACCCGCATTTAAATTTTGACCCAAACTGATCAAGGTATAAAAGCGTTGTCTAAATTTTCATAAGTTGAGCCCTCATTAGTCGGGTCTGTGGATATGAACTGAGATGCGTCAATCACAATCGCGTAATTGGTCTAAGAATGAGCTACTTTCCTGTGCTTGGCTCTATGTTGAACAGCATCAACTGTTTTAACTTTGTTTTTCTTATCAAATGACTTTTTTTCTGGTTATAGCTAAACTAAAGGTTATGAAAGTTTCTTTCTTTCTCGAGTCCAACTTTAACAAGGGTAACTGTCTCAGCGGAGCTAAGTTAAGGTAGGCAGGCTGTTAGCAGAGACTGACGGTAAGTCATCGAAACCATGCACCCACCCACCCTTCCACCCACTGAAAATATAAACACAAAGGCGCGTTCTGTTTTCATATGCTTGCTACTTGAAATTCTGTACTCCTTGATTAGGGCCAGAAGCACGTAACATCTTAGGTTGTGGTGTAGCGGCCTCGGAGAAGAGCCCCATACCTGTAATTTTTGTGTGTGCTGTACGTATGATGCTTCTGTTTGTAACCTGACACAAACCCAGATATTTTCTCTTGGGAACAAACTTTTGGTAAAATCGCCCCCGTCTTCCAATCTCATTGGCCAATAAATATGGTTCAGTGTCAGTCCAAACCGGTCAGTGCGAAATAAACATAAACAAACGCCCTGATTTCGTTTCCCTTCTAAAATGAATTTTGTCTTCCTTTAGTAGGACATGAAAGCTTTACTTTAATTTGCTTACATTCAGAACTCAATAGTCAAGCGTGTGGGTTCTACCTGAAATATGTCAATGATCACAACCATACAAATACTTTTTTTTTTCAATTGTTTACTTTTTTACGCCGTATTTATACCGTTCTTCCTTTTCCGGGCGATCAATATGAGAGTTTTCCATTTTTGGTTCTTTGTTGAAATATCAGCTTTTGTGTCTTCCTTTCGTTATCAAGTTAACAAATTGTCGTCAGTTTCTTATGCATCTGTCCTCTTACACATTTGCTTCAACATCCGTTCAACACATTGTTGAACCTAATGTTGGGTACGTTTGAACAGATCGTCCAACATTGTTGAAAGGGTAAAAAATGTTGAAAGCATGTTGAAAGTGTGTTGAATCAAATTTAAATCGGTTCAAACTTTCATTCAAAGTCGATTCAACTTTTCCTTTATTCTCTAAAATGTTGAATGATGTTGAAGCCGTTTGAACACTCCGTTCAACAATTGTAGAGCACACGCATTCTCATATCAGGCCGCAAAATCTGGACGGGAGAGTCTGATTTCTAGTTCTTATATCCTCCCAATCGAATTTCTCAAGGTGTTGGTTCCTTTGTTAGCGCAATGTTGGAACCGCTTGAACGGCCTCCGCATAACTTTGTTTTTGCGTCCAACATTTGCCCAACATTCGTTCAAATTTTGTTAAACGAATGTTGGTGAAATGTTGAAACCTTTTAAACGGGCCTTTAGTGGTCATAAATTGCGTCATAACATTGTTAAAGCTACTGTGGAACAGCAGGCCGCATGCGAGCTATACCAAAGTAAATTTGGTTTTTACAATAACAAAACCGCAAACTGGTCAAACGCCGGGTTGAAATGACAAGAAAAGTCACTGTAAACTGCCGTAATACGAAGTAAATAAATTTTAATTTATTCAAATTTCGCGAACATTGAAAATAGTTTTGCTCGATTTTTGATTGGCTATTTACAACAGCTAAGCAATTTCCCTTGGCTAAAAAGTTGGCACTTTGACGTGCGGCAAATGCTTTGCATAAATTACAACCTTCACTTGCCTCAGAAAGTTGAATCAAATTCAAAATACGATCTGAAAAGCCTTCTAGATATGTAAATATTAAGTCTTCGACGCTTTTATGCTGTGTGTTGTCATAACAGCGTGGAAGACTTTCGTGTAGCTCTTCCTCAGTCATTCCAAGCAGGTTTCTTTGTTGTTCGTGTTCAGAGCACCAGGAGGGAAACTTAACCGGAAGAAGGTACGTCGACCCCCCACGATGTCCAATTACAACATTTACGAGGGAGGTTTTTTCGTCGCTGGGTAAAATAAACTTTTAAAGAAATTGGAATGTTAGAGTTTTTATCGTGTATCTTTACCTGGAAAATTCTTCACAAACCACATTAACATATTTTTCGCTTAGAGCCTTTCGAATCAGCGTTTCAAACAATTTCTTTCAAGCCGTCTCCGCTAAATTCGGCAGCCTGGTTGTTGTTGTTGTTTGTTTTTTTTTTTTCAGCTGCTTCATTTTCATGAGCTTCTAAATAGGAGATCAGTTCAACATATGATAATTTTAGCTCTTTTTCCAACTCAGGCCGAGTGTCATCCAGAAAACAAACGTTGAAGAGAAGTCCTGCGTGTCGTCCTGCTCCATCTTGCTACAAAGTTTCGCATAAATTACAATTTTATTTCTCTGCACTCTTCTTGATGATAAAAATTAGCCAATCAGCGGGCGAGAATTTTATGGCGCTGTATCGAATTCAAAATTCAAACGCGTTAATCCTCTGCGAATCCTTGATTTCGTCTATATAAATGCACCAATAGTAGTATATGTTCAGCAGAATTAAGCCCCGTTAGTGGATAGGTAAGGATAGTTTAGGGATACAAATAGTGGAATAGAGAATTAACTCTAAAGTGTAAATTAAAGTGCTACTTAAACCCATGAATAACCCACTGGGCGTTAGCCCTAGTAAAGGGAAACAGGGAACCACACGAGGCAAAGAAAAAATCTTTTGACCTCGGTGGGAATCGAACCCACGACCTCCGGATTAGATCTACCGTTACTCTGCCGACTGAGCTACAAGGTCGCACAGAGAAAGTCGGGGACGATTAGAGATGGTGAATCGCGGCAAAGAGAAAGTAAGGGTACATATGAATGTTGTGCCGCGTAGCACTGGGAACACAAATAGTGGAACAGAGAATTAACTCTAAAGTGTAAATTAAAGTGCTACTTAAACCCATGAATAACCCACTGGGCGTTAGCCCTAGTAAAGGGAAACAGGGAACCACACGAGGCAAAGAAAAAATCTTTTGACCTCGGTGGGAATCGAACCCACGACCTCCGGATTAGATCTACCGTTACTCTGCCGACTGAGCTACAAGGTCGCACAGAGAAAGTCGTCCCCGACTTTCTCTGTGCGACCTTGTAGCTCAGTCGGCAGAGTAACGGTAGATCTAATCCGGAGGTCGTGGGTTCGATTCCCACCGAGGTCAAAGGATTTTTTCTTTGCCTCGTGTGGTTCCCTGTTTCCCTTTACTAGGGCTAACGCCCAGTGGGTTATTCATGGGTTTAAGTAGCACTTTAATTTACACTTTAGAGTTAATTCTCTATTCCACTATTTGTGTTCCTAGTGCTACGCGGCACAACATTCATATGTACCCTTACTTTCTCTTTGCCGCGATTCACCATCTCTAATCGTGCCCGACTTTCTCTGTGCGACCTTGTAGCTCAGTCGGCATAGTAACGGTAGATCTAATCCGGAGGTCGTGGGTTCGATTTCCACCGAGGTCAAAAGATTTTTTCTTTGCCTCGTGTGGTTCCCTGTTTCCCTTTACTAGGGCTAACGCCCAGTGGGTTATTCATGTGTTTAAGTACCACTTTAATTTACACTTTAGAGTTAATTCTCTATTCCACTATTTGTGTTCCTAGTGCTACGCGGCACAACATTCATAGTTTAGGGATAGGTAAGGATAGTTTAGGGATAGTCAATGACGTCACCCATTGTTATAACCTCCATTCTAATCAATGGATAGGTTTAGTAATGAGCGTCACTCTCGTACAATAGCAACAATAGGCTCTTCCAAACTTGTCCGGTCTCTTTTAAACCTGATTGGTTTATTCCAAACTCTATGATATTTTCAAAATAAAAGCGGGCAGATTTCGAAAGCGCTATCTTTCTTGCAATTGCATTTTGGTAAGGAAAAAAAACTTTTCGCTATGTGCGATATTCTTTAAAAAATTGCTCCAGACATGCAAGTCGAATCAAGCACTAATGTTGTAACTTAGTTGAAAGCATTAAAACACACGCGACAGAAATTTGAAACTAAAACTCTTTACTTCAATCCCGGCTGGTTGTTACAAAACTGCGTTCTATTCTATCTCAATACTGAAAATCCCGATGCTATCTGACCTCTCAGCTTTGGCGATGAGAGAGAAAATAAATTCTTAGCTAACTTTTCTTGTTTTCCGCTCCGTTAGTCACACACGCGTTATTCAAAACAAATGATCCAAGCTGCCCCATATTTGCATACAAACTCAAGAGAAGAAGCCCATGGGACAACCTTCTATCATTCAACAACAACAATAGACGGCTTAAGTTGTTTGGAACGAGCAATATAAACACGCGACTAATATGAATTACAAGTTTCTTGAGAGACAAACATAAACTTTATTGCCTTTTCTCAGCGAATACAAAAACAATACAGAAAGTGATTTGAAATGAATAAACGTCAGTCATCCTCTTGAACTACGTGTGGAGGAAAAATCAATCGTCTTCTTGATATTTGGAATATTTGTAACGTGACTTCCTGTGTAAACGTCGAGATCGTCTTGAAAGCTTCTTCGGTTCATCGTCCATGTAATTTACAAATTTTAATTGTCGGCGTTTACGCTTTTTTGCTGGTGACAGCGTTTCGACTGTGGGAGGTGGTGTCAAGATCGACGGAGGGAGGGAGGTACGGGTGTGGAGGTTGCCATAGTAGATAAGGAATGTGGGGCTGGGTTCTTTACCGTAGGTCCAAGTGCTGGCGCTTGGCCTGGAGTCGGTTCTATCGTTATTGGTGGCACTGTTGGTAAATTGTTTATCATAGCCTCGTTAGAAATGTGCTTCCGCCCTTGAGGTTGAGGCAGGATTGCTGCTTCAGGTGTTAAGGAATTGAACTGGTGTTTATATGTTAAAAACGTGTTTTGCAACTGCATGTACTGCCTCGCTCTTTCGTCGTCTCCAAGGTTTGTACGATACAGAAGGTTTTCCATATTATTCTGAATGCGCTGCATGTCCGGAATTACAGGGGGAACCATCTGGGTTTGTTGCTTGAGATACTGGAGCAGTTCCTGGGAAATGTTCTTCTCTTCGATCCCTTTGTCGAATCTTTCTTCGCCAGGTAATACATTTGTTCGCAATCTGCAACTATCTGGAGTCGTTGTTTTGAGATCAACAAAAAGATACCCAAATGGTCTTCGCACCGCTTCTTCGTACTCTTTTAAAAACAAAGCTGTTTGTGTTGGGTACATTTGTTTGGCTAAAGTCAAAATCTGCAGTTTATCCCGAGGATTCTTGAAAAGGACCAAGTAATGACAGTTTAAGCTGATGCTTCGGTTGCCTTTGCCTTGGTGAAACAGATTTTGTACAATGTAAATAACGCTCAGGTTTCGATGATGGGATCCTTTGGTACACAGGTTCACGATCCGATTATCACTTCCTGCTTCAATCATTTGATCATTGATGACAATGAAGTTGCGTATGTTGACATCCAAATAGGAATCATTGTCTAGAGAAGGCGGAATCCCCTTGACAAATTCGATTGTCGGTATCATCATCAATAACTGGGTGTAAGCGGGTGTCCACTGTGAATAACACCAGATGATTCTCTCCGGTGGCTGATCGATAACGTTTTGAGCTTGTTGTAACAGTGATTGCACCCAGAACGTTTTTCCCGAACCAATCATCCCTGTAACCATGCAGGTAAATGGATGAACCATTTGAAACCGCCGACACTTTTCTTGAGACATCGGTATAACTGAAGCGAAACCAGAATAACTGTGTTTACTGTTCATGTGTCTTTGCATACTATCTTTTCTGGGAAAAAACCTTTTGACAAACAGGACAGGACCAACTCATGTCAACTGAATCGAAGCTTAACATCAACTGACAAAATGTGTAATGTTTTATAATTATATAGGCTTCAGCACAAAAATTATATTGTTTCCTCCTCAACCACAACCACCACCACCGCCACCACCACAATTCTATTGTTTTCCTCCACCACCACCACAATTCTATTGTTTTCCTTCTCCACCACCACCACCGCCACCGCCACCACCACAATTCCATTGTTTTCCTTCTCCACCACCACCACCGCCACCGCCACCACCAAAATTCTATTGTTTTCCTCCACCACCACCATGGCCACAATTCTATTGTTTTCCACCGCCACCACCACCACCACAATTGTATTGTTTTCCTCCTCCACCACCACCACCACCACCACAATTCTATTGTTCTACCACTATATTGAAATCGATATAAAGCCGCATACAAGAGAAACTATGTCATTCCAGTTTGGGAGAGTGTTACTTACACTTCATTTTCGTCAGAGTGGAAATGAAGAAACTTTACATTCCAAATAACAAGTTGTACGAAGACTATTATCTAAACCAAGCTAAGCAAAAAGGAGGTAATTTACCGGCTTTTCACGGATCCCGATTTCAGCAGGGATATGGCTTACGTTCCATATTTAAAGGTTTGTTTCGCTGGGCGATGCCTCATTTACAACATGGTGCTAATGTACTCGGCAAAAAGGCATTACAAACAGGTGTTCAAGTGGCTCAAGATATTCTTCATGGAGATCACGGTAACACAGCGCTTGCAAAGCGAATTAGAGAAGCTATTGGTGATCTGGTATCTCAGACTGGAAGTGGTTGGAAAGCTACAAAACGAAAAGTGCAGTTTTGTGGTTTACCTCCAATGAAGAAACGTAAAAAGTTGTGTTAGAACAAGACCAAGACGACTTTGAACTTTGGTCGTAAATTAAGCTGGGCTCTCTATAAAATACTGGCGCCTACTATACTTAATTCATTCTATGACCATGTCTGGAGTAGTAAAGAACAATCGCGGTTCCTCGAACTCTTAACTTGTTTCCCTGAACATCAGTGTCAGTTTCTCCTAGAGACAGCCACTCCACAACAGATGCACACATTAGTGCAAATTATTTATAATGTGCTTCGTGGAAATATTCCAGTCTCTGAAGAAGATAAGCGTAAAGTGATTCCATTCAAGGATGCCATTCTTAATCTCGCTGAGCCAAGTATTCCTTACAAGACAAAGAAGCAAACCCTTGCTCAAGAGGGCGGAGGCTTTATTCAAGATTTGTTGATACCAGTTGTAACTAGCTTGGGGCCCCTAATATTATAAAACTCGTGAACTACTCTGTAGTGTGTTCAGTTGGTTCTTGTCGTTAGCGAGTGCTGGTCAATATGAAAAGCCGCCGACCGGTTAGCTCAGTGGTAGAGCACCGGACTAGCGTGCGGGAGGTCGGTGGTTCACACCCCGGTCGGACCAACACTCAGGGTCTTTAAATAATTGAGGAGATAGTGCTGCCTTTGTAATAACATCTGCAGATGGTTAGACTTTCTAGTCTTCTCGGATAAGGACGATAAACCGTAGGCCCGTCTCACAACTCTTCATAATTGATTCTGTGGGACGTAAAAGAACCCACACACTGTTCGAAAAGAGTAGGGGACGTAATTCCCGGTGTGATGGTCTATCTCTCATCTGATGATTAAATGCTCGGAGATATTAGCTGCACAAGCTACTCTAAAAATCCGAGGGTAAATAATGTGATGTATGTATGTATGTATGTATGTATGTATGTATGTATGTATGTAAAGGTCGATTGGGATAAAGAGGAAGAGAGTGATTATGAGGACACTAATACAACTGAAGAGGCATGGCGACTTCCAAGGATATCTTGTTTTGGACACTTCGTGGAGAGTTACTTCGAAACCAGCGAATAATACCAGTGACCAACATCTCAGAGCTGGTTGAATATGTGTTGAATATGAAGAAATGGTTTCCGAAAGCAGTGATATTGAAGATGGCAGAGAAACCGAAAACTCTGCGGATCTGGAACATGAAGAAAATTCAGAAGTTGAATATTCTAAAGAGAGCGCAAGCCCAGAGATTTTGCGTCAAGGAAAAGGCTCTTGCTACCATTGTCACGGAGAAAACATCTACCAAACTGCAGTAGTGAAGTGCCCAAGATGCCACTGGCATG
>JAEMWC010000233.1:580000-672500 GCA_016490735.1 Pachyseris speciosa | reverse complement strand
CTCGCGCCGGCGATAGTCCATTGTGAAATGTTTTGTCTTGTGTGGCGTGAGGCATTGAAGAATATTTTTAAAACGCAATTTTGTTTTGTGAAAGTACAATGCGCCGAACATTATTGTGTTATTTTTTTTGGCAAGCGAACGTGTATAAAAATGTACCGGCGAGGTAAACTGACTTAGGAAAAGGTTACTCAGGGAGATGGTCGCGATAAGAGCAGCTCAAGAAATCGAGTGCTGTTTAGAAATAAAAATATTAAGTGGTTCCCTCCAAACATAAGGCTTATCATATTGAGGGATTTGGGCGATATGTTATACACTTGACATAGCGTCCGACATTAATAAACAAACAGCCGGACAAAACAGAAGATGGTCGTCGGACATTCGGCGTAGCAGATGCCATAGTAAAAATAAAATATTGAACGGGATTCATATCTCGCTATGCGATACTTTATCATAATATTGCAACCGTGTAGGTGAAATAGTGAAGTAGCAAATTGCAATTTGCCTCTTGGAAGGCCGAGTGAAGGCCAAGATGGCCTCTTGGGATGTCATGCAAGACTTCTCTGTAGTGAAGAAAATTGCTGGGCAAGGAATGGTGTGCGTGAGGCCAGATTCAGACGCCGAACTTTTCTTGAGCGGAACTTAATTATATAATTCGAATTAACCTGAAAATTACGCCTGTAGGGTCTGAAGTCGAACTTAATTTGCCGTTCCGCAGGCGTTGCTAATACAGTTCCAGTTCTAGGAAACACACAAAAGGAAACACACAAAAGTCTCGAAAGAAAAATGTTCCGAGGAATGGCCGACGTGCGATACTACTCACTTTCTAAAGTGGCTGCGTTGCCAGCGTGGTTGCTCCGGTAGTGTAGTGGTTATCACGCCCGACTAGTAACTGGGGAACGTCGGTTCGATTCCGACTCGGGGCAAAAAAAAAAAAGTTTTTCTTTCAACAGAGATGTGTGTCGAAAGCTGAGTGGCAAACTGTGTTTGCATGGTTCCTTTAGTATATTGTTCTACGGCTTTCATGGCTTCGAAGGTATTTACATATATATAGTTCTACTTCTAGGTTCTGAGTAAAACTGCTTAAATATATAATCAGCACATGAAAAGTACGGCGTCTGAATCGGGCCTTAAAGTGAAAGAAGGAAAGCAGTGATGAATGAGATACAAATGCAACCTAACCAAACTAATTTTTAGCTCATTCATGCGCGCGCATGCGCAAGCAATGAATGAGTATCGTGAGGGTATGCTGTCGACGGAAGTTGTGGACCGTAGACGGAAATTTGTGGACGGAAATTTGTGGACGGAAATTGTGGACCGTAGACGGAAGTGAAAGTGTCCTCACCACCCCTCCCCGCTTCGGCTTAACAAAGTCCAAATAAACTTCGACGTTGATAAGCCGAAATATTCGCGCCCAGGGGACCCTAAAGGGAATTTTTTGCACACGCTTCCACGTGCAAGGTAGAATATCGAGGCGGCCATATCGGGAAAGGACCATACTGTATTACTGGTGAGTATACCTAAATCATTGCTTTACTTATTCAAGAAGAAGTACCTTCATGCCACCAAGGACTCGCAAATTACCATTTGCAGCGAGAGTAGTATAGTGTTTGGGGGTACGAAATCAATTGATTTCGTTTTCCCCAAACACTATACTACTCGCCTTCTGGTCTCGTATTCTGGAATATATAGTTATTTAATTTGATGGAATATATAGTTATTTAATTTGATGGAATATATAGTTATTTAATTTGATGGAATATATAGTTATTTAATTTGATGGAATCTATAGTTGTTCAATCTGATGGAACCAAGGTCTGCACACTTTGAATTTATGGTTCAATCTGATGGAATCTATAGTTTATTAAAATGCGTGGCTTTCTCGGAAAAATCACCAAGCGTGACATTCTCAGAAAACAGGGAATGAGTCATCGCCTATAGCTGCAGAAAAAAATAGCAAAACTGGTGGCCACCAGAACCTCTCATGAGGGACTTAATTTGGAATTTGAATCACCACCCGTCCCTCATGAGAGGTTTTTTTGTTTTGTTTTTTTGAATTCCCACCTCCACACCACCAGAGCACTATCATTTATGTCTTTCCCACCTCCACTCCGCTCTGGCCCTATCAGACCCTCTTGGGGCCAATTATTTGTTTATTTGTTTTTTTCACCCTCCGGCTTGAGATTGAACCGGCACTTCTGTCAAGCCAAAGCTTCACTATAGCTCTACCCAACAATCCGACACCATCTAAGGGTGATTTTTTATTTTTCATTTTTTTATTTTTCATTTTTTATTTTTTTTTATTTTTTCAACCCATGGAATAACGGCGGGGGTTTTTCGTTATTCCACGGGGTGGCTTGTATACATTTCGCTAACGAAAGGCCCCCGCTTTTTCCAATCGTTAGATACTCTGCATACAAGCCACTCTTTATCTGTGTGAAACAACCCTTATATTTTCGTTTGTATTTTCATTTTTATGCTTGTGGTACATAAATGAAATTTACAAAGATAAAAAATAATACGCATGTGTAAAAAGCGAAAAATCTGACGTAGTTTGATGACTCATTCGAAAGGGAAACCCCCAAAGAGGGCAGTATTTTAAAACTCACAAAAATCATATGGCGTGACGTCAACAGCTAGATTTCATAATGTCCATAAGCATAGCTTGTCACGCCATTATCATGAATATGCCGCTTGTCGTCAAAGCAGCTGAGTGATACTTTATTTATCTCATAACTTCCAAGTTGATGGTTCTGACTTCTGATTGTTTTCATTCTATGATGCATCTGTTTATTATCAAATAGTGTCTCTTTATAATTTTCATGTTTGATGTTATTCTTAATAATATTCTTCCTAATACCTTTTGCTGTTTTTCCTCCTTTCTGATCATCTTTAATATAGCTATACATCTTCGATCTCAGTCCTACGAATTCACATATTGGGACTCCAGCAGCCTCATCTTTCATCTTACCAATCACTTTCTTATTGGTCTTATCGGAGAATGGCGAGCTTTCAGGATAGTCACTGTTATCGAATTTATTTTTATCCTTCCAGAAATTTCTATAGATGTCATGGGTTCCAATTTCATAGGTCAGTGAGTCTGTGTCTGTGAATAATAATTTTGCTTCATCTCCATATTTCTCTTTGATGTAGTTGTAATGGAAATCGTACATCAGTGTCTTGCTAAGGTCTAGAATACACATCCCCACGTATGCTGGCCGGTTTAAAGTAAGTGTTTCTTTTATCTTATGAACAGCTACTAGATTTTCATTGAAGATTTTACTGCTAACATATGTCGGTTTAGCAGCCATTTTCAATAGCTTCTTCTCATCAGTCACCAATCTGACGTCTACTCGCTTTCTGAGGTTTTCCATCGTTTTGCCAAATACACTGTTATTCATCAGCTTGAAAAAGTCTTTCTCAAAGGCATTTTTAGCATTCTTACGTTTTTCAGTATTGAAATCAATATATTGCCTAAGCCACGCGGACTGATTGAATTCTAACACTCGATGGATTTTAGTTATTTTCAAACCGAGATCAGTATATAATTGGAGGTTCCTATAATGGAGCACGTATTTTTCTTTGTTGCTTAATGTTGGTATTAGTTTATGTACCAGACCAGTTGATATATTGTATTTCTTTGCTATGTTTTTACAATAATCTGATAGCATGTCCCCAGTCACTTTAATCTTTTCCGGCCCAAGTGGGTAGTCATTATGTAGATCATGTAACTCTTGGGGGTATTTGAGGTCAACTTCAAGTATCAAACCCTTTGCACTATCTTCTTTATAGACAGCCAGGTCTAAATTATTGATCTGTTTTTGTGTCATCCATCTGAATCCGCCTTTTGGTAAATATTGACTCATAGCCCAACCATACAAATTATTAGCATCAAGATACACGATGTACTTCGAGGGCGCCTTCTCGTCATACTCTTTCATGTATTTATTATTTGCTTTACCGTAACGGTTGGCTATATAGCTGATTCCTCCACGCATACCCTTTTCAATGAACTGGAACATATCAATGTCTGTCATCAATTCTAATTTTATGTCAGTCATTTTCAGCATGGCATCCCAAGATAAACCAGGAGATGTGAAATAGTGACACGGGTCCAGTTTATAGTACTCAAGGCATGTTTTTCTGAAGTTTTCAAATACATCAGTCAGTAGGAGTACATCTGTTTTAAGGTACAGGTCATGATAATCACCCATGTTTTTCAAAGAGAATGCTTTCCAAACAGTCTGAGCATGCGTATAGTCTTCATCTGATATATGCTCATCACTCAGTATGCTATAGAATTCTTCTTTTGAGGGCAGCTTCTGATTGAATTGATCGAAACTGTCCATGTAGTCGTAAGGATAAACACCTTTCTGTGCCATCAGATTAAGATCCTTTCCCTTGAACTCTTGTGAGGTGTATTTTAAAGCCTCTTTTGGTAGATTGCCTACAAGTTTTTCCAAACTGGAGCTCATGAACTGGAAACTATCAATGAAGGTCAAGTGGTTGCCAAGCATGAAAGCCATATACTTCTCCATGTTATTTGGGATAGCATTGATATTCATTTGACAGTCTTCACCTTTCTTGTTTTTGTAAGTGTGCTTCTTAACAATGGCTCCAATCTCCTGCATAATAAAATGACTATCATAGCCTCTCAGATTGTGGAATATAACAGGTATTTTTATTTCTTCTGGGTTCACTCTGAGTTTCAGATTACAATCTTGGTGAGCAGAACCTCTATACTTGCCGGTAATGTGACAATGATCTCGGACTCTAATATCCTTTTCAGTATATTTCTTATCACAGATGTGACAAACTTTGGCTTTTCGGAATTTCTCTTCATCATCTTTAGTCATTTTCAATGGTTTGTTAAAATTTTTTTTCACAACATTCTTGCAATATTTGACCTCCTCCAGCATAGCTTCCATAAATTTGTACACAGCCTTTTCACCCCTGTATATTGCTGCTGGTTTGCTGTATTTATCATCATAACAACAAACCACTTTATAGCCGTAGCCACAGTCAGTATGCTTCTGATAAGCCTCTGTATATGATTTATCACTATTGGGTTGACAACCGTGTATTTTTTCAGTGATGGCCTCAAAATCAGCATAGATCACAAATGGTACCTGCTGTTGTTTATGAAAGTTGTTGAATTTCAGTATGTTGTTATCTTTGTTTGGCATTTTTATTGCCTGTGTGCCATTTACTTGCATGCAGTTGTCCTTGTGATCATTCAACACCCTTTCAGAGCTGAAGCATTGAAGACAGTGCATACAAAAGTGTTTTCTTTCTTTGTGCTTTGTTTGATTGTACATAAACTTATTGAAATCTTTGATCAGCACATAATGCTTGTTTTCATTTTCAGTTATTAGAAGCAGATTCAAGCAGTCTGCATATTTCTCTTTTGAAACAAAAATTGGATATGGCTGTCTATTCTCATAACCGAATACATTGATGTTGATCTCATTTTGTTTCTCTATCTTGTTGTAATGCTTGGTTGCAACTGGGAATTCAACCCCTGAATAATCTAATGTATTGACAAATTTTCTGTCAGTCTTCTTTATTCTCTGTGGGTATTTGTCTTGAGGATTCAAGTGCCTGATATGACACCACATGAAGCACAGATCATCATCATTCTTTATGTTAATCAAACCCTTTGCACTGTTTCTGAGTTCATTCGGTAGTTTAATGTATGAGGAGCCCTTCATTGGCGCATATTTCACAACATTAAGATAATGACTATCAACAGATTCAATTGTCCAACCTGAACCTTCAGATACCCAAACTGCAATCTTATTCATTATTTGGTCTTTTGACAACTGTAGTGATTCAGTTACTTCCAGATTATTCACAATTGTTTGAGCTACACTGTTGAAATATGCGGTTTTAAACTCTAATTGTCCATCAGTCATTTTTACAAATGTTACCTTTAGCGTTTCAACGAATTTCAGTCCTTTCATTTCATTCAACGATTTTATAATATTATATGCAACAGCCTTTCTTGTGTTTTGCAGTTGCGCAAGCGGGTCTTTGTTATTTTTTATACTGATTTCAAAAGACTCAGTGAAACCTTTCAGAGCTTTCTCTGTTTGCTCTATTTTTGTTCTGGGTGCAATCGCTGGTTTCTGAATCACCTGTTTGGTTCTCGGTGCTGGGACTGGCATCTTTTTTATTTCTTCCAACCATTCAGCAGGTGGTGCTGGTAATCTTTTTCTTTCGAAATAATCAACCAATTCTTTCACAGTTGGTCTTTTCGTCCTTGGGGCGGGAATTGGTCTTGTTCTTGGTTTAGGTACAGGTTTTGTGTCATCAACTATAATAACTTTAGGCTTTTTCTGCTGCTTCAACAGCAATTCGATTAGCTTGGATTTGCTCAATTTTTTGAGACTTTTCTTGTCCATATTACTACTAGTTTCGATAATTTTTTCCATTTATATGTCTATAGTTATTATTTCTTTAATACATTTCCGTCTGCGTTTAAATATGGTTGAGAATTCAATTGATCCAATTACTGGATCCTTTTGAATTGTAATTATTGAAGAATATTTTTTTGATGTTTTTTTGTTTTAATATGACAAGATTTCCCTGCCATTGTGTAGTTACGTCCTGTCTTACATATGTTACAGTACCATTCTTTATTTAGCATATAGGTAGTCTTGTGTTTTTTTCTTTCCTCATCACTGAGAACTCTAGGCCTTCCACGACCTCTTTTAACATTTTTATTTTCCATATAATATATATACTATATTTTATTTTTATATCAATTTAATTTTCTTTTAAATCTTTCCTTCGTGATAAGTATAATTTGCTTTCTTCCAAGTGTTTGGTTATTTCATAAATAAGTCTTCGAAACAATTGCTCATGATGTACTTACACTTATTTTTCTCATACATTTGCTTCATACTTTTTTGTTTATCTGACACTTGATACACACCAGTTGGACTTTTGAATTCAAGACATAGAGCATTGTATTTTCTAGTGGGATTCAACAGCATTAAATCACACTGACCAGCCATATATCCTTTGTTATAACTTCTGATTCTCATATTTGAGCTTATTTGATTTTCACCTAGACCGACAATCATTAAAGCATCTTCATATTTTTTTCTGATGAATGATACAATCTTGCAGTGCAGATCATTTTCACTTTCAATCATCAGCATGTTATTACTTCTATTGTTGAACTGTTTGTAATATCCCTGTTTCCTGATTGATGGTAATACTTTCGATGTAACCCAATGTTTGAATTTTACTGCTTCCTGTTTTTTAGAGGACAGTATTAGTGAATAAAGTCCAGATTCATTTATGAAGAAACATTTGAAAGTTTTTTCGGGGGTCTCAGCACGAGGGACCATTTTTGTCCCTCGTGAATTTATGCTGATTTTGTGGTCTCTTAAGATTTTATCATCCGATACAACATAATCTCTGATTGCTCTTTGTGGATTTTTATAGTCAAGAATTTTAGCAATGTCTCTTCCTCTGAACCAAATGTCATTGTTATCATCAAGATAGCAATCTATTGATACATCCAATTCTTTATTATTGTAGGAATATTTTTGCATTTGTATATTATATTATAATAATTTATTTTTTAATTCATTTTCGACCTGTGTTTAAATATAGTCAGGAATAATAATATTCTTGGCTACATAATAGCAAATGACAGTATGTACTACTGTAGGGTCTCCTTCACATATATGTTAGATAATTTTCTCTTTATAATATGTCTTTTAAATCCTTGAACGGTATCCAACTGTTAAATTCATCACTGTAACCCTTCCACTTCACCAAAGCTTGTTTCTTCTTGTAATCTCTGCGAATGACTTTATCAATACGGAAAACATCCTGTCTGGCTTTCAATAATTCAGCTTCATAAAAACTCCCTTCAATATCTTCACCTTTCAGATCCTTTATTTTGTATGTTATTGGATTAGTGTACTGGATCTTATCAACTGTAAACACTTCTTCAGTCCAATTTCGTGTATAGCCCTTGTCGAACACATTCCGTTTATACTTAGATATTCGAACCTTATCACCTATTTTGAATTTCGGTTTCTGTTTTAATGTTTTCATATCACCATACAAATTGAAGTAAACAGTTCCTTCATTCCTCTTATCAGATGCTTCAACGGGTGTCATCTTTGTGCTTGAATGTTTGGTATTATTATACTGTTTCACTAATTTTGGTAACATGTCTAAATACTGTGTATTACCTTGAACAGTGAACTGCTTCCACATTTTGGATTTAATTGTCCTATTCCATCTTTCAACTACTGATGATTTCTCTTCATTCTCAGTTGAGTACATCTGTACACTATGTTTCTCTAGCAAGTCCTTCAAGTGTTTGTTGTAAAACTCTTTTCCCTTGTCGACCCATAAATACTGTGGTTTTCTGCCTTCCTTGAATATTTTTTTGAATGCTTCAGTGACAGATTCACCTTTCTTATCCTTCAATGGGACAATCCAACCATATTTGCTGAAGACATCAATAACCATAAGAAGATATCGATAACCTTTATTCCATTTACTGAACTGTTGCATTTCAACTAGATCACTTGCCCATATTTCATCAATTTTATTTACAATCACACGCCGCCGAGTGAAATTTCGTTTTATGGGTGCATGTAATTCATCAGCTAGTTTTTCTTGCCAGTTTTCTTCACTCGACGGCTTTTTCCGTTTTTTGAAACACCGAGACCAAGTTTCTGTTTTTTGTCGATTAAGAATCTAGCTGTTTGACCCCATTTTGGCATCTCACCATATGGTATTTGATCTAGTGACTCGACCATTGTTCTATCACATTCACCTTTATTTTTTCCCATATCATAACAAATATCGTGGTAAGCTGCTATTTCATCCACCTTATTGTAAGGTTGTACATTCCATTTCAAGACCTCGCCAGTATTTGGATCATATTCCAACTGCTCATGCAATGGATTGTATGGTCCCATATATTTATATTTACTTGGTGTCCAACCTGCTTTTGGTTTAGGAAGCTTGCCAATTACCTTATGGATATCAATCGCGCCTCCCATTTTATTGATTTTAGCTACCCATTTTTGTATATCTTCTGGTTTTGCATACATGATATCTCCAAGCAATGAGCCGCCACGTGTATAATCAACTCCAGCAATATCTGTTTTATACATTTTTTTCTTGTCAGAGCGTTTGGGTCTAATAGCAGTGCTCAATTGCATTAAGCCTTCTTTACCAACCTTTGTGATTGCAGGCTTTGCGAGGGAAAGTCCTTTGTCAATTAATTTCTTTTGCAGCTTTGGATTTCTCATTGCTTCAGAAGCATAATATCTTCCCATTTCTACACCTTTCTTTGCTAAATAAGGGACTCCATGTTCTAAGAATCCTGTTAGCGCCATATCTGCGGCTGAATCTAGTATGCCCGCCCCTTCAGACGGGCTATTCAGTTTCCCCGATTTCTGACAAATTTAGTCTTTGTGATTCCACATTCAGCACAAGTACATTTCATCACAGTTCGACCATTTTTTGTCTTTTGATATCTTTCGCTTCCTGGTACACACTCAGTTTGCTTCTTCTGTTTCACACAATATGATTTTACCATTATACCATTAAGTTAGATATTTTTGAAGTAGTCTATGATGAATCTGTGATTGACTCTTGTGTCTGTTGGATCAAATTCAGCATTATGTATTGTATTAAGAATGGATCTGCCTTTTTGTCTCTCAAGAAGATAGTACAAACACCAATATCCACATAATACTGATTCCCTTTCTTGTATCTCATCACCAGAGTATTCAAGTTGTTTACCGCTTGCAGCCATGTATTTCTGTACTTCTGTTGGCATCATTAAACCGAAAGAGTCGAAGTATTCACAGTATTTATCATTTTTGAAATTCCTATAACATACCCAGTGAGTACCAGGTCCAATTTTGGAATCAAGATTGACTATCCCACATTCATTGTTTTTTATTTGTCTCGGCAGGTTGTCTCTTGAAAATACTCCTCTAAAATGTTTTATTCCAAGTTGTTTCACCCAATTGATTAAATCAAAGTTGGATAAGGGTTTATTTACAAAATGGTTCCTAGTATGGGGATTGAATTGAATGGACTGTTTTTGCCCAGTAGAAGTCCTTTTCCTTTTCTTTTTTTTTTCATTCCATAACCGATTGGGTTATTCCATGTACCAAAAACAGGAGGTGATTGCCATGGAATCATAGCATGTTTCCCACCTTTCTTTCTGGGTACAATGTCATCTGGAACATGAACAGGTATTGACCGTCTTGGACGGCTGCTTTCAACATGCAAACCTTTTCCAGTTAATTTTCTGATTGCTTCTATAGCCAAAGGAATTCCAATGCTGGCGAGTATTGTTCCAATACCCTTTCCAGTCTGCGCTTTTGTTGGTTTTATAACAACGTCTCCACCATACTGCATTTTTTGGATAACATCAGCCATCTGTCTCGTATTCAATAAATTTCCTACATTAAATAATTGGGATAAATTGGCATTAGGAATAAGAAATCCTCCTTTTTGTTTCTTTCCAAATAGTTTATCAATGCCGAGACTTGCTAATGAAGAAAGAGCACCTGTAGCCAATGCTGGAGCCGCTTTAGCTACTGCTTTACCTGCATAAGGCAATAGTCTTGTTCCAAGTGAAAAAAGACTGGACCAAAGAGAACCTCCTTCTTGGACTGATTTTCTGATCTGTGCTTTGGATATCTTTACATCAGCACCTGTTCCATTTCTCTGTGATTTGGCTAATTTTTTTATCTGTGTTTTTGTCAACATCATTTGATCACCTCCAGTGAGATCTCCATGTGCGAGTCTCAATGTTACCGGTGAATTTGTTTGTATAGCTTTTGCAAGCCTTTGCTTCTGACTGTTTGAAAGTCTTACTCCATGAGGATGATAAGTAGTCATATAATATATGTTTATACTAAATTGTATTTAATATAAAACAATCATTTAATTTATTTAATTATTTAATTTACATTGATCTCAGAATTAATTTTCCATCAGTCTTTCTCATCTCAATATCCTGCTCATAGAGGACCAGTGCATACACACTGTAATCAGCATTTGTTGCAGCACTCAAAGTGTATTTGAAAGTCAGTTTTGTCATTCCATCTTTGATATCCTGTTTCTGTTTTGTCAGATCGAAATAAACAAAAGGGAATATTGTACCGAAATTGCCCCTGTTAAGAAGGGTACTTTCACTGAAATCATTTACAGCTTGAACATATTTCAAAACATCTCTAAATACTCTTGTTGGTTCTGTTGATGGTTTATAATGAAGCTCTGGATAATCATTTCCGTTGCCAACCTCAAGATAACAATCAGTCAAAGTTTGGTCATTTGCAACTGAGAATGTGTTGTACAAGAATTTATTGGCTGTCTGAGATGCATCATTGGCATCATTGATGATGAATACAAAGACATGCCTGGGTTTGTTTATTGCTGTGGAAATACGGAAATTGGCAGTCTGTTGTCTTGTTGAATTGCCTCTCTCAACCATTTCTCTCATGTAAGTCCACTTTCTGTTGTCAAGATACTTGCTCATGTATAAGGACTTTCCCGCAGAATTGAAAACAATGCGAGGAACTATTAGCTGGAATTTAGTTAGTACCACACGGCAATCATCAGTAGCTTGCCAAATCAAATTGGCATCACTCTCAAGTTTCAATTTCACCTCTACTTTTGAGTTAGGCATAAGTTCATCCCAAAAGCTCTTGAAAAAACCGTATCTGTTCAATGCTATCTCTGCATTTACTTCACCACCATCATTAAGCAAAGCTTTACGATCTGAGAATCCTTTGTTATAAGCAGCTTGTGCCACTCTGTTTTCAGCACCTCTGCTGGTGTCAAGATAGAAGAACTCATTGGTTCCCTGACTTACAGCATAACCCTGTGAATACTCAAGCAATGACTTAATATTTGTGGCTTGGTTGGCATCTCTGCACTCATAAACATCAAGACCATTCATTTTCACATTAATAGTGTTTATAAGAGCGTGAACTGAATTAACAATACCATTTCGATCTGCAGCAGCAATGTTAGCTCCATCTGCAAGCTTATTTTCTTTGAAAATAACATTAAAACGGGCATTATACCAGTCAAATGGTGTAGTCTCTCCACTGTTATCAACAATGAATCGGTAGCCTGTTTTACTCTGATGAGCATTGTTTGCTACTACAGTATTAAGTGCTGTCTCTAGTTCGAACACTACATCTTCATATCTTTCGATATATTTTGAGTCACGATAGTTTGACATATATTATTGTGTTAGATAAAAGTTATTTTACGCGGTCGGCCTCTCTTTCTTCTGATTAAACCACCAGTCTGGCTCGCACTCTCAGTTCCACTCTTTCTCTTTTTCAAAAGTTCTATGATTTTGTCGCCAGCTTTTTTGCCTGCATGTTCACCAATTGTTGTGGCTGCTTTTTTTCCAGCTGTTTTGATCATATCAGTCACAATACCTTCACCATGTTGTTCATATTTTTTAAACTCAAACCGTTTCATATACTATTAGGTTTTATAATTCTGTCTCTCTCAAGAATAACTCAATATACCAATCTATCCCATTCAAATCGACTGGAGCTCCAGAAGAGTCTGTGACATAAAAGCGTATTGAGCTGATATTATGTGTTGAGACTGGATTCCATGAAAGAAAACGAGGTTTGTAAGTGAAAGGTAAACTTCTAACGAGATCTGTGACAGGAATAACAGCGATTGTATTTGTGCTATTTCCATCAACAATGCTATCTGTCACCAAATCACAATTGATATAAATTTCATCTACTCCTCTTGTAATATCAGGTAGATTTGTTCCATATTCTGTGGCTGGAACTAATTTTGAATCGAAACCGATAAGTTTTCTGAAATCAAGATTTCTCAGATCCACACGATAATTTTCATTGAGTTCAATCAAAATGCGATATGTTGACAAAACGAAATACATGTTAATACCATACAGGAATTTTGATTTGTCTGTTTCAGATGGATTCAGTACATGGCTGTTTTTTCTCATATACTCATGAATGTAACTATTGATATCGTCGTATGAATACATCCCGTTAACGAATGTTATTGTTTCCCAGTTTACACCTTTGTCATAGCTGTATTTCATTTGATTATTCCCAAAAATATCTCTGATATTGTACCAACTGTATGTCATATTGATGACATTCACAGCCATTTCATATTTTAAATCATTCGTTAATTTAAGAGGTGTATTGAATCTTTTTTTAAAATCATGACTCTTACTAACACCAATTTTGTCTCTGTTTTTACTGTTGAATCGTAATGAAATTTCTGTCATATACTTTTACATTAGATATTTCATCATTATTTTATTTAGCTCACCGGTTTTCAGGATTCCCAGTCTGTTCAATGTATGCAATATTTTTGTGAATTCATTTTGAACATTTTTGCTGTTGTTGCCGGCTGAAATAGATCCACCAAGTAACTGCAGTCTTGAAAGCATGTCACCCAAAAATGCATCCCTTGAACCCATTGCACCTCTTCTTCCCATGCCTGAACCAATAGTTTGTGCACCTTCCTCAACGGCGTTAATTCTTTTTCGGTACTTTTGCAATAATTTGATCTCTTGAGTCAATTCATATATCTTTTCTTTATTTTTATCCCTCTTCGTTTTGGTTTGTGATAGATGAGCTTTTTTTATTCCAACATCTTGGGTTAATTTACCAATCATTTTGTCATACTTGTCGATGTCGATTTCACCATCCATATATGATTTAAATATCTGTGATGGAGGAGGCAATTTATGTTTCATCAATGTTTGAATATCCTCAAGTGAAAAACCTTTGTCAAGATTTGACTTATATGGTGCTTCTGTTTCAGTCATCATTTTAGGTTTGTAATCAATTGGTAATGTTGTTTTCATTGGTACTGATTCAGGTAACGTGTTCATCAGCATAAGATATTCGAAACCAGATGTCAAGGCTTTTTGATTCTTTTTCAACTGTTTAATAACTTCATCCTGTTTTTCGTCGACACTTTCTTTCACACTCTTCTGGGCATCAATAGAGGGTTTCAGTAATTCTGATGTTGTATCATAAGCATCCTGTTTTCTGTATTCATAAGTCTTGATAACATCACGAACTTCTCTAGTTTTGTTTCCGGCTTCAATTCCACTTTTTAGAAGCCTTTTCATTCGTTCTATATCCATATACAATTGTGTTAGACTAATCTAAACTATTTACATATGGAAATCCCTAATTATGATATTCAGGGTTTAAAGAATTCATTCAGACAGTTGTATCCGTATATGCCAAAAGATACATTTAGAATGTTATTGGCTGGTAATTCTGGATCTGGAAAGACAACATTGTTCATGCATCTAATTATGGAACCATTAGTTTATTATGATCAGATACATCTTTATGCAAAAAATTTAGATCAAGACAAGTACAAATATCTTCGGAAAGTAATGGATGAAATAAGCAGTCACATTGGATATCCTGCCTTGGTTTGCAGTCAAGAAGAGATATTGCCAGTTGAACAAATAAAAGACACAGATTTGCAGCGATTGGTTGTTTTTGATGATTTTGTCACTGATAAAAAACAAGATCAAATCATAAGCTATTTCATTCAGGGGAGACACAAGAACTGTTCAGTCATATATCTCACACAATCATTCTATGGCTGTCCAAAATCAATCAGACTCAATTGCAGTCACTTCTGCCTTTATGATTTCCCATCCTCAAGAGAAAGGAACTTGATTGCACAAGAACTTGGAATCGACAAGAAGAAATACATTGAAGCAACCAAAAAACCATATTCCTTCTGTTATGTTGACAAGCCGATGAAGACAATCAAGAGAAATTTTTATGGTGCTGTTTAATCTAATCTAATATTATATGGCAATCAATAATTTCCAAAATGTTGAAAAACAGGAGAATCTAAAAACAGAAAGAATCAAAAAATTAATCAAACCTTCTGCTGTTGAAACACCATTTGAAATCGCTGAAAAATCAAAATGGAAGTAAACAGGAGGACACAAAAAGTATTGAAAAACAATAAGAGACTACCTGTCATCCATGAAACCATACCACCTGAATTCTTGGAAGATGACAGCAGTAGTGAAGAAGATTAATCTAACAAGATGATATAATGGGAGTTTTTAATGCTCAAATAAATCAAGATAAAACAGAAACTGGTACTGGTGAAAGAGGCCCAGCTGGTCCAATTGGTCCCAAAGTTGAAAAAGGTGATAGAGGTCCAAAAGGTAATACAGGTGCAATTGGTCCACAAGGAGCTACTGGAGCTGTTGGTCCCAAAGGTGATGGATTTAGATTAACACAAGATGGTAATTATGACATTGAAAATAAACGTTTGACATATGTTGGTGATCCAGTAAATCATTATGATTCTGCTAACTTGGGATATGTTAATGATGCTGTTTTATCAATTGAAGGAACACGTGTTAATCCATTCAAATTTCTTCTTGAAGATACATCAAAAACAACTATTCTTAGAAATGCGAATAATCTGCAATTGGAAGATTTTGACAAAAGCCCTTACTCATTTAATAAAATAGCCTTGTCTTTTGTTATTCCTACTGCTGGTCTTACAACTGTTCTTCGTTTTGATCTGACACAATTGGAAGTTTCAAAGTACACTTTAGTTGTTGAGTTTTATACTGATGGTAGCCCAAATAATGCAACAGTCGATGACGACAATCTGTCATCAAATTTAATTGAAAGAAAGGATTCAATAAAAAGAGCATTTCCAAAGACTCATCTTGTTGATGGTTATCTTAAGAGAATATTCTTCCTTGAAAAAACAAGTCATGGTTCCACATCAATGGAGTTATTGTTGATTTCGCCATATTTACAAAATAATAAAAAACATTATGTTATAGTTTATGGTGTTTATGGATTTTCTAATATCATTTTATCACATATTCACGACCCAGCTTTTGAAATAGAAGAAGGAAGAATTGTATTTGATCGTGAGGTTAAAATGAGTTTTCATAGAATAGTCAATGTTGCACGCCCTATATTACAACAAGACTGTACAAATAAAAAATACGTTGATGATGCTGTCGCATATCTGTCGAATAATAAAGCGAATATAGCATATGTTAATTCTAACTTTGTGAAAAAAGATGGAAGCGTTGCAATGACTTCTGATTTTAATCTTGGAGGTAACAAATTGACTAATGTAGCAGCGCCAACAGCAAACAATGATACAGCCACAAAGGGGTATGTTGATACTGAAATTGCTGGAATTACTGGCATTGATGTTTCACCATTTCTTAAAAAAGATGGAACTGTTGCAATGACTGGAGATTTGGACATGGGTGACAATAAAATAACAAATGTTGAGACTCCAAACTCTGATAAAGATTCTGCCAACAAAAAGTATGTTGATGACCTTGTTTTTTCAGCATCTGGAGCACAAAAAAATCCATTCGCTTTTCTGTTGAAAGATATTTCCAAGTCAACAGGGATACAAAATGTTAATAGCCTCCAAATTGAAGATTTTAACAAATCACCATATCATATTAACAAGTCATCATTGTCTTTTTTGATTCCAACAAGTGGCAACTTCACATCCAAGATTCGTTTCAATTTAACATCAATGAGAAATGCACAGTATACATTAATTATTGAGTTTTATTCCCCATCCAATCCTCAAAGTGCTGTAGTTGATTTAGATGTCAAAACTGTAAATATGCGTATTGCTGGTCAATTGCTTGAAAAACCTTTTTTACAAACACCTGATGTAGATGGTTATATGAAACAACTGATAACACTTGAAAAAACAGGCGGTGGACAAGCAGCAATAGAGTTGGAATTGAGAAGTACATCTCCATCTGTTAACACCAAAACACATATCATCGTTTATGGGGCCTATGGCTATCATACCAACTTGTCTTACTTTCTCCATGACCCAGCTTATGAAATTGAAAACGGCCATGTTGCGTTTGGTAGTAATGTTGACATGAAATTAAACAAAATCCTCAACCTGCAGGATAACCCCTCAAACCCACAAGATGCTGTAAACAAAAGTTATGTGGACCAGAGGTTGCAAACCAAACTCGATACGGTTGCACAACAAAATCTAAATATGAACAACAATGCCATTACTGATCTTGCTCCACCCGTCAACGCAGACGATGCGGCGACAAAACGTTATACTGACGAATATTTTCTCCGACGAGACGGTTCGACTGCAATGTATGGCGATTTGTCGATGGGTGGAAATAGAGTGACGAATTTAGCGGACCCTTCGAATGAAACTGATGCAGTGAACTTCAGAGTTTTAAATCGAGCTGGAATAGCTATGAGAGCAAACACTTTATTATTGAATGGAACAAACGCGATGGCAGCGGATATGAAACTTGGAGGGCATAAAATCATTAACTTAAAAGAAGGAACAAATAAAACCGATGCCGTAAATTTAGATCAATTAGAAAAAAGTCATATTTCATCTGCTTCTCATCCAAAGAATGCTTTCAAATATTTGATGAATGATATCGATGAAATTAGCACTGAATATGGCTTGACAGTTAATGGATATGTCAATTTACCTCGGTCACCACATTTGATTTCAAAAAAGGTCATTGATATAGACTTGAATAAAGAATCTGAAGATACTTACAGAGCCAAAATTGGATTCAATATGTATACAATAAAAGATGGAACATACACTTTCATTCTCGAATGGCTATTTCCTGATTATGAAGGAATGAGTCTTAGTAGTGTAACATTCAGTTCAACTAGTGGAATTTCAATTCATAAAACCGTAGGGAGAAAATTTGACAACAGAAATGAAGATCATTCGAGATATTTATTATGGTTTGAAAAACCTTCAGCAAGTTCACCACCTGAATATTTATATTGTACGATTAATATTAATGCTAACCCAACTTATCCAAATAAGTACAAAGTTCATTGTGTTGTATATGGTATTGGTTTTGAAGCAGTAGACGTTCCATCAAGTGTTTACGACTTCTCTGAACCTTTCAAAATCGTGAATGAAACAATACAATTACAAACTGATTTAGATTTGAATGGTTTTGATGTGAAAGAAAATGAAAATTGGTTGTTTGGTGGAGACAATGGTGAATTTACAATGCTAAATAATATTAATATGAACACTTATCTGATAAAAGAGGCTAAACTTGGTGGTGATTTAAATCTGAATGGCTTTAGAATTCATAATAATAGTTTGAATCTATTTCGTTCAAGTGTCACAGGTGTAATTATGGAAACAGCTTTCGATTTGGGTGGATTTGCTCTTTACAGGCCGAAATTAGGAGGTGATCTAAATTTGAATGGGAATGGAATAATCGGTCAAATACAATATTTAAATTGCTCTGTCAAAGCCAAACGAGGACATAATAAGAATGCTTTAAAGCCTGTATTGATAAATGGCTCTGATTTTTTAGTCATTCATAACAATAACTTTCATATTAAGAATATGTATGTAATACAAGGAACAAAACCCGGAATATTCTACTTCAAGACAAAAGCTGAAGGTGCTGGAAATTTACCATTACCAGCAACAATTTTTGAATACAGACATGGTGCTGCGGGTAGAAACATCACAACGGTCAACGTCAACAAATCATTATCGAGAGGCTATTTAATCATTGATTATTCACATCCCAATAGTGGAGAATTTGATACAGCATTCACACTTGAAGTAATTATGAATTAATCTAAAATAATATTATATGGGAGTTTTTAATTCTCCACAAAATTAAGATAATAAAGGTGATAAAGGCGATACTGGTGCAATTGGTCCTAAAGGTGATAAAGGAATTGGTTTTACATTAACACAAGATGGTCACTATGATCTTGAAAACAAACATTTGACTAATGTAAAAGCAGGCAATGATTCTGATCATGTTGTAATCAAATCACAAGTTTCAGATATTGTCAGAGATAGTTTTTTGGATTTATGGGTTTCTGAATTCATCAGATTATACTCTAAATGTACTTATCAAATCGACAGAGCGAATAATAATTTTTTAGACACGAATGGAGACAGAAAAGTTGAAACATTGTACGATCTCTCGAATGAAGAAAATAATGCAACACAATCAACTTTAAACATAAGACCCACTGTTTGTACTAAGGCTGAGAAACATAATGGACGTTATTTTTTGAAGTTTGATGGATCACAGAGAATGATAAGTCAAATCAATTTAAATAATAATGCTGTTAATATCTTCATTGTTTATAAATTAAATTCAAATACAGGTGGAAGTCCATGGAAAAATGGTCTTTTTGGTCATGATAATAGAGGTTATGATAAGTTTGTCAGCTATTACAATGGTTCAAATTTAGTTATAAGTGGTGTTGATCAATCAAATTGTGTGTATTTCGGTCCAGCAGCATCTATACAGAACTTCAGAAAGATAGCAGATTATTCAGTAAATGATTTGGGTCAAATAAATGTTTGGCACTGCTTGTCTGTTCACTGGGATAATTTATCTTCTCCAAAAACAAACACAAGTAAAATCTATTGGAATAAAAAACATATTGGAAGTTTTACAGCGGCTAACAGAAGTGGTAGTCGGCAAATGACTTTTGGTGATTTGGATCCTAGCTCCATCGCACCTCTTGACGGTAGTGTTATTTTTTTCTGTGTGTACTTGGATTCTATATTAGACGAAAAAACAATTTCAGATCATCATCAAATTTTAATCCAACGATATAATATAAATGAACAAAATAATTAGATATGTGAGATGGTTTACTCGGGATGCCGAACGGAAAAACCCTGGTGTTGACAAGAGGATTTTGAAATCAGCTTTGGTTTATCAGTTTCTATATCACAAACATTTTAACAAGTATGTTGAAGTGAGAGACATTATCCAGGAGCATATAGGCATTGGATTAATCGGTCCCGGTGAAGGCTGCTTAACACATTTTTTGGAGCATACTCTTGGTTGGATTGATACATTACAGACACATGGCATATTACACGATGCCTTCGGTAGGTTTTATGTCAAACATTCACTTGACAGAGGATATTCTTATGCTTTCCCCCGTTTCATGACAACGAAATTTAACAAATTGTCACCTCTAAGTGGACAATTGTCTGGTTTGTGGTACTGTGTGTTGAACAGAATCGTTATATAAGCATATTGTATGAAAGAGCGAAAAAGCATATTCAGCTGGAACCATATTTCAGGTGAATTAACAGAAGATCAGGTAAATGAATTAAAAGCCTATTACCACACATATCACAGAAAGTGTTGGGCTCATAAACAGGCTGTTAAACGGTTCAAAAAATGGAAATTACTGGGGAATTCCTTGTCCATCATCTTTGCAACTGGGGGTCTCGCCACAAGTGTGGCAACAGGTGGTGTTAGTTTGGTAGCCATCAGTACAGCAGCACTTTTGATACAAGGGTGGATGAAGCATAAAAACCTAGATTTGAAAATCCAGAATTGCACATATGCTTATCAAAGCTATCAACATCTACTCAATTCAATAAAAGACAAGTTGAGAAGTGGTGATTTTGATGCTTCAAGTATACAAATCTCAATGAAGAATATCGATGATTATGTGACTGACAATAGTCCAATTATTGATAAGTACCTACTGAAATATGATGAAAAATTCACTGCTTGATAATACTAATAATCTTATCAAATCTCAACAATAGAATCTCAACCCAATATCGATCATAAAATCCAAGCGTCTTTTTTGATCTAGTAACTATTATTTTATCAAATGGAAGATCAAGCATTAAAAATATTTGCTTAAGCATAAATTTCGTACTTATCATCCTTTTACGATTCTTATTCACCAAAGGAAGGACAGTGTCTATCTCTTGGAATATTTTCAATATTTTGCCTTTATCTTTTACAGAAATTTGAAGTCCATTCTTACTACATATACCATTTATCACATTTTCAATATGGTACTTCCGATGATATACAGATTTTCGCCGTATTTTATACATATTATTATGAAAGTCAACGTACTCTTTACAATAGTCATAGCTGTGGACTGAACCACAATTCAGACAAACATTTTCACCATCATCGTTAAACATTTTCTGATTATCACAGCAAGGTGCTTTCACACTTTTAACAACTTTGACCAATAGCTGATCACAAAAATAACATGACAATTCTCCCATATTCTTTAATTCATTGTGGATTACTGAATTACAACTCATTCTATAATATTATGTGATATTTTATTTTTATGTAACCATCGGATGGTTCCACGTGAGAAATAATAGCTATAGGCGATGACTCATTCCCTCGGTTTTCCGAGAATGTCACGCTTGGTGATTTTTCCGAGAAAGTCACGCATTTTAATAAACTATAGATTCCATCAGATTGAACCATAAATTCAAAGTGTGCAGACCTTGGTTCCATCAGATTGAACAACTATAGATTCCATCAAATTAAATAACTATATATTCCATCAAATTAAATAACTATATATTCCATCAAATTAAATAACTATATATTCCATCAAATTAAATAACTATATATTCCAGAATACGAGACCAGAAGGCGAGTAGTATAGTGTTTGGGGAAAACGAAATCAATTGATTTCGTACCCCCAAACACTATACTACTAGCGAGCAAATTGTGGTTTCCAGTGAAAGTTCAACAGCCGCGGAGGAATTGAAACCAAAAGAGAAAGAACTTGAAGCCATCGATGGGAAAATATTAGCAACTGACGTGAACAAACTGTACATTTGCATTAATTGCAAAGGCCGTATTCGAAATAATGATGCTGCTGACAACTCAGAGTTTATGAAATGTTCTTCGTGCAGCCTAAGCATGCTCAAAGAGACCATGTCCTCTACTGTATCTGCAGGGTGCAGAAAACATTGGCCGGTTTTATTGCTCTCATGCAGCTCTCAACGCCATGTTCGAGTCCATTTCAACAACGGATGGTTATAGTGTCGTGGAGACCGATGTCAGGAAGCTCTCGTGTCAGATGATTGAGGAAACCCTTCTTTTGACAAAGAATATAACCTTTAAAGTTTGTAAACAAGATAAAACAATTGAATCTATGAAGGCAGCAGAAGTGGCGTCAAACACTGAATAAGAGGAAACTGATTAAAAGAAAACAAAGTACTTCACTGTTTTGGAAAACAATGTGAACACTGTGTAAGTCAAGACAGAACTGACAAGTTGTGGGCAAAGTTTCCGCTTTTGTTCAAAATTGCTTATGAAGTTAAGCTTGGTAGTTTTGTTTACGTTTAGTCACAGTAATCTGCTTGTTCATGTGGCGATGCATCCGATATGTTGAGAATGTACAGGTAATGCATTTAAAAGTTCCTTTTGTTTGTTAGGTTATGTTTGGTGAGTGAATACCCACCTTGTGTTTATAGCGTTAATTTTGTTCTTTAAAGCTCTCGTGTCAGATGATTGAAAAAAAAAAACCCTTTCTTAGATAAAGAATGTGACCTACATACTTGTAAACAAGGTAACACAATTGAATCTAAGAAGGTGGAAGACATGGATGCAAACACTGAATAAGAAGAAACCTATAAAAACAAACAACTTTTCAGTTTTAGAAAACAACATGTAAGTCCAGTCTGAACTGACACTAGTTATGGGCAAAGTTTAAGTTTCTACTTTTGTTCAAAATTGTTCATGAAGTTAGTGGTAAATTTTGTTCTCGTTTAAAAACTACTGAAAGAACACTGTTATTAGATACTGAACAGCAATCTGCTTATCCATCTTTACTCCATGTCATCTTGAGAACATTGAAAATCAAAAACGTTCTTTTTGTTCACATCCATATTTTATTTTACAATAACTACAAAATTCTCGCGCGCTCATTAGCTAATTTTTATTGTCAATATGCGGACAGACACATGAATTTATGTGTCAATTTGTTAAATTGAAAGTATTAAAATTAATTACAGTAGAAGTAAATGATATAAACTTACAAATAGAGTAACAAAACTGAAGAGGACCCAGCTCAAACTGTCCCCATAGGGATTATACATAGATTTTTTTTCTGTGACTCTCAGCTGTTCTACAGGAACACAATTTAATGTAACTACTAATTATTTTATTGGACATCTCTAAAAAGGTATAATTAAGTCTGCATACGAACCAAGTGGCCTATAAGGCCAGAGCTTATCACGGTATCCTTAGCATGAAGCAACTCCAAAAATTCCTACTCTCCCTCAGATGGGATGCTACTCCATTGCAGGGATACCCCCAGCATTAAATTTGCCAGTACTAATTTATACACTTGGGTAGAGAGAGGCACTGTGAAAGTAAGTAAAGTGCCCTCCCAAGAACACAACGTACTGTCCTGGTCAGGGCTTGAACCAGGGCTGCTCAATCTGGAGTCAAACACACAAGCTATTAGGCCACCGCACCTCCCAATGTGTACAATTTCCATGCTTAATAATGCACAAATGAAATACAATGGTTGCTCTTTCTGTACAGTGTGGGGATTGGATTGACAATGAATGCACCCCAATGATCTCTGATTACTGCTAGCTTACCAAATATTTTGGATATGTAGTATTTCAACCCAAAGCAATGTAAATATTGCCCATTACATGAATTACTTTTTAAAAAATAAATCATTGCCCATTACATGAATGAGCTGGCTCTAAGAGCACTTTGATTTACTTAAGAACTTTAGCATGCGCCTGTGCAGTTTTCGCGTCAAAATTACCTTGAAACATTAAAGATTGTTGCTTTTATCTAAAACTTCTGCAAGAAAGTCTTTTTCTAAATCAAAATTTTCTTCGCTCGCCAAGTTGTCGCTACTGTCGCTACAAAATAGCTATGCACTCTCTCGTACTCAACCTACTCTGGTTTCTCTTGGCCGCGCTCGGCCCAAGAAGATTGAATAAAATTTTCCGGTTTTTAAAAAGTATTTCAAGGTTTGGATTGAATCAAAACTCAAGGCATTAGATTAAATGATAAAAATCAAAAAAATAAATATTTATATTTACGATTAGATTGAATGAATTTTCACCGGTTTCAACTAAACCAATATTTGGTGGATTGTGGATTGAATGAAGTTTCACTAGTTTAAATTAAACCAAGATTTGGTGGATTAAACATATATTTCAAGGATTAAATTTTGCTACAAACGGCTTGCCATACGTGTCTCAATCGGAGAGCCATGCAAACCACAAGGAATTTGTAATATCCTTCACTTTGGGAGTCCAATGTGTTCAGAATCAAACAGAGTTTAGGTAATTTTCTTTCCTAAAGTTTCAATCACCCCTATCGCATCAAATGCAACCGAAGTGCGACGCCCGTAAAAGGCCGAGGGTAATTTAACAAAAGCAGTTTTTAATTGCTGATTTACCATCCTTGTAGGTCCACCAATAGATGGATCCTAAATTGATCTCACCACTGCACGCTTGTGTATTTGGTGCAGAAGTAAAGGATCGTAATGACTCAACAAGTGGCATTTTATTTGTCGCTTGCTCTCCTTTATGAATTAGGTACCGTTCAAATACTCGCTTAAACATTCAAAAAGGACATGCTGTGGTAGCTTTCAAGGTCAACGATTGATTAACGGTGAAAGTTTCCTTTTTGTTATATTAAGAGACTGGTATCCTTTAAGACTTCTGGTACTGTGAAGTGACTTCATAAATGCGCCGTTAAGGTTTTCGCCGTCTTCCCAGCCCACCCGCCTCCTCCCTTCCTTCCCCCTACACTGAATATCACATGTGATGCTCTGAGGTGATTGAAAATCCCTAACTTGCCCTATACAAATTAAACTGTTAGGGTCTTCTCAGTCTTCCCAACCCAGTCCCACCAAACCCCCACCCCCCTCCCCCCTTCCCTTTCGGTTTCTTCTAATGTAATGGAAAACTGCGGTTGACTTATGTCTGCGTTGTTTAAGGGATTTGGTACTTCATTTCATATATGTTTTAATGGTTTTATCCACTGAAGTGGCGCGAGCAAATTGCCAGTGCTATGAAAGACCAATAAGTACGGAACACTGTCTAATAGAAACTCCGTGAGGAAGCAGAAATTATTGACGCTTAAAATCATAGAAAGGGTTCCATGAATTACATACAAGTCAGTCTCCTTATCGAAGTCAACATTGTAAACTTGCTCTCGTTTCATCTCGTAGTTCTATCCTTGTCGTTGGACTGTGCTTCAAGAAAAGTTGGACCACAAAAGCCACGAGGTTCGCTAACAGAAACACAATTCCAATGTATATAAACGCAGCGTATTAACTTTGAAAGCCGTCTTAAAGCCAGTCGGGGATACGCGGCCCCGCACTTCTAGTAAACGACATTGCATTTTATTTTCGAAAAAAGAAAAGTCGAATTTGAAAACGATTAACTATTTTTTGCATACATTCAGATTATTTTTTCATTTTATAGTACAATGAAAAACACAACTAATCAATTCTGATTGGTCAAGAGCAGTGCAATAATTCCAAACTGTACTTTACACCAAAATGGGAAGTTCTCGTCAAGTTGTTACTGGAAATAATCTCAGCCTCTTTTTTGACAGAATAGTTAATTTGTGGAACTCTGTCTCTGCCGAATAATTGTCAGGTTTTAAAAGCCATCTAAAGGAAGACGTAGAAAATGCAAGATCTTACAAAATTGGCCCCCCCAAATTTCGCTGATTAATCCTTAATAATTCAATTCTGTTGAATCATCATGCAGTTTTTGGCGTAATTTATTAACATATACAAGCATTAAGATTACGTCACCTCACACAATTTGTTTTTTTTTTTCAGCAAAATATGAATAAAAAAGCACGAATTTATCGACCAATTGCTGATTAATAAATACTCTTGAAAATAAGTCCCAGCAATTAATCAGAGAGATTTTTTTAAACAGAAATCTTTAAGATTTTATTCAAGTTTCTTCAAGTAATAAAGAGGAATTGAAAAGCGTCTTTGAATATTTTAAATAAATGGCCTGGAGTAATTTAACCATGGTCCATTTTAAGTCTGGTTTCTTCATTTGAACAAAACAACTTCATCTTCTTCGAAGTTCAGTTTCTGTCTTTTAATTTGCTTAAAAGTCATAAAAATCGAGAACTACTTAAAAAGATACTCCGGAAGGAGAAATTTCAATTTATAAAATGGTGGAGCAAACGGTTTTTAAATTTTGGATCCACTTGTATGACGCCCGGATTGTGTGGTTGAAAAACAAAATCATTTAACACTTCAAGGGCTTGTTCACTTTACCGCGGCATCTTGCAGCTCACTAAAGAAAGCTCACTTAACAACTCACCGGCATTAATGGGAGGAACGAGTAGCTCAAACTTGGTGGAAGAAGTTCTTTCTTTGGACAAAACGTTTGCTATTTTTGTAGATGCGTGTTTTTACTATAGTGGATCGATGCGTATTTTCAAGTGGTAGAAAGTTCGAAAACACAGGAAACTTAACTAAATTGAAGCTTAACATTTGGTTTAATCGTTGTTATTTTTGTTCAGGAATGAAACTTGTATTTTTTCTCGACTGGATATAAATAACAATCTACTCGGTTTGGACACAAAGAAGCAGCTAGTTGAGTTGTTTGTTTGTTGTTTTGCAAGCGAACGAGTGTTTTTCCTCCGTTTGGCTGACTGTACATGTTTTTCGACGTCTGTGTTTCTACAGTGTTAAGAACTGAAAGAAAAGTTTGCACTTATGTTATTAACATGTAATGGCAATGAGTCCTCGTAAAATTAAGGATCAGTATCACTTATGTTTTGCGCGAAGAGGGCAATCTCAGCAACTTTCTGAAAACTGGCACAAGTGATATTAATCCTTAATTTTACTCGGCCCCATGCGATTATCTATCCAAACTATCAGGATTGTTTTCTTTTTTCTCCTTTCTACGACATTTAAGCTTATGTCTAAGGTTAACTTACTACGAAATATGTAACCATTTTCATCCATTATCGTGTTTGTGAAGCCTAACCACGACGTTTGGTGGCTAAACGCAAAACAATGTTTGACCAAACACGGGACCAAGTGAGTCCCAAAAATGATTTTTGCGTATTATTGCTGAAAATGTCCACGTTACGCGGCTCATTTGGTTGCTTTTTACCGTTTGCGCACGTTTGTTTGTCGGGGTGGCTAAACGATCAAATATTCGTTCGTAATGCGAAATTTTGGATAAACATGCTTGATTTAGATCAAACATGGAAAGCCATTTAATGCACTATTATAAGAGGTGGCTAAACCGTGAAACATGCTCGTTCAACGATGTTGGATGAAAATATTTGACCGTTCTTTGATTGCTAAATTTGTTTTCGAACAAACACACGCGTCGACTGTATTGTTTTCTTGTATTGTTTTGAGTTTTTTGAACCGCGGTCAATTCCTGTTGACTGCTCTAAATAAAAAAAAAATATTTGCGCAAGCAAAGCCATGCGGTGTTGCTCAATACCAGTAAAAAATAATAATCGTGGAGCTCCGCTTTTAGGCTTGGCTAAATCTATATATTATTACCTTACTCAGTGGAAATCCTTGTTTTTAGGAGGGGGCAGGGGGGATCCAAATCTGTAAAAGGGGGTTCATATCTGCTAGCAGTTCTGGATTAGGGGGTCCAAATCTGATCCACAAGCAGATCTGGACCGGAGGGTGCAAATCCGCAGGGGGTCCAAATCCGCTAGCGCTGTGCCACTGGCTCAGATCACCTTTCCATACTATTTTGTACTGCATTGCGTCTGTAGCTTGACTGAGGTTAGATGGGTGATATGACAAGCAGACTATATGTAAATGCCAATAAAAAAAGGATGCTTTTGGAACTCCGCTTTTAGGCTTGGCTAAATATTTATTAGATTCTTTCTTCTCTGTCGGCGCTTAATTTGTTCGTTCGTTTCGTTTCGGATTTCGTTTTTTGTTTTACTACTTTTGTTTTGTTTTGAAAGGGAGATAATTTTTTCTTTCAGTATCGCGGTTACCAAGAATCCCTCGTAAAAGCGACATTAAAATAAAATGCTTCTGATTAGTTTTTTTTTGAACAGGGTGTGTATATAATCTTTAATCTTTATCTTTATTGCTTTTTCATACAATACAAAGTGAGACATAAGTTGGGCCAAAGCCAGAGTCTTAAATGGCTTTTGGTCAGAGACAAAGAGTCTTTTACAAAGAACATTAGACTAAGCTAAGTAATAAACTAAATAAAGAAGATAGGTACTTGTAGACCAATAGAAATGCAAAACTAATGACAACAATCCAGGTATAATATCAGAAGTTCAGTATAATATTCACAATTGGTAACTCAGAGATTTAATTCAGGCTTAAGAAGTACGATTTAAGATTCTGTTTAAAGCTGCTAATAGTAAGGCTGTTGCGTATATCATTCCAAATAGTTGGGGCTTGAGAACAAATAGCAAAATGATACCTTCAATTACGGCTTCGCCGTTGAGACGAGAGCGAGTTAAATACTTAATATATAGATTTAGCCGAGCCTAAAAGCGGAGCTCCACGATTATTATTTTTTACTGGTATTGAGCAGCACCGCATGGCTTTCCTTGAGCCAATATTTTATGATGAGAGCAGTCAACAAGAATTGACTGAGGTTCAAAAACCTCAAAACATTACGAGAAAACAATATAGTCGACGCGTGTGTTTGTTCGAAAACAAATTTAGCAAATATTTTCATCCAACATTGTTGGAAGAGCATGTTTGAAGGTTTAGCCACCTCTCACCATAGTGCTTTAAATGGCTTTCCATGTTTGATGTAGATCAAACGTGTTCATCCAAATTTTATTTTATTAGCTTCGGCATTATGATACAAAAAAAAAAAAAAAAGAAGCATTACAATCAATACGTTTGGCAGGGACATCGCAACAGCTAAGTAGCCAATTACTGCGGGCCCATTTCGTATTACGAACAAATGTTTGATCGTTTAGCCACTCCAACAAACAAATTGTACACAAAAGGTGAAAAGCAACCAAATAAACTGAACCACATAACGTCCAAAATTTCAGTGGTAATACGCAAAAATCATTTTTTGGACTCGCTTGGCCCGCTGTTTGGTCCAACATTGTTATGCGTTTAGCCACCAAACGTTATGTGTAACAAACATTATGTTGGATGAAAATGTTTGATCTTTTAGCCGGGACTTAACAAACATATTTCGTAGTACGTTAAGCTTAGACATAAAAAAATAATCCTGATAGTTTAGATAGGTAATGGAATGGGGCCGAGTAAAATTAAAGGCTAATATCACTTGTGTTTTCAGAAATTTGCTGAAATTCCCCTCGTCGCGCAAAACATAAGACATAAGAGGACTCATTGCGATTACGTATTAAAAACATAAGGAAAAACGTTTCTTTCAGTTCTTAACACTATAGAAATACAGACGTCGAAAAACATGTACAGTCAGCACAGCGCTTGCTTGCAAAACAGCAAACAAATAATATTCGACTGGTTACTTCTTTGTGTCCAAAACGAGTAGATTGTTATTTATATCCACTCGACAAAGTTTCATTCCTAAGCAAAGGAAACAACGATTAAACCTCAAATGCTAAGCTTCAATTTATTTAAGTTACCTGAGTTGTCGAGCTTTCTACGAATCCACTAAAGTAAAAACACGCGTCTACAAAAAATAGCAAAGGGTTTGTCCAAAGAAAGAAATTCTTCCACCAAGTTTGAGCTACTCGTTCCTCCCATTAATACTGGTGAATTGTTAACTGAACTTTCGTGGTGAGCTGCAAGATGCCGCCGTAAAGTGAAAAAGCCCTTGATGACGCGTTAAATCATTTTGTATTTCAACCACACAATCCAGGCGCCATACAAGTGGATCCAAAATTTAAGAATTTCCTGAGAAAAATGTTTGGCTCTTCCATTTTATCAGTTGAAATTCATCTTCCATAGTATCGTTTCAGTAGTTCTTGATTTTTATGCCTTTTACGCGAATTAAAAGACAGAACTTCGAACAAGATGAAGTTGTTGTGCTCAAAATGAAGAAACCAAGTGAATGTGAAATAAGGAGCCGCAAAAAGCGCGCGAAAAATTAAGCCTCGTTTTGGTTTGGGTGTCCTAAACCTGGCTTGAGCCTGCGATCCAATAAAAAACCAGTACCTGGTCAGCGGTCAAATTAAAAAAAAAACATCCGACCTCGATGAGGTCTTAAATTGAGCCCGCAATATTGTCACGTACTACTGGTCAGCGGATATCTTGTTTTGACAGGTGTCAATTGGCCATAACATTCACGCCCAATATCAACAGATCAAATGAAGAATGATCCTCGCAGTTGTGAACGCAATTTATGCAATTGCGAAAAGAAACCTGAAAAAAAATTCAGGACTTCAACAGGGTTTCAACCCCGTTGAAGTCCTGAATTTTTTTAAAGCTTCTTTTCGCAGTTGCATAACTTGCGTTCACAACTGCGAGCATCATTCTTAAGTTGATTTCATTTCCGCAGTTCATATATGATTCATTTCATATATCATTCACACTCATTTCTTTCACGGGAACATAGGAACCCACAACTGACCTGCTCCCAACGTCAGTGGCTTCATAGCTCAGTTTGTTAGAGCATCGCACCGGTAATCGCGAGGTCACGGGTTCAAACCCCGTTGAAGACCTGAAATTTTTTTGAGGCTTCTTTTCGGAATTGCAACAATTGCGTTTACAACTGCGAGGATCATTTTTTATTTGATTTCATTTCCGCAGTTCATATATGAGTCATTTCATATATCATTCACACTCATTTCTTTCACGGGAACAAAGGAACCCACAACTGACCTGCTCCCAACGTCAGTGGCTTCATAGCTCAGTTTGTTAGAGCATCGCACCGGTAATCGCGAGGTCACGGGTTCAAACCCCGTTGAAGACCTGAACTTTTTTTCAGGCTTCTTTTCGCAATTGCATAAATTCCCTTCACAACTGCGAGGATCATTCGTCACTTGATTTCATTTCCGCAGTTCATATATATTCATTTCATATATCATTCACACTCATTTCTTTCACGGGAACATATGAACCCACAGTTGACCTGTTCCCAACGTCAGTGGCTTCATAGCTCAGTTGGTTAGAGCATCGCACCGGTAATCGCAAGGTCTCGGGTTCAAACCCTGTTGAAGTCCTGAATTTTTTTCAGGCTTCTTCTCGCAATTGGGTAACTTGCGTTCACAACTGCGAGGATACTTATTCATTTGATTTCATTTACGCAGTTCATATATGATTCATTTCATATATTATTCACACTCATATCTTTCACGGGAAAATATGAACCCACTATTGACCTGCTCCCAACGTCAGTGGCTTCAAAGCTCAGTTGGTTAGAGCATCGCACCAGTAATCGCAAGGTCGCAGTTCAAACCCCTTTGAAGTCCTGAATTTTCTTCAGGCTTCTTTTGGCAATTGCATAAATTGCGTTCACAACTGCGAGGATCATTCTTCATTTGATTTTATTTCCGCAGTTCATATATGATTCATTTCGTATATCATTCACACTCATTTCTTTCACGGGAAGATATGAACCCACAGTTGACCTGCTCCCAACGTCAGTGGCTTCATAGCTCAGTTGGTTAGAGCATCGCAACGGTAATCGCGAGGTCACGGGTTCAAACCCCGTTGAAGTCCTGAATTTTTTTCAGGCTTCTTTTCGCAGTTGCATAAATTGCGTTCACAACTGCGAGGATCATTCGTCACTTGATGTCATTTCCGTCCGCAGTTCATATATGATTCATTTCATATATCATTCACACTCATTTCTTTCACGGGAACATATGAACCCACATTTGACCTGTTCCCAACGTCAGTGGCTTCATAGCTCAGTTGGTTAGAGCATCGCAACGGTAATCGCGAGGTCACCGGTTCAAACCCCTTTGAAGTCCTGAATTTTTTTCAGGCTTCTTTTCGCAATTGCATCAATTGCGTTCACAACTGCGAGGATCATTCGTCACTTGATGTCATTTCCGCAGTTCATATATGATTCATTTCATATATCATTGACACTCATTTCTTTCATGGTAACATATGAACCCGCAATTCACCTGCTCCCAACGTCAGTGGCTTCATAGCTCAGTTGGTTAGAGCATCGCACCGGTAATCGCGGGGTCACGGGTTCAAAACCCATTGAAGTCCTGAATTTTTTTTCAGGCTTCTTTTCGCAGTTGCATCAATTGCATTCACATCTGCGAGGATCATTGTTCATTTGATTTCATTTCCCCAGTTCATATATGATTAATTTTATATATTATTCACAATATCAAAAGATGTACACAAAACGCGGGTCACAACACACAATTAATGGGACATTTCACATCGCATACATGGAAGGGCAGACGGACGGGGTACCTACGTACGGACGAGGTACGTACGGTGACCAAAACCAAAATTTTCTCGATTAGATGGGTTACCATAATTTCTTAACAATGGTGCTTCGCTTGGCGGCCCTTCGGGCTGCCGGAGCTACGCTACAAATGAGATGTAGAAGCGAGGAAAGAGAGGTGGGCAGAAGGGAATTGAAATATGAGAAAACAAAACAGGAGACATGGAATTTATAGAGCAAGTGAAGTGAACGAATATTAAGCTTAGAAAAGAGAGTTTTAGAATGTGTTCGTGGAGGAGAAAATTAATAATACGAATGGCTTTCTTTTGTAGTATATAAAGTGGTTCGAGGTAAGAAGCAAATCAAATTACAATAATTAATGTATGGTAAGAAAAGAGAATTATATAAAGTTTTTAGGGTATCCGAGGATAGATATCGTCTTGACTTATGTAAAATTCACATAACCTTAGCGACCTTAACACAGGCAGTAGTAATATGATGTTTCCATGAAAGATTTTCATGAAGATGATTCCAAGAAATGTACCTTTTTCCACCCTGGTTATAGGAGTGTTATTTACATAGATGTTAACTTCAGAGAGATCAATCTGTTTACGCCGTGGTTGGAAGATAATGAATTTGGACTTGTCGGGGTGGACAGTAAGTTTGTTTGCATTAAACCAGGAAGAGACGTGAGAAAGCTCTTGATTAACAATGTTTGCTAAAGTAGCAAAGTCTTTATTACGAAAAAAAATATTGGTATCGTCTGCAAAGAGAATAAACGAGAGATAATTAGAAGAGTGGAAAAGATCATTAATGTATAAGAGGAAAGGAGAGGACCAAGGACTGAACCTTGAGGGACCCCACACTTGACTGTTTTATTGGGAGACACATGACCATTGACCATAACATATTGCTGCCTATTAGTCAAATAACTAGTAAGCCAGGCTAGAGGAGTACCACGGATACCATAAAAGTTTAATTTATCAATAAGAATCTGATGGTTGACCGGATCAGATGCCTTCTTAAGGTCTTAGAAAATTCCAAAAGTACGTTCATTATTTTCAAAGCCTTCATAAACATTGTTAACAAATTCAAGAATAGCCATAGTGGTAGAGTGACGTGGTCTGAAGCCATATTGAAGGCAGTTAAGGATGCCAAATTTTTCAAGAAAACCAAACAGTCTAAAGTAAAAGACTTTCTCTAAAACCTTAGAAAGACAGGGAAGAATGGAAATAGGCCCATAGTTAGGAAACAGAGAAGAATCATCACATTTGAAGATAGGGAGGATCTTTGCTTTCTTGAGCTGTGTGGGGAAGACGCCATGGGAGAATGACAGATTACAGATATGAGACAAAGGCACAGCTATTAGATCAATAGTCTCTTTTATAGGGGAGATACAAAGACCATCAAAACCTTCACATGTGCTATTTTTTAAAGAATAAATTATATTAGCAACCTCTGTCGGGGAGGTTGGGGTAATGTAAAAACAATTTATATAATGGCCAATCATGAAATCTCTGTGGGAAGACTGAGAAAGT
This sequence comes from Pachyseris speciosa, assembly GCA_016490735.1. Taxonomy (NCBI): domain Eukaryota; kingdom Metazoa; phylum Cnidaria; class Anthozoa; order Scleractinia; family Pachyseridae; genus Pachyseris; species Pachyseris speciosa. Next base: position 638,802 of record JAEMWC010000233.1, on the reverse strand, counting down.
GGGATCTTATTCGCCAAAGAAGGACCTGTATAAGCAAAAAAAATTATTACACTGTGTAGCTATCTGAGTTGGATCTGAGTATGTACCAGTGTTGTCTTTCATATGACTAAAATGTAAGTCAGGTTTCTTTTTAAAGATAGTTTGTTTAATAACTGTCCATGTCTTCCTCAAGTCCGAGCTAACAGAGAGCAGTTTGTCATGAAAGTATTTTTTCCTAGCAAGTTTAATGAGAAAATTGTATTTGTTACGATATTTGTTGTATCTTGCCTTATTGAGTGTAGTAGGATTTAACCGGAATTGTTTGTAAAGAGCATTCTTCCTTTTACAAGAAGCAAAAAGACCTTGAAAAAACCACGGTTTTGAAGGGCGTCTGGATTAAGAGCCTGCAAGTTTAAGAGGAAATGACTTCCGATATGCAGAAGCAAGAAGAATTATTATTAAGGTTTGAGAATGTGTCATACGACCCGTTAACCGAATTGGCAGTACAGACTAGAGACCAATCAGTATCTTTCAGTTTGGACATAAATACTGACATTGTTGCAGGGTTAATAAGACGTGTAACTCTCTTTTCACGTGGTGGCTCAACGGATAATTTCAAGTTAGTGACTTGCAAAACTGGAAGATGATCGGATAAATCAGTATAGAAAATACCACTGTGCATGCTAAGTTCAAGATTGTTTGTATATATGTTATCAATCAAAGTTGCAGATGATGAGGTTATACGGGTAGGTTTGGGGATTAAAGGAAGAGGCAATTAGATGTCATAAGATTGATGAATTCATTAGTGGGCTGATGGGAATCAGAGTTAAGGTGATTCCTCTCAATTGCATGGCGCATCGTTACTGCGCATAATTTATGGCGTCATTCAGCTCGCGCTCGTGCGCGCGTACACTAGAAACATTGCGAATTTGCCTTGACATTGAGCTTTTTCAGCCGATATTTCCCTTTGTCGTCGTGTTGTAAAGAAACGAGCACGGTGACGGCCCTTTTTATTGGTGTAATGTACTCGTAATAGGCACACAAAAAACATATTTTAAGGGGAAAAAAAGTTTAATAATAGAAGTTGGATTACTGAAGGAGTTTGAGATGATGACGATGTGGTGCAATTTCCTCACATTATTTGCAAGATCGGGCAATTTGAAATCACAATACTAAACAAATATAGCCCAGATAAACAATTAGGCTCTAGTTTTCACTACTATTCATAGTTTTTGCTGCAAAATAATAGCTTTCTTCAGTTGTTTATGCTTCGAACATTTCTCGCGCAACTCCGTAAAAACACTTAGAACAACGAGTATGCAGGGCGAAAACAAACAGGGTGACCCCATCTTTTTATTGCATTTTTTCAATGTCCTATGCATAACTATCAATTGTGCCAAGTCTGAAAAAAATCTTAATAGTACATCCTTTTCAGGGGAATTACCTTAAGGAGGTTAATATTGAAATCACCCATAAGATATGATAATTTATTCTCAAAACTAATGGTTGATAATACACCTTCAATGGTCTTATTAAAGTCGCCAAAAGAAGCATCAGGGGGTCTATAGAGGCAACCAATAATAACATTTTTACCACTGGGCTGTATAACTTCCACAAAAATTGATTCATACAATGAATTGTCAGGACTGATTGAAGATCAGTTCTAAGTTTAAACATCAAACCAGTCTGGATATAAAGACCAACTCCTCCAACTGATTCATGCTCTCTGAAATTAGAACTGATAAAAAAGGTAGCCAGGAATGTTAAAAAGATCAGCATTGGACCTGTTTAACCAAGTTTCAGAGACAGCTACCACAGAGAACAGCATATTTAATGAGAGAAGATATTCTGACAAGTCATCGAAGTGTTTGGGAGGCTACGGATATTGACATGAAAAGCAGAGAATGTATCAGGAGGAAAAGTACCAGTAATTTTGTTAAATTATGTAGAAGTTAGGTAGGTACAGTTGGAAAGCAATTGTAAATTTGCAGTGAAAAAATTCCTTCAAATTCAAGTCAAACAAAGAAAAAAAGAAATCAGTATCGTCTTCAAAATGGTTGAATGTAAAGGGCCGTAGCTACAATAGCAAATGACAAGGCGAACTGGGGCACTTGCCTCGGGAATAATATTGATCTTAGTACTTTATGTTTGCCGGCTTCCTTGTTTCTTACCATAAAACATGAACAGGCCGTGTAGTTTCACAGAGGCGTAAGCATTTCAGTTTTGATGTTGCTGTAAGAGGATATTGAAAAATATTGAATGCTATGGTATGAACCCTTAAAGTGTGGGGTTTCTGTAATTATTTTCAGTAATTACCTGACGATAAATGGTCTGCTCTACTTGGCAACACTGTACAAAGACTCCTCATTGAAATACCTGCGGTTTCGAGACCCTGTGGGCTCAGGTTTGGGTGTCACGTGACCTAGGTAAACCGTTCGTTTTCCGTGAGCGATTGTTTGAACTCCAAATCCGGTGGGTTTCTCAATTTGTAAGTGTTTTTTCGAACCATTTCCCTCTGCAGACGCCCCCAGACCTGCACCATTAAGTTGGACTGTGGGTAGAGGCAAACCGCCGAAGAACAGCAGTGGTGAGAGGTGGTTTCATGCAGGCTGGGTCGCCAAAGAAGATTCGTATGCCACATTCAGTCCACTATTGAAGCTGTTTCTCTTGCCCTTCTATGGGTGGTTTCAGGTACCTACCAAGGCAATTTGGCCGAGTTTTATCGGGTAAAAATTTCAATCGATGCAATATTTTTTCTGGTAGGACTGGGTGGCCCGACACAAATCTACAAAATATGAATCGGTTGATTTCCATGCTCGGAGTATTGTGGAATTAACCAGAGTTCTTTTCGGGCGTGAACGAGGCAACTTGAGAGACGCGAAGACTGGCCATCAACAAATGGCTGAAGCAGGGTTGGCGGAAAACGTGAGAGCACAATTTCCAGCCAAGTGCCATGGTTTGGCCCTGAGGTTTGTTGTTATCGTGAACTTTTGATATCTGAACGAGATTTTGTGTTAAAAACCTAACAACAAATAAGTGCACTTTTTGGTGTTGATGTTGGACCGAAAAACTGGCCTTTTGAGATTTGTTGCGAAATGAAAGGTATAATGCAGCGGAAATCTGAAATTTTCGTCCCGGTTTTAGGATGTGATGGGTGTCCAATAAACTAGTCGGTACTATGAACATGCTTTAATAAAGTTCTGAGTAAAGTTTAACAGGAAGCAAATTCCGGGATTAGCACGTTAAGGGTTAAAGAGGTTGTTTGTTTTTTACACATTGCCTCGGTGACAATTTTCGCTTGGCTACTTCTCAGAGATCTATTTTCTGTGATGACGTTGTAGTGAGCAATGTTGTTGAAGCAATTTTCTGAAAGGAGATAAAAACGTCGCCAAGATCGATCGGAGAAACGGAAGTAGACATCGTGGGCGACACCTTTGGGCTGGACATTTTCCTCAGTCAAGTTTCCAGGTTCGCCCTTCTATAAAGGGAATTTAACTAACACCTAATATTAGACAAACTATATAAAGGCATGGTGGCCATTATCACCTAAAGTGTAAAAAGCCGTTTTACTGGCAATCAGTAAAATCTACACAAATCCGTCCGGGCTATTCCAAGCCGATACTCATGCGATCTTAGGGTAATGTAGAGTTACCGGTTAACCAGTTGATACATTTCAGCGCAAGAAAGTTGCTTAAGTTTTACAACTGGCTTTTATCTTATCATCAGCTGCAACAAATACCGGATCTGATGGCAAAACGGATTTCCAACTTTGTGACAAACTTTCGAAATGGCAGAAATTTGCCTTTGCATGATCAGTTGTCCCCGAGTCACAAGGAAGCAAAAAACCGCACGACCTATGCACCGCATACAAAATCGGTTTTTTCAGAGAAGACACATGATTTGAATGTTTAAGCGAAGACTTGTCTATATTCAGAAATCAGTGCCGTAAAAGGGAACTGGCCTTATCTCGTCGACAGCCGAAAGTAAGTGTGAAATCTCATTCTTTTTCTACTTACATTGACACCCCTTAGGATATTGCATTTGGTCATCGTTTATATAGTATACATGAAAATACCGATCATATTTTTAAACGCATCAAAACATGAAATCATAAGTTTGTTTGACTAATTCGTTTTAACAATGTACTGAAGTTCCCGTCAGTTGAGTTGATATCTCATTGTCTTTTAAGCATTGAGTTTCTAAGCGCTATGATATGTTTCTATTTATAGAAATAATTGTTTACAATTCAAGTGAATTTTAATTGCCAATCAGTCATATTGATTGAACATGCAATCAAACCTATGATATCACAATTGCAAGGCACAAAGTACAAGGAAGGATTATTTTAATCTCATTGATACATAGCCTATCGTTTTTTTTTATTTGCAAACACTGAGACATTTATTCTTTCCCGTTTGAGAATCTTAAAGCGACAGACAGTAACGGGTGTCAACTTAACTACGAAGCAGTTCATATCTCAGTGTCACGTCAGAACATGTATCAAACTAGCAATGAAGTCCTTTACTCGAACTAGATTTTGTAACTTGTATTAAAGTGTTATTCTATTCCAGTCTGATTTCAACTGGGTTAACTTGTCCACTTGTGGTATCTGAGCTGATTGTTGATGCTTGTTGATTAAAGGAATTAGACCGCAGCCGATTCAGGCACGCATGGCATGTCAGGATACTCTTGAAAGCCTTCCTGAAATTTTCTAATCTCCAAGCATACACAAATGGATTCAATCCCGAATTTGCAAGCACCAAAACAAACTGGATATCCCTTACCCAGTGGATAAAATCGCAATTGCAATCAGTGCAGAAGTTTATGATATAAATACAGATGCATGCCGGCAGGTAACATGCTAAGAATAACAATAACACAATAACTAGCGTCTTTGTTATCTTCTTGTCCCATTTCATCGCTTGTTTCATCGCCATGTTTTCTTCTGAGCTGTCATGCAGACTGTCCCACTGACGGACTTGTCGTCGCAAAAACTTGAAAATCTTTGCGTTGGTGAAAATCAGCACAGCGAAGGTAGTTGCTACAGCGGTGGTAGCAAAAATAAATCGAAATATGTTGTAGCCAACTGCAAAGTAAAACATGAATAACGCAATGGAAGCAATCCAAACCACAACAGAGGCCAACAAGGCTCGACTTGGGTTCAGCTTGGCTCTGTACATCAGAGGATATGTGATGGCCACATAGCGATCTAAAGCCAAGGCTGTAAGACTGAGAAGCGACGCGGTGCATGGAACGAAAAATGTGACATGCAACACTAGCCGAAACCGCTTGTTTGCCATCCCAAGTCCTTCCAAGATGTGGTACGCCGTGGAAATAGGAGCGGAAACAAGTCCAACAACAAGATCTGCAGAACTAAGATTCGCTATAAAGCAATTGAACGGCGATCTCAAGTCTTTGTTCGGATTCAGGATAACTGCGAGAACCACAGCAAAGTTTCCTACGGACGCAACAATAGAAATCAGAGCAGTGGAGGCGGCCGTCGAAAAGGACAAGTATGTCGGAGCTGTGGTGTTGTCACAAGGATATTTGCCGAGAAGAGACATGCTTTGATAATTATGCGACTCGGATGCTTCGATTTAAAACAGCTAGAAAAGTCTTGACAGTGTTAGGCCGGCAGCGTTTTAGTTCCCTAGTTTCCGTCATGCTTTCGAACTTCCTTTCTGTGGTTTCAGACTTCAGTGCAAATTATGGAAATGCTGCACGTTCGCTTTTGGAGTGTTTATAACCAATCGTGTTTGTTGCGCGTGACTGATCTTATTACTTCCTCTGAACCAGACCTCTCTAAGATGTACATACAAATGATATGCACTCAACTGATTCAGTTATGTCTGCACAGCCGAACAAAAGATGGGTAAACTGATTGAATAACTCGCGTAACTGATCGAGGAGTGTAAACGTTAATCTTGCAAAACTAGTTAAGGTCACTGATTAAGTAACATTTCAGAGTTGACGAATGGCAACAAAACCTGATCATGCAAACCTACCGCAACTGATCAAGTAACGCGAACAACATACTGAAGTTTGAAAAGTTGCACGAATTCCGCGAAAACGATGAATAAAAGTCACACCAATACCCGTCCTCAATGAACGACAAACGCCGGGGTAAATTAGCCCCCTCCCCCATTCCCATGTCCATGGGAATCCCCCCTCGACATCCAGTTTCATCAGTTTAATTTGATAACTATGTAAATGTTACCAGATACGCCAAGAATATATTTAATATGATATACATTATCGGACTGTTTTTTTTTTGGACCTGTTGAATTATGGACAAAACCTACCCTGTGGCTGTTATACCAAACAACACTAGATGCTTGAAATGTTGCACAGTCTTTTTCAAATTCACCAAACTTGCTGTGAATGTAGTATAAGAACACACATTTGTGTTAGCTAGTATAGTTGAGCCTTTCTTGTAATTAATTGATATTTCTTGACGTAGAAACCCCGTGGGACCACTCAAATCGTATGTTTTAATATTGTCATAACTATTTCTGTTCATGATAAATTGTTATTGTAGTTAAAGTTGGCTTGGAATCGCTCAAAACAACTTTATTTTGTGTATATCGTTTATTATTACTTTTCTCGAATTGGGTATCCTGTGGCACACGCGTGCATCACCACACGAATTTTGGGAAACTTTAAGTATGTTAAAAAGTTGACCACTAGCTATCATTTCACAATGACAGAAATCAATTCTTTTGCAATTAGTTTGACTTCAAATCACGAGATGACTGGACTAAGTGCGATTTGATCCTGAAGGTCTTAACATCCGCGAAGAGACATATTAGTTATTTTTTGTTACTACGTTTATCATTTTTTAGACTTTTTTTCTATTATTTTATTTTACACTGTCAAGAATTTTAGTTTTACATGATTCCGGTATATTACTAAATAAACACCCCCTCCAATGTAAATTCTCTTTTGTACTTGAAGAATGCTGGTTTGGCCAGCCGAAATATAGTACGCAAAACTTAAAACCATTCTACGTTGTATCGACCTATGCTTTTATACTCGTAAAGTGAGAACGCCCTCGAACGAATACAAGTGCAGTCACACAGCATTGTTTATTTATTTATGGGATCCAAAATTTTAGTCGAAAAGACGTCGAGTGTAGCTGGGGGAAAGGAAAGTTGTAAAGAGGACAGAGGACATAAAAGAAAATTTCCGGCTTCTTCAAAGAAATTTGCTGCGCACGAAGATCGAGCTCGGTATACAAGGAGCTACGTAACCACTGGAAGTTCACCGGATTGGGCTGTTTAATGAGCCTGGAGAAACTTGCTGTAACCTAAAAAAGGTGGTTGTAATTATTATTATCATGACTTCTTTTGCTTCATTTAGTTCATATCTATTTGGAAACCAACGAAAAAATAAACTTTGATCATACGTCGCACGCTATCGAAAAGATGTTGTAGTGTCAAGGAAATGGAAATTTGTCTTCAATAGGAAAGTTTGATTTGAACAGGTACACACCAAGCCCAAAACATCTGATGCGAGCTTCTTTAATGACCACAGAAAAATGCGGAAATTGGGATGCATGGTTGGCGTAGTGAGAGCACTTTTCTCCCACGCACCAGTCTGTGGTGAGAGGCGATTGCCCGGACTCGGCGTCAAATGTGGGTTGAGTTTGTTGTTTGCCCGAGAGGATTTTCTCCGGGTACTCCAGTTTCACCTCTCCTCAAAAACCAACATTTTCAACTTCCAATTCGATCCGGAATTTCGAGGGCCACAGGTTTGTCAGCTGAATTACTGTTAAGTGGCAGGCTACTCGTTCAACAAAGTCGGTTGTGCTTCGATTTGACTTTTACTTTGTTAATCGGTGTCTTACGGCTCGAATAATTGCACCCTGTCACCATGACCTGTTATCATAAAACTTCCTGTTCCGTGAAAATTGTATTATAGGGTAAGTCCTGTTGTATCACTTCATAGACTTCCTGTCGTGTTTTCTTGGAAATCCATAAAAATGCAAATGTCTATTTACAGGTGGCAGATGTCAGCGGCCTATATTCAACTCCCTTTGACAATATGCTTTTTTTTTTGAAATATTACTCTTGGCAATATGTTTCTTTGATAATATTGCTTTTAGAACTTTCAATTGTCTTCGATGGGGTATGAAGCATGTATGAAGTGCATGTTTACCTGTTTGTTACCTGTGTTGCCTAAAAATGTCGTTAAATGGTGCGTCTTTAGTATCAAAGAAACAAAATTGGAATGCTTAATTTGCAGTCAAGGTTATCTCCTATACCTAAGTAATTGGACTGTCCGCCTCTTCAAGGTTCATTTTATTCACACTGTTTAAAAAACATACTAAAGAAGACTGATGAAAGTTACGGGAAAACATGACTGAATGTGAAATTAATAGCAAAATGGAATAGAAGTTTGGTTAATGTATGTGGTAGGCAAATCAACTTGTGCCTTTTGAGTTTAGCTGTGTACGGTTGCCTAGAGCCTGTAACTCTAGAGTGCGCAATGCAAACACAAAACACCTGTTAGGGAGGTTAGAGACCCTGGTATGATAAGTTGCCATTTACAAAACAAGAACATTTTTGCGCGTGAATTTGACAATAATTACAGAAATAACTATAACAAAAACATTGAAAAATATACTTCTTACAGACAAAAAAGATCAAATTGGATTAAACAAGTCATTACGCAGCAATTAATGTCTCAGTGTCACGTCAGAACAAGCCTAAAACTAATAGGACCACGTTCAAATGAATGTCTTTTTTCAAAGTTTGACTATCAATTATTCTACTTCAATTCGATTTCAAGTGCGTTAACATGTCCACTTGTACTTGTGGTATCTCTGCTGACTGTTGATGCTTGAAGATTAAAAGAAATCGACCTCAGCCGATTCATGGGTGCATGGCATTTCAGGATACTCTTAAAAGCCCTCCGAAAATTTTCTAATCTCCACGCATACACAAATGGATTCACTGCCGAATTTGCCATCACCAAAACATACTGTATATCCCTCATCCAGTGGATAAACTCGCAATCACAATCAGCGCAGAAGTTTATGATGTAAATACAAATGCATGACGGCAGATAGCAAGCTAAGAACAGCAGTAACACAATCACCAGTGTCTTTGTAATCTTCTTTTCCCATTCCATCGCTTGCTTCTTGGCCATGTTTTCTACTGAACTGTCGTGAAGACTGTCCCATTGGTCGACTTGACGTCGCAAAAACTTGAAAATTTTTGCGTTGGTGAAAATCAGCACAGCGAGGGCAGTTGCTACAGCAGTGTTAGCAAAGATAAAGCGAAATCTGTTGTAGCCCAAGGCGATGTAAATCATGAATAACGCGGAGGAAGCAATCCAAACCACGACAGAGGCTAACAAGGCTCGACTTGGGTTCAACTTTGTTCTGTACGTCAGTGGATATACGATGGCCACATAGCGATCTAACGCCAAGGCTGTAAGACTGAGAAGCGAGGCGGTGCATGGACCGAAATATGTAAATTGCAGTGCCACTTCAAAATGCTTATACTTGTTTAACATTCCAACTCCCTCCACGATACTGTATACCGTGGACATAGGGGCGGAAAGAAGTCCAACAACAAGATCTGCAAAACTAAGATTCGCTATGAAGTAGTTAAATGGCGTCTTCAAGTCTTTGTTTGGATTCAGGATAACTGCAAGAATCACAAGGAAGTTTCCTACGGACGCGGTAATGGAAATCAGAGCGGTGAAGGCGGCCGTCGAAAAAGACAAGTATGTCGGAGCAGTAATGTTATCACAAGGATATTTGCCGAGAAGAGACATTATGAGACTTGAACGGTGCTTGAATTTAAACTGGCAGCGGAAAAGAGGTCTTGGCACTGCTAAGCCAGCAACGCTTGAGTTCCGTAGTTTTGTGTTTCTGAACTTCTTGAGTGCCTGGCTTTCTTTTTGGATATTTATATCCAATCGTATTTGTTTTCGTGTGACTAATCTTTTTGGAATGACTTCCTCTGAACCAGGAATCTCTAAGATGTTTTTTAACAGCCTATCTTAACCGACTCTACGCTGTTGTGTGGCGTCACCTAGCAACGCGAGGCTTGTGCAGATGGTCGCGTAATCTTATAGCTCATCTTCATTTACAGTCGACTGAAAAGTCCGTGAAAAAAAATATTTAACATTTAATGGATATCACAATATATATCGGTCAAAATATCCGTGACTAGCCGTAGGTCACGCCAAGCTAATTCGACTGTGAATCATTGGTAATTTCGATTCTAAGAAAGCGGAACTCAGCAATATGTGGAATGTTAAATGCAATAAATCGACCTACAGTAGCTGCTGCGACGTAGCAAGTATCTACGGTAGACAGTATTTTCTTTTGGGTAATTTCTAGATAGTAATTTTTGTAATAAGTCAAGCCAATCCTTCAGCAATAATATACCTACAGGAAGTACTTCGGCTAGCATTACACGAGACAAAAATTTCGTTTTAGGCAATTTCTAGCCGAAGAACTAAGACTTTCATCAAATACTTCCAAACATTTTAATTCGACTTGATCCAAAACTTTTTTTTTTGCTTATTTTATTTTAACATTTGGTCTGTGAGAAAACACAAAGCGGTGCGTTTAGATCTATGTACAGGAAATTAAGTTTCATGTCCAATATCGACGCTTATAATAATAATGATGATGATGATGATGATGATGATGATGATGATGATGATGATGATGATATATCACATTTATATTGCGCATGTTATGATGTTATGTTGTGTTATGTTATGTTATGTTATGTTATCGGAGTTTAGATTTCGGCAACAAGATATCACACTTTTAGCCGAGGTAATGTAATAAAATAAAATAAAATAAAAAATCATTAATATATAACCTAGAAGTAGCGACTAGATTAACATCAACTCAATTGAAATGTTCTGCATCGAAAGCCGGGATTTGCGAGAAACGCTTTAGCAGAACCAGCATGCATGTCAGTTTCCATATCTTTACATCTAGGAATTTGAACTGAAACTGACTACGATCACCTGCGATATCATAGAGAGTTTTGGACGTTAGTTTTGAGCGGTGATAGACCAGTTATTTTTCTTCAGGTTCTAACAGCTCTAGTATGTCTTATTTCGAATGCGAAAAAGTAATGCAGGGGATAAATATCGATAAACAGTGTGAGACTTGCAAATTATTTCTAATTTCGGAGGCATCAGCAGTTGTTGTCTAGCTTTTTGTTTTGAAACAGCCGACTGATGAAATTGATTAAGCTTATAGTCTGGGGAAGAAAATAAGGCAACAACTCAATGATTCTATTCCTTAGTCTTAAGATATCACTCCATATTAAAATTATGTGATTCACATGAAACTAACGTCTTGGTTAAGGCCACTGGGACCCACAGTCCCATATTTGAATATCAACCCCATCTCCTACTTCTTACGGTATTCTTGGTTGGCTAGCCCTGTCTTCAATACAGCAACCTTCATGTCCCCCAGTGTAGATTTGTTTGGTTGAAGTGGGCAGGTACAGGAAGATCATTCCTCCCGTTGATGACATCTCTGCGGAGATTTCAAAAGCAGTCCGCTTTTTCTGCTGTTCATGTGGCACGCGCGCGAGTGTTGCAATCAGACACGTGAGCTAACTTTAAGGAACCTTTTAACGGTATTTAGTCTCGCACCCTGAAGAAGGCAGCATAGCCGAAACGTCGATTTCATATATCTAAAATAACAGCGTCTGGTTTTACAATTTTCGAATCAGTGAACATGTTGTATATAGCGTGTAACGATACCGGATTGTGACGTTGTAGTGTGACAGTACCTTGCGTGATCTTGATCTGTTTATAATAGTAGTGTAATCGACACCTCTGATTACCCCACGCATATCGTGAGATCATAAGAATACTATATATTCATGGTATAAGCAGGCATTAAAACAAGAGTTGACAAGCACTCGCGTCTCTCTCTCTATATCGTTTCAACGTACGACATAAAACGTTACATGGTGTCAGAAGAAACCTAAACCACGATGACGACAGCAGGGACATCTGAAGAAGCTACAGGAGAAGCTCCAGAAATTCTGCCCGCTCAGCCTGCGCAGATATTCATGCCTCCTCCTAACTTGCCACCGCCAAAAGCACTTGTCATGGATGACAACGTAGCCAAAAATGGAAAGCGTGGAAGAAAGTGTTGTCACGATATCAAATCGCCACAGGAATTTTCAAACAGGAGCCCCTGCTAAGAGTTTCCACGCTATTGTCAGTTATTGGGGAAGATGCCACGAAAGCCTTCGATGCCTTTGAATGGGGAGAGGACGAAGATGAAACAAAAATAGAACACGTGCTGGCAAAGTTTGACGCACACTGCGAGCCGCGAACACGGGTGATCTAATGTTACCGATTTAATAATCGCAAGCAGGAGCCTGGTGAGAGTATGGCAGCGTACCTCACGGAGTTAAGAACGATCGCAAAAAATTGCCAACACGAGGACATAACCCCAGAGCAAATTTTGCGAGACAGGATCGTTTTAGGAATTCGAGACGACAGGATGCGTGAAAGACTGCTTCGATACAATGATTTGACATTGCAAAAAGCTGTCGCTCTCATCAAAGCAGCAAAGCAGCCGAACTAAGCGAGCACCAAGTGAAGCTTACGGGTGCAAGCGCAACCGTAAATGTACTAAAGCAGGGTCGCTCGAAAAGCAACAGACCGTCGATGCCATCGCGTGCAGCAAACAACAAACATCAAAAGCAATCATCGCGTGGTAATTGCGGTAGATGTGGAACGACACACCCAAAGAAAAAATGTCCGGCATTTGGTCACCGATGTGGCAACATGAATCACTACCAATCGCTTTGCCGAAGCAAGACTGTTGCTACAGTGCAAGTAGTAAAAAAAGAACTTGATTTCGTGTTGCGGTTAGTTTGCTGCTGATGGCACTGTCAGACAGGCGAAGCGATAAGGGAAATGTATTTTGCATTGTTCTTTGACTGTAAGCAGCCAGGAGACCGGGGGGGGGGGGGGGGGGAGCGGAGGGAAGACAGAAATTCACATATCTACTGCGCGGTGAGAAATGATGTGCCTTTTTAGTTTCTTTTTATTTATTTATTTATTTTTTCATTTATTTTTTATCAATTAATTAATTAATTTATTTTTTTATAGTATTCCGAGCATTCCGAATATTCCGAATTCCATCATTCCGGCTTTTCCAAGCTACCAAAACCAATCACTGGAGATGACACTGTAGAACGCCTCAGGAAATGCAACAAATCGATCGTTTCCTACACTGGTGAACGAAAAGAGATCGCCGGAAAGATAAGCCTCCCAGTCTGGCATAACTCTGACCTTTAACGTCTTCAATGGCGATTATCAGACTATCCTATCACTCAACACAAGTATCGTGATTGGAATCGTCACGCTAGCCGATTGTGACGTATTGTCGCTCACGATATCACCACAGAGCAACTCAATCCTTGAAGAATACAAAGATGTTTTTGAGGGACTTGGAGAACTTCCAGGCGAACACAAGATCATCACGGACGAGAGAGTGAAACCGAAAGTTCACCCCCCGAGAAGAGTACCAGTTGCAGTACGCCCAATAATCAAGGAAAAGTTAGACGAATTAGTACAGCGAAACGTCATCGCACCAGTAACAGAGCCAACAGAATGGGTATCAAGCTATCTGGCCGTAATAAAGCCGAACAAAATTCGAATTTGTTTGGACCCAAGGGATTTGAACGAAGCGATCAAGCGAGAGCACTACCAGATGCCTACTATAGAGGAGGTCGCTACTCGACTTGACAAAGCAAAGCTTTTCACAGTAGTTGACGCAAAAGACGGATTCTGGCAGAAGAAACTAGACCGCGAGTCCCGCTACAAAACTATGTTCAACACTCCCTTCGGACGATACCGTTGGCTTCGCATGCCCTTTGGCATCAGTTCCGCTCCAGACGTATGGCAAAGAGCCATGCACGAATTTGTCGAGGGACTACAAGGTGTAGAAGTCATTGCTGATGACTTTATTATTGCTGGTTTTGGCGCCACCACTGAAGAAGCTTACAAGAGCCTGGAACAAAATGGGCGATCACTCTTCACAAGATGCAGGGAATGGAACTTGAAACTGAACAAAGAGAAAGTCAAGTGTGCTCAGGCAAACGTACCATTCATGGGACATCAGCTCACCCCAAAGGGATTCATACCAGACCCCAGGAAGATTAAAGCAATTGTTGCCATGCCTGAGCCAGAAGACGCCACAGCACTCAAGCGTTTCCTAGGAATGGTGAACTACCTTTCCAAGTTCATGCCGCATGTGAGCGAAATGACAGAGCCGTCGCGAAGATTGGAAGACAAAGACGGGGAGTGGCAGTGGTTGACGCAGCATAGCATCGCGTTTAATACTGTGAAGAAGTACCTTCCTGAATCTCCGGAACTCAAATACTACAACGTGAATGAAGAAGTCACCATTCAATGTGACGCATCTGAAACAGGTCTGGGAGCTGTCCTCATGCAGAAAGGCCAGCCAGCGCGTTAAGCCTCAAGAGCACTCACAGACACTGAGACCAGGGACGCCCAGATCGAAAAAGAGCTTCTTGTCATTGTATGGTCTTGTCATAAGTTTGACCAGTACATATATGGCTGAGACATCGTACACGTCGACATGACCATGAGCCGCTACAAGCTGTGTTTAAGCCTATACAGCAGTCACCTAAACGACTACAGAGAATGCGCATGGCGTTACAAAACTATATCTATGGACATTCAGTACAAGTAAGGCCGTCTAATGCTCATTGCAGACGCCTTGAGCCGCGCCTACAGACTTACTACTGAGGACGCACAGCACGACAGCAGTGAAGTACGCGCCTTACGAGAAGTTCAACATGAAGATGGACTTTCTGTATTGCCCAAACGACTGCAAGAGTTCAAACGAGTCACAGCGGACGCCCCAGAGATGCAGATACTTAGTGGTGCGATACACAGAGGGTGGCCATTGCGTCGAAAAGACTGCCCCGCAAAGCTTCAACCTTGCTACGACAGCCGAAGCGAGCTAGTTGAAGATAGTGGATTGGTTTATCGCGGAGAACGCTTGGTTGTTCCTCATTCCCTGCGAGCTGTTATGCTCAAAGAAATCCACAGGTCGCACATAGGATGGCCTAGAATAAACGCGGAAGTCAAAGATTACATTTCCAAGTGCAGCACTTGCCAGTCGTACTAGCCAGAGCAATGTCAAGAAGAACTCCAGCCACATGAAATTCCCAGTTGTCCCTGGTCCAAAGTTGGAGCTGACATATTTTAGCTTGGACCAGAACAGTTCCTGATCATGGTGGACTACTGGTCAAGCTATTTTGAAGTACAGGAACTAAAGCGAATCACGTCAACAAGCGTGATCCACGCGCGTAAAGTCCATTTTGCCAGACATGGTATTCCGGAAGTCCTTGTTACAGACAACGGGACACAGTTTAGCTCGTCTGAATTCGCTAAATTCGCCGAGACGTGGAGATTTGAGCACAAGACCTCAAGCCCGCGCTATCCTCAGTCGAACGGAAAAGCGGAGAATGCCGTCAAAGTTTCCAAAGCATTGCTGAAGAAAGCAAGAGCAGACAACAAAGATCCTCTACCAGCGTTCTTAGACTAGAGAAACACCCCGTCAGAAGGTCTAGGAGCCTCACCGGTTCAACGTCTGATGGGCAGAAGATGCTAACCCACACCAAACTGCTGTAACCGAAAGTAGACAGCCAGACTACAGATAAATTGGCAAAACAAAAAGCCATCCAAGAGCAGCGGTACAACACGAAAAGTCAACCGCTAACACCGCTACAGCCAGGTCGAGCGATCAGGATAAAACTCCCTGGTGATACTAAATGGTTTCTTGGAAGTTGCCTGAAGATTCTTCCGAACCGCTCGTACGAAGTGGAATGTGCCGGTCGTCACTACCGTCGCAACAGGCGTCAGCTCAGAACAATCATTCTCAAACTGCGACGCCTCCCAGAGCAAGCCACGACGCGGAACTGACTATCAATCGCGACCAGCCTGCCACCGTGTCTTCTCAGCCAGCTGTCCCACTACGGAGGCCATCCTGTATCAAGAAAACACCAGTTTGGCATGATGATTATGTCATGGACACTTAACTTTAAGAAAAGGGAGATGTAACGATACCGGATTGTGACGTTGTATTGTGACACTAACTTGCGTGATCTTGATCTGTTTATAATAGCAGTGTAATAGACACCTCTGATTACCCCATGCATATCGTGAGATCATAAGAATAATATATAGATTTAGCCAAGCCTAAAAGCGGAGCTCCACGATTATTATTTTTTAATGGTATTGAGCAACACCTCATGGCTTTCCTTGCGCCAATATTTTGTGTTTAGCGGCAGTCAACAGGAATTGACTGTGGTTCAAAAACCTCAAAACATAACAAGAAAACATAACAAGAAAACAATACACAATACCTCTCACAATAGTGCATTTAATGGCTTTCATCCAAGATTTCGCATTACGAACAAAATTGTTTGATCGTTCAGCCACCCCAACAAACAAATCGTACACAAACGGTAAATAGCAACCACATAATAAAATTTTCCTGGGATACCACGTCTTCGATCACGTAAATCACATCTGCGATTGCCGTGTTGCCAGCATGGCTGTCCTGGTGGTGTAGTGTTCATCACACCCGACTAGTATACGGGGGGACGTGGGTTCAAATCCCGCCCAGGGCAGATTTTCTTTCAAAATTTATTACATTAAAATATGATTATTTGGAGTGTATAGGGTTAGGGTTTCCTTCATACATGTTGGGAAATTATTACTTATTGTTTAAGGGCCCTCTTTAGGGATTTTGTTATGATACTGACAAGTATGTTGATTCAGAGGCCCTCGATGGGGAACCTGTTGCGCTGTGACTATTACATAACATTTATCACCAGTTCTATTATTTTTGTTATTTCGCATCCTGTTAATTTACCGTAGTTGTTTCATACTCTTTGTACACCTATTGTTTTTCGTTTCATTTTCGTTACCACTATCATTGTCTGAGTTACGTAACTTGTATGTAATTTGTAACCATTGTTGTAAAAGTGTATTTAAGTCGTAGGTTTTTAACATTCTGTTTGTAACTGACGAAGGTCGAGAGACCGAAACGTTTTTTATTCATAAATTTTTAAATTTTTTATCTTTTTTTTAAGAAAAAGTTGTCCATTGTCGGTCTCTTTTTAACTGGTTTTTATTATTCGCCGAATCAGGACTGTGAATCATCAGTGATCCTTTTGGTTCTACATCTTTCGTTGGCCCAGGAAGCGCCTTCAACCGTCTATATATATATATATATATATATATATATATATATATATATATATACGTACCAAATTAACCTTGTCTATATACGTACCAAATTAACCTTGTCTATATATATATATATATATATATATATATATATATATATATATAGACAAGGTTAATTTGGGAACAGAAATCAACAACTAAGCAATTAATTGAAAATGTGGCTCAGCCAGGAATCGAACCTGGGTCTCCAGATTACCCGTCGGATGCCTTAACCACTAGGCCACTGAGCCAACCACACTGGGAACACGTCACTACTCCCCGGTTGATCGGCGAAATCCGGCACGGCCAAATCCCCCTGGAAATTAATTAAGTACAGTAAGGTAGGGAGGGGCTGTATTAGCAACTGATTGCCTTAATTACTTAGGATCACCAGCCTATTCCCCTTTGGATGGCGATTCATTAGAGATTTCTGAGAAATACAAACAGACAAGGTTAATTTGGGAACAGAAATCAACAACTAAGCAATTAATTGAAAATGTGGCTCAGCCAGGAATCGAACCTGGGTCTCCAGATTACCTATCGGATGCCTTAACCACTAGGCCACTGAACCAACCACACTGGGAACACATATTTTTACTGTACAACACATACACAATGTGGCCTTATTTTTATGGTAAAGTCCGAGGAGACAATTTCTCACATTTTCTGCAACCAGGATCACGTCACTACTCCCCGGTTGATCGGCGGTGCACGGCCAAATCCCCCTGGAAATTAATTAAGTACAGTAAGGTAGGGAGGGGCTGTATTAGCAACTGATTGCCTTAATTACTTAGGATCACCAGCCTATTCCCCTTTGGATGGCGATTCATTAGAGATTTCTGAGAAATACAAACAGACAAGGTTAATTTGGGAACAGAAATCAACAACTAAGCAATTAAGTGAAAATGTGGCTCAGCCAGGAATCGAACCTGGGTCTCCAGATTACCGGTCGGATGCCTTAACCACTAAACCACTGAACCAAACACACTGGGAACACATATTTTTACTGTACAACACATACACAATGTGGCCTTATTTTTATGGTAAGGTCCGAGGAGACAATTTCACACATTTTCTACAACCAGGATCACGTCACTACTCCCCGGTCGATCGGCGATGCACGGCCAAATCCCCCTGGAAATTAATTAAGTACAGTAAGGAACGTTTCAACGTACGACATAAACGTTACATAGCGCACGGACAAAACTGACATGTATCGATCTGGCGAATTCATACTCGTATGTAGTCAGTTTTATTTAACTCCCTCCGGCAACCGATGAAGTCTATTCCTTTGTAGATACCCGGCTTATTTGTGGCAACTTATGTTACGTGGCAGCTTGTAATGCTATACAGGACCAGGAGGTATCACCTTTGAAAACGGTGTCTTAAGTGCTTTCACGTGTTTCAAACAGACCCCTCATTCAGCCATTTCCATTCCAGGCTGTTTAGATAGACAGACAGACAGACAGACAGACAGACAGACAGGCAGACAGATCGATGGTTAGATAGATAGATTGATAGATAGATAGATAGATAGATAGATTATTACACTTAAAACCTCGCAGCCAAAGCTAAATTTACAATCCATTGAAACTGAATAAACGCCTACTTACATAATATTAAACCCACATTCATTATTTAAAAAGTGTACACTTTTTTTTCGCCGATGAAGAGGCAGCAGCCTCGAAACGTCTGGACATTGTTATCATTTCGAGCTCCAAAAAATTTTACTTCAAATATTTTTTCCCCACCAAAAGCGCCACACAGTATCATAAATAACATTTGCAACTACGGCTGCTGTCATAGAAGTTCACTTCATTTTGGTTGCAACCAAGGCAGATGCAGATCCAGTGAAGACTGCCATCATTCAAAACATGAAAAAATTCACCTTTTACTATGGAAAACATACGTGTAAGTCCAAGGGTAGTATCCTCCAAGCCACCAACACCGGGATACTCTGTTCGTGATGTTAGCATGCAGGGAGCTGTGACAGGCGGCTGTACTCGCACGCAGTGTGCTTCTTCAGCACCCCGTGACAACTTTATCTTTCAAAATTCACAAAAGTATTCCTACGTTCCGTTTTATCACGAGAAACAATTTACACGCAGGAAACATAAGAATGGACAACATACTGGTTAAGTATTATTTATTGACATCCGCTCACATTGTATAATCGTCTTTTAAATGTTCCTTACCGGCGACATCCGAACATGACTTACTGGAAGCCGATCTTATATTTTCGAGACAAGTTAAATAAAAGTGTTGCCTATTATTCTGTCTAGGAGATCTCATTCGCTACAACAACAACAACAACAACAACTACAACAAGCTTTATTTACATGACCGTAAAATATTGCAGTATTTGGGAAAACAAACCAAGGAGCTAAGTCAAAACACGAGGAAATAAACTAAACAAACTGCATATTAATGATATTATCATTACCTACAGTTCATAAATTCAACAATTAAATCAGTCTTTTCACAGTTGGCAAGAGTTCCTCTTGGTATTCAAGCCGTTTTACAGCGATAAAGAGAAATTGACCAGATGGCCCGAAAAAAAAAAACTATTATAACAGTAATCGTATTATCCTCACTGACCTGGGACTAGCTGGGTCACTAGGCGTGTAAATCTTTTGTGTAAATCTTTAGAGAAGCATATATTTTGTTTATATTTCCCCTCAAGAGCCTATATTTACAGGCTTGATGCAGCTGATTGCTAAGAATACGAACATGGTCTCTTTAAATAAACAGTTTCAAAAAAAAAAGTGTCGTTAATTTAAATGGTGTTTGTTTAACAGTATAGGAAAAAAAAGGATGTTCAAAGGAATTCAACAGGAAAATTTGCAGGGCAATTTTGATCATCTCCTAAACCGCTAACTGATGGGACTGGCTGCGAGTTCAAGATTCATTTTATTCACACTGTTTACAAAAGATGGATGAATGAAACATTATCAGCTAAATAAAATACTGAAGATTGGCAAATGTCTGTGTTTGCCAAATTAGCCCCATGTGACCCTTTACTTTACCACCGCCCACTTTTAAGTGCCTGACGTTAGCGTAGCTTTAAATATTTATTGCCACTGCTTACACACCTCTTTGTTGCAGGTTAGAAACCATCGTCTGGTGCGTTAAATACGTTTTTTGATTGACAATTTGACAATGATCCGTGTTGACTTAAACATCGGCCCTGCAATCAAACCTATTTTTCCTCATGTTCAAGGTACTCGTTAATGGAAAACCCGTGACTTTTTTTACTTTATTTTGCTATTTCCTTTGTAAGGTTACTCAAGTTCAAATAAATGTAAAAAAAAAAAAAAAAAAAAAAAAAAAAAAAAAAAGAAAAGAAAAAGAAAAAAGAAACCCAAGCAAAAAAAAAAAAAAAATACAGATAAAGAAAGCAACAACAACATTGAGAAGCATACAACAATGAAAAAGGGATAAAGGTCAAATTCACTGTACAGAAATTCATGTCTTGGTTTCAAGTCTAAACATGTCTGAAATGAAATGAAGTTCTTTATTCAAACTGGAATTGGCCCAGTTTGATTATCAATTATTCTACTTCAATTCGATTTCAACTGGGTAAACTTGTCCACTTCTGGTTTCTGTACCATCAGTTGATGACTCTGGATTAAAAGACATTGACCGCAGCCGATTCATGCATGCATGGCACTTCAGGATACTCTTAAAAGCCCTCCGAAAATTTTCTAATCTCCACGCATACACAAATGGATTCACTGCCGAATTTGCCATCACCAACACATACTGGATATCCCTCACCCAGTGGATAAACTCGCAGTCACAATCAGCGCAGAAGTTTATGATGTAAATACAAATGCATGACGGCAGATAACAAGCTAAGAACAACAGCAACACAATCACCAGTGTCTTTGTTATCTTCTTTTCCCATTTTGTCGCTTGCTTCTTGGCCATGTTTTCTACTGAACTGTCGTGAAGACTGTCCCATTGGTCAACTTGACGTCGCAAAAACTTGAAAATTTTAGCGTTGGTGAAAATCAGCACGACTACGGTAGTTGCTACAGCAGTGTTAGCAAAGATAAAGCGAAATCTGTTGTAGCCAACGGCGAAGTAAATCGTGAATAACACGATAGAAGCAATCCAAACCACAACGGAGACTAACACTGCTCGACTTGAGTTCAGCTTGGCTCTGTAAATCAGTGGATATACGATGGCCACATAGCGATCTAACGCCAAGGCTGTAAGACTGAGAAGGGATGCGGTGCAAGGGATGAAATATGTAGCATACATTGCGAGTTCTAACCGCTTGTACTTGTTTACCATTCCAAGTCCCTCGAAGACGCTGTACGCCGTAGTGATAGGACCGGAAATAGCCCCAACAGCAAGATCTGCAAAACTAAGATTTGCTATAAAGTAGTTAAAGGGTGACCTCAAGTCCTTATTCGGATTGAAGACAACTGCAAGAACCACAAGAAGGTTTCCCACGCACGCAACAATGGAAATCAGAGCAGTGGAGGAGGCCGTTGAAAACGACAAATATGTGGGAGCTGTAATGTTGTCGCAAGGATATTTGCCGAGAAGAGACATGCTTTGATAATTATGCGACTCGGATAGTTCGATTTCAGACAACGAGCGACGTCTTGATACCGTTAGGCCAGCAACGTTTCAGTTCCGTAGTTTGATATTTGATTCAGGCTTCCGAACTTCCCTTTTGTTATTTATAGATAGTGAGCTATAAAAGGACTGCCACACGGTTGCTCAGTTGCAGGTAGAGCACCGGGCTACTGAGCGGGAAATAGCCAGCAGGTTCAAACCTCAGGCCGGCGCGCAAACCAGTGCTCTCAGACACTTGTCAAGATCATACTGGCTGTGTGGTCAACATCTGCTTCATATCAGATGATCGCGTCATTAGGAAGTAACGTTTAAGCCGTTGGCCTTGTCACCTTTATCCCCGCACTTTTAAAAAGCTAGAATGGGACGCAACAAAACTCGCAAACTGATGGAAAAGAGATTTTTTTCAACTCAGAAAACTGTCAGATGATTTGCCATTTCCGTGTCGAAGTTTAAAGGCTCATATCACTCCTTCGTTGTTCATTGCATGATGCGCTTGGCATATATACCGCACATGTATTAAGTAGTAATGGTGATCTCAATTATGAACACTACTTAAGCAGTAGTGAAAATAAACATCTTTATTTTCTAATCCGCAGCTCGAATATATATATGACTTTGATATATTCATTCTCAAGTATTCATATTCGGGTATATTATTACTTACGAACCCACAAAAGGCCCAGCTCCCAGTTGGTTTGTCAGCTCAGTTGGTAGAGAGCTATGTACACCGTATAGCAGTGGTCATGAGTTCGACTCCCGTACAAGCCTGAAATTTTTTCAGGCTTTATTTTCACAACTGCTTAACTAGTTTTCATGACTATGATGACCATTCACTTCTTCATTCTTTAATCCGCAGTTCAAATATATGACTTTTATATATTCGTTCTCACAAAATCCGTGTTACGTTATCCTGGCCAATGTTGTGCTTCTGCATGCGGGACAGATCAGCAGATAGAACCCTACCAGAAACGTGAACTGTGGACCTGAATGGTAAAATGCGGACTAGACTTGGAGTAAAATCTAGATAACTAACTGAAGGTAAAATCCAGACTAGTTGCAAAATGCAGTCTTCGTAATAAAAAGAAAAATAATAGATAGACAGATAGATAGATAGATAGATAGATAGATAGATAGATAGATAGATAGATAGATAGATACTTTATTATGCACAGGATTCATAAAGTTTACACTTATTTCTAATGAAGCTGTGCTGTAGAGTTAATCTTTACAATCCGAAATAAGATAAATCAGTAATAATAATAAAAAGGAAGCTAAGGTAATCTATAACATAAAATTGTAAACTTAAAAATAGTAGTGCTAAATTACAAATTCTAAGTACTAATTACAAATGCTAATTTAGAACATAACGTATTACAAAAATCTACAAGTGTCGGATCAGTAATAGTTTGAAAATGACTTAATTGAGCTTGCGCTTTTTGTGGCAGTGTTCAGGCTGTTGTAAAGTTTAGGAGCTGAGTAGGTAAAAGACCTGTAGCCAGACTTTGAAGTTATTTTTGCCATATGAAGATTGGATTTATTTCTAGTATTGTTATTATGAATGTCAGAGTTAATAATAAGTCAATCAGAATTTAGACAGTGACACCAATGCATAGTAATGTATTTATAGGGTTATCAGTTGTGTTGCGAAAGTGCAAAACCAAAACCAAAGCCCACGACCTTTTCATCAGCATCTGCTTGGCTTATGAATCCGAATTCAAAACATTAGAATCAAGATGACGACAGCGACCATTCAATGGGTCAGCTCAGTCGTTGTGTTCATGGAGTCATTTGTTCCTGGTTTTGTTCCACTGCATTGGGTGTAGTTGTGGATTGCTCCTTGGTCTCCTCATAAAACTAAATTATAGAATGATATATTAAAACACATATTTAATCCCACTTTGTTATCTCTTTGAATACCAGGATGACACTTCCACATAGTAAGACCTAATCCTACTTTACAATAAAGTTTTGATATAACGCGCCCTCTGATTGGTTAAAACATCTCTCGTTTATCCTGTTCCTGCGTGTATGCGTGTGATAACAAAGGCACGTGTACGATGTGGCACGCGTGTTTTATTGCACGACTGCCAACCAAACTGTATATTTAGGGTGACGCTTGGCACGCGATGACTCAAGCAAACCGTGACACCCTTTGTTTTGACTATGAAATAAGCGCATGTCCATGAAGGAAACGACGCGCTCAGCGTGCGTGTCATGACGTTTTATTACTATGAATAATGTATTATTATTGTTGTTTTGTGATGTTAATCAATATAATTCTAATTTTTATTTAATGTACACAGCTGCCTTCTTGATAAATGACAGAGTGTTTCTACACAGTGAATTGAATATATCGATAGGCCTCTTTGACCACCGATTTCAATTTCTTTAGTGCGATTCACATTTCAGCCCAACTAGTCAATCTGAGGTTTTTAGCCAACTGAAGGATACGGGTAAGTTAAGAATCTTTGATTTTTCTCATTTAACTGGATTAAGCTCTACCCAACTCGTTTCTTGCTGTTAAGTCGCGTTTTATGCTATAGGGCCTACAAAATGTAAATAAGTGAAATTTCCACACAGATGGCATACAATACACCGAAGAGTGTATACTGTAAATTCAATAAAATAAAATAAATTCAAGTATACTGTAAATTCAATACTTATCAATAACATCTATGAGACGAGATTAAAATCCTTAAAATTAAGACTGTAGCACAGCATATATAGTGCCTGGTGACAAACGTTACTAACTTGGATATATTCTGTTTAGCTAGTGCCACATTAAAGACGCGACCAGCTGTCTAGTCTTCGATTTTCCATAACAAGCAATGCTCAGAAAAATATCAATATTAACAATAATACTTAATGAAAAGTACTTATTAGACATACTAGTTAGACATGGACAAGCAAAGGAAAGGTAGGGAATTTCAAAGCTATGGCTCATTTAATAACGAGATATGATGATTTTGACGTGTTTGGATGTCGTTTCTGAAAACGGACAAATTACTGCGCAACATAAGTCAAGTACAAAATATTTAATAATACCACATGTTACGGCGTCAAATTCTGGTAACTTTTTGTGCCTGCAGTTAATAAATCGTAATTTCCACGAAGAGCAATACGAGTATCTCGATCGAGAGAAAAGTATCTCGATCGAGAGAAATCTTTGGGAAGGGTTAAGGCCTAATATTCGACCAATCGCAAAAAAATTAATTATTTATATCTGCAGTTTAGAAATGAGCATCGAGCCTGTCGCAAACTCTAACCGTTATCATGATATTACCACAGGCAGTCCAGGCGTGGTATGTGAGACATCGGGTAATTTACGGATTTGAAGCTGTAGATATTTGTGGTATATATATATTTAGATTGTCTCAAAATTAAATGGTATTTATGTTGATTGTATGGTTTCGTCAATTATCTTGTGCAGTCAAAGGCCACATTTAGGGATATTTGCACGTGGAAATTGCTGAGGAATGAGTCGAGTTGTCGCTGTTTCTATATTATCACCGGACTGATTTGCCTATCACAGCCGAGCTCTATTGATTTTGTGGCTAAAAATCGACGGCCATAAGAGCTCCTTCATCTACTACAAACGAAAAGCATTTATTTCTCCTTGCCGGAAAGTGTTTTGTTTTGTCGCTTTTTTTTTTTTTAGATAACGTGCATTACATGCATTTGACTCCTCGTCTAAATCCTCTGATATCAATATGCAAAGTAAAAAGTTCAAAATTTCAATATTAAAATATAAAATGTTTTTGCCCTTTTTACTTAAGACAATGTTTCCTTGAAACGCTAGTCAAAATTTGCAGCTTAGGATAATTGCTTGTGTATCACGGAGTATCGAGTCTTACATTTTTAGCTTACCCATTTGTAACACTAATTATCCGACTTTAATTATAGATTCCAGCTTTAATGGGTAAAATATTAATTGCACGACAAGTTTCTTTGTCAGAAACTGCCTTTTTGTTATTAAACATATTGTTGGAAGCCATATTAGCGAGCTTTTAAAACACTATCTCCGCTGGATTATCCAGTCACGTCCCAAAGAATCTATGAAAAATGGCGGAAACAAACCAATAATAATTTGGCACCTGTCAGTTTAAATACAATATGATAGCTGATGATTTCACATTTAAGGTAGAAAATTGAACACTGTGACATGTAAGTAGCAAGGCTGCGGCTTTGTTTAAAACTTCAAACCTCTCATCCATTTCAGTCTTCATTCATTTTAGTCTCGTAAACATCGTAAAGATATCAGTCCTGAAAGCATTACTTTTCCTGAATATCATCTCAAAGCAGTTTGCTCAACTACATTTGCATTTGCCTGTTCGTCACAGTTCGTTGGAAGGAACAGAAGTGAATGGAATTAAAAGGTTATTTTTATTTTATTTCCCATATCACAAATAACATGAGTAACATGAATAAGAAGAACATAACATGAATAATGATAACAAAAAAGATAGAATGAATAGAAGTAACAATGGCGAGGCGATCTAAAGGAAACTATGAAGCTTATGTTAATTAGGCCCCCTCGGTTACAATTGTTTTACAAGATGATATTAAAAAGAGAAGAACATGACGACGGATATAATAACAAGCTACAAATAAAGATAATACACTTATGCACAAATACTAATAATTATTACAAATAAATACCTTAAGTGCTTTTTTAAAGGAGGCAGGGGGGACGAGTTGACGATCTCGGTATTTAAGGAGTTATAAAATTTAGGTCCTTGGAAAAAAACGGAAAATTGTTTGATGTTAGTGCGACAGAGAGGCAAACGATACTGATGAATGAGAGTTTCTTGTATGATACGAATGGATTTGTCTCTGTAAGGTAAATTTACAATCAAATTTTAAAGAAAGAGTACGGTTTTGACAGGAGTACATGAATAAACCAAGTTGTAATAGGTGTATGTCATAAAATTTTAAAATACCAAGAGTTTTAAAGATTGGATCAGTATGTGCATAGAAATGGGTTTTAGCTATAGTTCTCACCACTCGTTTCTGTAGAATTACAAGACGAACAAGGTTAGTTCTGTAAGTAGAGGCCCACACTCAGGTGCAGTAAAAAAAGTATGTATGGATAGACCAATGAAAAATACAATGTTCGTAAAGGTTTTGTTGACAGGTAGAAACTAGATTTGCGAATTATTGCAATAGGCTTTGAAACTTTGTTGGCCACATGTGAGATTTCGGACTTCCAATTTAAACTTTAATCTAGGATTACTCCCAGAAAACTGTTTCTTTTACCTGATCAAGTTTATGGTCATTTATTAAAAGTTGAATATCATGACTTGTACGTTTCCGACTTGGTTTAAATACCACAAATTTAAAATATAAAAAATATAAAACAATTTCCTGTACTCAGAGCGCAATTAAAAGACTTAAAAGTGGGATATTTCGTTCGGATCAACCGAACTTCGTCAGCCACAAAGTAAATTTGAATGTTAAGAAGGGTTATATAATGGTCCCGAAGGAGCTAAGATGGTGTCATAGATTCTGGCTAATTCCAACCCATTGTCTCTGTTCAAGGAGGGCTAACGTATTCTTATCTCAATTGCCTTATGCGGCGTTTGAAAGTATTACTTTCCTTGGCAAGAACTTTTGTTTTACTGGAATCCACCGAATGACCCGTGAGGTGGCAATGTTCACGAACAGCTGACGAGTTTGTAGAAAGATGTTCCTTTACTCGAGTTTCCAATAAACGAGACGTTTCGCCCACATAGTCTTTGTCACATTGTTCGCAATGGATATGATAGACTGTTCCACATTTTCTAAGATTTTCTGTTTTGTCCTTAACCCGAACAAGTTGTGATCTGATCTGATTGGATGCTAACAATACCGAGCACTGTATCGGCCTCGAGAGATCCCGAAGAATCTGTTAATGAGAAGAAAATTTATGCTTCAATGCCATACATCAAGGGCATTTCGGAACGCCTCCAAAGAGCATTCACATCACACGAGATTACACTTGTACACAAGCCTTTCAGTTCCTTAAGATCAACCAACCAAATTGACAACTTATTTAGCTCACTATTCAGAATTTTAGCCAAGCAATCTGCATCCTTATGAGACGAAAAAACGTTGGTATCATCAGCAAATAAAATAAATTCTAATTATGTAGATGCATTGTTTATATCGTTGATGTAAAGCAGAAAACATAAAGGTCCTAAAATAGAACCTTGTGGAACACCACACGAAATACTGGTACGTGAAGAAACATGGACGTTGTATTCAACAAATTGGAGTCTGTTTGAAAAATAGCTCTTTATCCATTTCAGGGCCAAGCCACGTATGCCGTAGTGTTCAAGTTTATCGAATAAGATAGAATGGTCAATTGTGTCAAAAGCTTTTGAGAGATCTAAAAAGACGCCAACAGCTAATTCACCATTATCCAAAGCAGACGAAATTATATCGTACAAATCAATCAAATCGAAACAGGCCTATAGTTGGTGACCAATGACGGGTCATCAGCTTTAAACAGAGGAACTACTCGAGCTATTTTCATTTGATCTGGTACAATACCACAAGCAATTGACAAATTCATAATGTGAGCCAGAGGATCTGAAATAATCTGGATGGATTCTTTAATTATAGACCTTGGAATATTATCATAGCCAGCGGCCTTTCCGGAAGCAAAAGATTGAGCAATGGTGATTATTTCATCTTTTGTTGTTGGGTTAAAGAAAATTGATTCCCGGAAAGATCCGTATAGAAAGTCTTTATGCGAACACGGAGGAGACTGAATTTCTTTTGCAAGGTTAGGACCAATACTGGAGAAGTAACTGGAAAACCTATTAGCGACTTCTACTGGGTCAGCGATTTCTAGATCATTTGATCTAAACACTGTATTTACTCGAGGCTTTGATTTTTTTCTATTTAATGCTTCATTTAGAATTTTCCAAGTGGCATGGGGATTGGATTTAACATCTTGCAATTTCTTCTCATAATACAAACGCTTAGCCAAACGCAAGGTGTGACTCAGTTTATTTTTGTACGTTTTATAAAGCGAAGCATTGACCATTGATGGAACACAAAGATATTTCTTATAAAAGTTGGTTCTTCCTTTTGATAGATTTAAGAAGAGCTTTCGTTAACCACCGTTTTTTAAAGTGCCTTTGCTTACGAGTTACCTTCTTAAGAAGGAAGCAGTCATTATATATCAAGAAAGCGGTCGTACGCAGTATTTGGCTCGTCACAATCTTTATGGGGGAGACCAATCAACACATTCTAGTTTTTCAATAAATGAAGGAATGTTGACCGGGTTCTTGTCTCTAATAAAAACAGGATCTTGTCGACATCGATTTACTAACGTGTTATCCGAATGGATTGAAAAGACGGGTAGATGATCTGAAATGTCAGTAAATAATAAACCGCTTCTCGAACGCTCAAAAAAGTTATTCACAAAAATATTATCAATTAACGTAGCGGTATGAGAGGTAATTCGCGAGGGACGTGTAATCAAAGGAAAAAACAACTTAGAGAACATTCAATCTAGAAATTGGCCTGTGAGGTGATGGTGTTGGTAGTTCATTAAATTAACATTGAAATCCCCGATAAGGAAGCATATTCTATTCTCTCTAGAGATTTTATCTAACAATTCATTGTTTGTTGACACGAAATCGTCAATTCTTTGATTAGGAGGTCTGTACACAATACCCACGATTATATTCTTTTCCCGAGGTCTTGTCACTTCAATAAATAGTGATTCTACGATGTCAACATTACCGATCGACAAATCTTCTCGAAGCTTGAACTGTAGATCGTTTGAAACATACAGACCTACCACACCTCGTGTTTTATTTTGCCTATGTTTGTGAAGAAATTTTAAACCCTTAACCCATTGGCACCCGTGCCGGCCAAAACCGGCCGTAAAAAACTCCCATGCTTCAAAACATTGCAACTTTCTCAATCGCAAGAATATTGCCTTAACTGTTAGTTGTGAGCACGAAATGGAATGCCCTTTAAATTTGCAAGAAACGTAGCCATTTTTACCAAATATGGCCTTTTGAGTTTGGACAAGAACGAAACTGACCGTTTTTAACGTCAAAGAGAAACGACAAAAAAGCCCCTTTTTGCCTTCATGTGTTTTAAGGAAATCATCGCCGAAAAACCAAACTTCAACCATCATAACGAAATTCAGTCCTTTTTCTAGCTTAGAAATGACTTTTTTTGTTCATATTCTTCTCCCGAGCGTAGATACAGCCTTTTGTTCCAGTGCATTCAGGCCTTTCCGCCATTTTCAACATCTAGACCACATTGCATGCTGGGAAATGACGAGAATTTTCGACAGCACCCGTTCCTTCTCCCAATTCTTTCACATATAAACTAAGTCTACAGCCACTCCGATCTATAGCCACTCCGACCTACTGCCAAAAATTCCTGCTTGTGGTCATCTTCAGTACTCAGAAATTCCGAAATGTGTGGCGGTAGGTCGAGAATTTCAATAGTCGAGTCCCAAAGGTACTAAGTGTTCGACCGGCCAAATTCCCAGTTCGTCGAACAACAAGCCAAATTCAACAAACAAAGTACATAACCTTGCTCGATTCTTTGAGAAAGTGGACTCTTAGCTACCGTCACGCTTAATGATGCTCATCAGGCAGCCGCTCAAGATGAAAAATGGCTGTAAATTTAGCAGAAATCGCAAGCAAACCGAACTTGGGCCATTGTTGTCGCTTCACGGATAAAAAAAAATAGCTACGTCAAAATGACGTTTTCAGAAACCTTGAGCCTCCAATGGCTTAGGACAGCACCACTTTTCCCTGGTAGTTCAAATAAAGAGTCATGAATTGGTATTCATCGTTTATAGGTGGAAAATCACTCCGAAAATGTAAAAACGGCCGGTAGTCAATGGGAAGATTCGCTTTGCCAGGTCTCAGAAGTTCCGATGGCAGAAAACTTAATGTCTAAGCATGATAGAAGTTCAGTCAGGCTGTTTAAATTGTGTGAAAGACTACGAAAATTAAGGTGCAGTAGAGAGAAATCAGCGCCAGAATAATTTTCCTGTGTGAGCATTTCGTTAAATTGATTTTCAATGAAATAGTCGTAGGGCGTCTCTCCTGTGTTAAAATTAATATCAGGATCTAGATTGTCAGTCTGTGTTAAAGACATGTTTGAGTTAGAAAAATGGGATTGTAATGTAGACTAGAAAATCTATCGGGATCGAAGTGGACCGGGCCATTTTGACGTTCATAAAGCGCCAGAAAAAAGCTAGAATCGTCTAAATTATTAAAAGGCAGTACATCTGAAAGTGAGTATTGAGTTACTGACATTTTTAAGTAATAATATAACTTATCTGAGCTTATCTGGATTGAGCAGGTCTATCTTTCACAATCAGTCTGTCCAAAACAAAGTAAGCCATTTTCCCATTTCGTTTAGCTTCTGCCATTTTTGGCCTCTGTTCTTCGCGCATCTCCATGGTTTCCTTCGCAAGATCCTCGTTGACAAATAAACCAGCGGGTTTAATTCTTCTTGCACTTCTAATGATTGAATCCTTTTGCCTCCAGTCGCGAAGCCTACAGACAATTGTGCCTGGGCGTCGTCTGGAACCAGCAACAACCCGACCGACACGGTGAGCGCAAGGTTATTCTGTTTATAAACAAAATACGATTTATATATCCCCTAAATTTTTTTTTTTCGCGGTGGGAGGAAGGAAAAAAACTACTCCTGATACACTTTCTTGTCAATTCGTATGTTTCTCGTCCAGATTCTGGACTTTTTTCTGATTGGTCGAGGAACAAAACAATCTTTCGAGTCCCGTTCCGATTGGTTACCTGATTTAAATATGTGACTTCCGGTGCAAACTCAACACAAGTAAGCCGTTATAACTTTTGTCGGCTCACGCGGCGCTGGGCGAATTCAAGAATTTATTCACGAATCCTTGAAGGAAGAGCGGATGGAATGCATCTCAAGGATCGTTTGATTAAAAGAAGACGTTTCAGCCTTACTTCCCGCGGGATTTGGCAAGATCAGATATAATTTACTAATTGTCCCGAAAGTGATAAAAAAATTTCATCGTTCTGACTGATTCTAAAGCTCTGTAGCTGTGGTGGGTCCCCTGGAATATACATATATATAGAACCAACGATTCGGGAATCTAAAGAGAATCGAAAGCAGATTGTGCTGCGCGCCGCGATTCAAATCGTCGAAGAACTGTATTCACTAATCATTTATTTTACAGGCGTGCTTTTTGCAAGAAGTGCTGCTGCAGAATTAATGTTCTTTCGACACTTTTGATCACTTTGTGATAAAATAACGGATTGTACCGTTCTACCGGCCAACTTTTTCATTGAATTCTTTCTTTCCTGACGGTTTAAATAGAACAGAGAAACCGCATCAACGGTTGAGCATGATTGAAAAGTTCGCCGAAAACCGCATGGATTTTCAGTAAAATCTGGTTGGCTGACATTTATCGTATGACAAGAGATAACATCGCTATTGACAGCTACGCCTCATGACATTTGTCATTCGTGTTGACAGAACCGTTAATTTAAGGGGCGGCAGATGAATTGACAAGAAATTGTATCAGGCGTAGTTTTATTCCTTCCTCCCGCCGCCATAAAAAACACTTCGCCTGATCGCAGGTTAACATGGCACTTGGGTTTTAACCGCATTTCCTTGAATTATAACATTTCACTAGAAACACAGAGCAATTTATTCAGCACTTATTGGCTAACGGCTTAATATTAACGGCAGCTTTAAGTGGAATTACGGGCTGCAATAACATCGAACAAAGAAAAAGCAAATTCAAGGTAATTCGATAATTACCCGCTGAGTAATGGGAAACGACGGTGGATCCGACTTAAGGGAACCAGCCAAAACTACTTAACTTGCTAGGGACCCACTTTTTAGGGCTGGGGGGGGGGAAGGGGAGGGGGTTTTTCTATATGCAGAAACCACACAATGTTGCTGCTTGTTTGGATGAATCTGCTTGCAGCAGGTTTACCACGAACTGTTACCTCTCAATCACAAGCAACGCGAACAACAACACTGCAGATCGGTCCACAAACTGAACGCCCATCAACAACAGCGACCTTGTTTACGGAGAGGACATTGCCTCCGCCAACATTGAACGCGACAACAGGCCAGGTCCAATTTCGTTGACACCTCGAAAGCCACCTCAGTGTAAGTGTCGCTTCATTCAGATAATGCGATCATATTTTTGTTACTTGTTATAGTTTCAATATATTGTTTAATGTAGTTTCTTTAGACGTATTTTAACGTAGTTTTAATATTTAAGATAACTTCATATTTTATGAGAAGATGCACTGCCTTACCAATATCGTTATCGTTAACGTTGTGACTATGGATATATGAAAATCATATTTACTCATTCGTTATCGTTATCATTTTCGCCTTTTAAGCTTAAACGTTCTTAAAAACAACAACAACAACGTCTTTATTGTACCCTTCAATTTTAAGATATTTACACGAATTATAAAAGTACTAATATATAAGAGAAGGTTTAGAGTGAAAAATGCCTGAAGGTCACATTCTCAGGATATAGAATAGATTAAGGAAAAGGATCAGAGGTACGATACACTCAAGAAATGAAGCAAAACACACATCAAAAGACAAACACAAAATACAGACGCAGACATTCACAAAACACAATTGAAAATATAATATAGCATGCATAATTGAAAAACAAAGAAGTTATTGATTTGAAGGGAAGAAAATAGCATATATATATGAAAAATGTATCAATAGTCATCAGGAACTATGTTTTCTTAAAACCTTTTTAAACTGACTTATAGGCAGAGCTTTAGTACAACGTGTGAGAATTGGAAGGACTGCAGTATTGGATAAAATACCTGGATCAACTCAGTCACTCACTCACTCACTGACTTAATCAATTAATCAAACAATCAATCAACCAATGAAATAAGCAGATACCTAATGAATGGTGAAAATAGATTAATCATATTATAAAAACGAGGCTGCAACGTTCGATGACCTTGAAATGACTGTATATGAACCCACGGGAACTATATATGATTTTTTAGTGTACAATCTCTCACTTAAGTAAGAAACTTAAGAGCCGACAAAACAAAGAGTGGTCTACTGTGAGGCTTCTTCTTCCAAATAACTTTAATTCTGCGTGAACTTTACATATATGGTCACTTTGATGCATAGCATTTGTGCAATAACCGCTATGTTTGACTATATGTTCTCCTTTTTTCCCTCAGTTTCTGGAGACTTCGTTGTTAAATACTATGGCAAAGAATTCAGTACTCAAGATCTTCTTGTCAAGCTGAACATGACCTCGGCCCCATTTGATTTGCTGAACATATGCCCCAAAATAAGTTACTCCTGTGAATCAGTTTGCCCTTTGGGTGGTAGAGAAGAAGATAACTAAAGAATGCGTGGGAAGCCTTGTTACTGCGATAAACTTTGTCTCGAGCTAGGTGATTGCTGCTTCGACTACTTTTTAAGGTAATTCAAAAGAGTAGTTTGAAAATTAAAGAGCTCGAGCTAGAGAGGGAAAAGAATGGGACTTATTTATAAGAGAAAGTTGGATTCAGAATTAGTGAGTAAACGTTAACTCATTCAAATGCCAGTTCATCATGAATAATTCATAAGGAACAGATAACTCTGATTTAGACGAGAATGTAACCGCATCATCCCGCTAATAAACGATTGAAGGTGATGGTCGTATCTATTCTACTAAATTGTAATTAGAAATGAAAACAAAAAACAACGACAACAACAACAACAAACAAATGCACACAAATAATTAACAATTACTGGACTTGGTTGAGCAAAATATCGTGATTTGTCAATTATTAATAAAATAATAAATAATAAATAATTAATCTGCGAGACACTGGCAAATCACGATATTTTGCGAAAACCGAGTACAATAATAGTTTTATCATTCGATCACTGAGCTTGTTTTCCATAATTATTTTCGGCAAGGGTTAAACGATCTGCCATTTTTCACTGAATTTGAAGAGCTTGGACGCGTGGACACAACTACATGTACGCATGAGCAGAATATTATTTGCAGGAAAACCACAGTTGGACGGTACTGCGCACGAGCAGACCATTATTTGTAGGCAGTTGTTTGCAGGTTATGTGGCAGGCTCTGGGCCAATGAAAAGAAAAGGAAAAGGTATCGAATAGTACCTTATTATCAGTACCTTATTGAGACTATTTTGGAAAAGTGTCCTCGGCTTGTCGCCGGGAACCGATGATAGTGACAGAGAAACGGGGATCGGGAAGAAAGAGGAATTGACGACTCAACCTAAATTCTAAAAATGACGCTGTCTTCATATTTTGTTTAAGGTGGGTCAAAATGGTTTCGTTATTTTTAAACACCAACTCTTTGATGGATCGATACTCCTAATATGTTTCGTTTGTTTCCTTGAACATTGATCTTTTTTTCAGTTACAGGTATAAAGCCAAAATTAAGGGTGTTTCTAAGAGGCTGCACCGTTACTATGGTAACCTAATATGTCAAAAAATTGATCACAACTTGTTGACAAATGATTGGGGAATTTTTGTCAATGTTCAAGAAAACAAACAAAACATCGTGGTAGTAATGATCCATCGAAGCGTTGGTGTTTAGAAATAACGAAAACATTTTGAGCCACCTAAAAGACCTACGCCGAGAGTACCATTTCAATAGTCCTCTCCTCAAATTATGTCTGTGTTCTGTTTAAAGATGTGCTGCTGATCCAGTTCTGGAACATCGCGACTTAAGGCACATTTCTGTACAAGGGAAGAGTGGGAATTACCATGGTTACGCTATGATAGCCAGTTGTCCAGCTAACAATCCGTACAAAAGTTTGGAATCTCTGTGCAATGGAACGTCTTCTTCGGTTGATTTACCGGTGTCAGACTTGGAAACTAACACAGTATACAAGAATGCCTTCTGTGCCAGGTGCAATCATGTCAACAAAGAAACGTATTGGAGGTTTCTTGCAGTGTGCGACGGAAATTATACAGCGCGTGATATTCCAAAGAAGAGATCGCTGATGTTGAAGTTTATCATGGCAAATTGTACGTGGAGCTTTGAGGAACCGCATGGAAACTACAAAGATCTAAAACGGTGTTTGGCAGTTGTTAAGAAAGAATGTGCAAATTCTGAGCATGTTAAAACCGAGCCAATGCTGGTCAATTTGTGCTCATTTTACGTTTTTCCTGTCTGCCACAGTGTGGGAAGAAAGAACCCGCATTGTGAAATATGCGGCGTGGGATGGATGTAAGTTCATATTCATGTGACTGTTCTACACCGCAGCCAACTGACGGCCCGATTGGTGCAGGTTCTTTGCTCATCTTGTTCGACTTTTCTTCCTCTTCGGCTCACACCGTTCGAATTGGACGCGAAACAACCGTTGTCAAAAATAAAGCTTGTGCCGCTGGATTTGCTTTCGATCCATTCAGAGAGAGAGGTGCATTAAATTTTACACGACTGGGCCCTCCGAATCGACAAACGAAACGGCCGGCAATTATAGCTGCAATAGCGCCGGGTTTGTGCAGATTGACATAACTTTGGCCAATCTATATCCAAACGGTTCACTGTGGATTCCCCTCTATAAAAGAATGTTCAACAGTCACAGTTACTTCATTAATGGTTCCTCGTTATTCGTTTGCATGAATTTAACACGGAATTATACTGAAACGACGACACTGGCTTCTGAAGACTCCAAAGTTACAGCGGAGCAGATAATAACATATACCGGATGTGCAGTCTCCATGATATCGCTGATTATCCTCCTTTGTATCTATACTATTGCTGCCGAGCTGCGAACGTTGCCAGGAAAGAACCTGATGTGCCTGTCGATTACAATGCTGTCGTACCACATCTTCTTCTCGTTGATTGGTCAGACCAATCGACCACATTTTTGCACAGCAGTGGCTGTCCTGCTTCATTATTGTTTGCTGTCGACGTTCTGTTGGATGAGTGTCATGGCTTTTGATGTTGCTAAGACATTTGGCGTAAAAGGTAATGTTGAGGATTGAAAAGTAAGTAAATAAATAAATAAATAAAATAAATAAATAAATAACCAAATAAATTAATAAATTAATACTTTATTAACGTGTCAGTGATTACCTAGGGTGCTTTCCTTTTTATTAATCAGTAATGCGTTGTTTATCATTCATGTGATCTGGTCGATGCAGATTATGTCGGTTACAAAACCCGACACCTTTTCCGACGCGTTGCTGAACACAAATATTCGGCAAGTGACAAACATGTCGCTGAAGCGCGCGTTGGCAGCAATCTTTTGAATGAAAGCTTTTCAATATTGTTAAGAAATGCCAAAGCAAATTTGATTGTTTAGTGTTTTATCAAGAAACTCAACCTAATCTCAACGTGCAAACGGACTCCATACGTGCTGAACTTTTTGTCTAGTTAAAGTTATTTATTTCCGTTACATTTCTTAATCACCTATTGTTCTTTTAGTATTTACACGCCCTAAAATTTTATCATTTTCTGACTTGATAAGGGCGTTACGTGAACGTCGAAAGGTCGTCGAATTATCTTTTTACCTTTTTTTAAATCTTTTTGTCATGTTTTTTTAGAAATAGTTTATCGCAATTTTTTATAGTGGAATGCTTTCATTTACATGGAAAAACCGGGGAGAATTTTCTGTTAAAAGGAATTGAAGAGGACAAATTTTTCTCAATCAAAATAGAAAGGGACGAGCGTGTTCCTTTTGCACTGAGTCACTCTTTAAGAGACTGGTTATTAACCAAACACAGGCCGCCAAACCGCGCGTTTAATTCACCAAGGAGCATGGAACTAGTGAGATGCCCAAATGGTCAGGATTTTTCGATCACTCTGGTAAAATCGAGAAAAGAAGTATACCTCAGAGGGTATTCCTTTTATCTTCAAAAAATGTCCAGTGGAAAAGTCTGTTGCAACTGATTTACCACCTAAACAAACGCGTTTTCCATGCCCCTAGCTTACACAGTATCACTAATTGGGGATGTTTTTATTCAGATTTTGCGTATTCTAGTTGATTCTTTGATATTATTATTATTATTATTATTATTATTATTATTATTACAAGTAAAACCGGAAATAACAATATATAATTATATATCCCATAAAAAGGTAGATACAAGGCAAAGAAACAAAATGATGGTCGAAAAGGGTAACTTTTAATGCCATATATTACGGCGAGACATGACTAACCTTCTTCAGGGGCAACACTGAAGCAAAGTAAAAATGGAGAAAACGGTTACAATACAGAAATAGAAATAATAGACGTGTACTGAAGCGGCTACCAAAAAAGTGGCATTCCCAAGGTGGCATTCCCAAGGTGGTAAGAACAATGATAAGTTGTGATGAATTTGCAATTTTGTTAGACTCTGCAACAAAGTTAAGACATAAGTAGATACTGCTACGTAAGGGGTAGAACCAGAAGAAAAAAGTACAATCAGTTGAAGGTTCAGAACCCCTGCCCCACCCATTCATGCACTACTGACTTATTATTTAGACCTTGTAGACATTGTTTCTCTCACTTAACTTCTCATGGTTTTGAAAGTTATTTGTTGCTGAGCCAGCAAGCCAGAGCTTACTAATAAATGTAAAAAAAAAAATGGTTGTATTGAAATTTGGGGGTTAAATGTTGTACAGACGGAAGATTGTATTCATATTTTTGTGGATATTTATTATGAGTGGGCTTGGATCGAGGCAAGTGTATTTGTACTTCTTTGGGAAAATAGTTGACAATTTTTCTTTATTATTTTTACCTTTTTTAGTTTTTGCATATTAATTCATTAATACCAGAAATCACAAGTGTTAGTGGAGAGAGAGAGAGAGATGCTCTGAAAACACGCCTACCGCTCTTGTTCTGACAGTTTTTTTAGTTCACGATAAACCAAAAATTAAATGTTTTGCAATTTTTTTCTTTGGTTAAATTACGAAGGAAGACATCGCCCGCTATGTTTGTCATCGAATCGTAGATTCTCCACACCTCGCGATTCACACGTCATTTTGTTTAACCAATCACAGAAAGTGAATCGACCTTCTGAAACGAAGCGACGGTTTGCTTGCGACAGCGCTGTAGCTGTGGTGAAAGTGGTATTTGCGGTCAAGTTTAACAAAGTAATGGAAATTTCTAGTCCGAAGCTTAACTACATTCAAAACGGTGAAATTATTTTGAAATTTGGTTCATCCTGTCTCATAAAACCTTAGACCAAGTCAGTGGATTAACGAGCACATGAACGCTGTGCGATACCTCGTTCGACTCTCTCGTTCCGCCACTTCGACTAGGTCACCTGAAGATGTGTTAGACTGTGAAAATATTTTTAACTGGCCACTCTGGGAAGAATTATATCAAGGCTTGATGGACGGCTTTTTGGATGTATCTAAAGCGTTGTGAAAGGGATTGAATTCGCGCCGCGACTGCATTCGACAACACAAACAT
This sequence comes from Pachyseris speciosa, assembly GCA_016490735.1. NCBI lineage: Eukaryota > Metazoa > Cnidaria > Anthozoa > Scleractinia > Pachyseridae > Pachyseris > Pachyseris speciosa. Next base: position 599,572 of record JAEMWC010000233.1, on the reverse strand, counting down.
TTTCCCGCTGTGCTTTGAGCATGACTAAAGACGAAGGATGTGCGATTTACGCAGTGGCCCGATGTAGCCTTTTCGACGATTGGAGAAGGTATTTACCGTCGCCCTTTTATTTAGTCGTTTTCTTCAAAAAACTTACGGTCAACCGATAAGCCAGATAAGCGTTGTCTTTGTTTACGTGCCCAACTTTTGTATGGCTCGGCAAGAAGTTAAGCCTTCTCTCAAATTTGGTTTTCAAGTTTATCGTCAGTTTGTTTGTGAAGAAGGTTTTCAGGATTTCTGTGTTGGACCCATTCTTATAGCAAATTACATTTTAATTTCCCCTCAGTTTAAAAAATAGATTCAAATGAAATTTACCGTAAGCTTAAGCTTATAATTTAAACATTGTTGTAAAAAGGTTTTTCCTCAGACTACCATTGTAAATAGGTGCCACAAACCAGAAGCGTAACACTTTGTAAAACTGCCAAATCTATTAAAACAATTATTTGCTTTGTTTTTTTTCGACTGGTTCTTGGTCGGTTTTGACATAAACTTAAGTACTTGACTTCTTTAGAGTTAGCTTAGGTACTTTCCGCGTTTAGCGCGTACGTACACGAACTCGCACAAACAGCCATGATTTTAAAACTTTTCTCTGTTTCTGCTGAATCTTTGACATACAATTTTTAGCTTTATAAAATTGAATTAAATTATGTGAACCCCCATGCATTACAACCTCTGTGAAAACGTTTTTTGTAGTACAGTAATTTTTCAGATACAACAAAATGTTTCGCCACTCAAATTAAACTTATGTGTCGGAATCGTGTAATTCATTTGGGTAATCCATTTGAAAGCACGAACTGTTCCAGTATTTGTTTATGCGCAACTATTTTTCTTAGGCCAATACTTTGAATAATGGCTTTATTGTACACTTTGTTATAATTGTAATAGGGAATTTAGTTCATGGACAGTATAAAATAAAGTTTTGATGTCTGTGCGAATGAAGGTAACGTTTTAAGTTCCGGTTGAAAATAAAGTAATCATTTATTCCGTCACTGTTTAAGATACGTTTTTAACCTTCAAATATCGTATTTAGTAAAATTACTGAGCTTGCATCGGTTGCCTTAAGCAACTTAAATTGCTTCATTTAATGTTAGCATTAATTTGATTTCATTCGCATTGCTGCAACTTCTAGTTTAAGTTTTATAATTTCAAGAATTAAACAACACTTTTTAGGTGGGAAGTGCATTTAAGTGTACCACAAACGCGCTTTTTTTGTTTTGTTTTGTTTTTTTAACAAACAGCAACAACTATCTGTATCAACTTACCTTCTCAGGTATACATTGTCCCTGAGCAGACAACAGCCATAAAAAAAATAATTAAAAAAGTCGTCAAAAGTTCCGTTTAAAGAAAATGCAAGTCCAGTCCGTTGTCCAGTCCTTGGAATTTTTTTTTTTCTAGCTAACCTTTTGTGGCGCGGCGTCGCAGTGAACAAAAAGCGCGCGAAAGTATAGCCTCGTTTTCGTTCTTTCCTCCAGGCCCTCTCCTCTGAAAAAAATCTTAAACATCGATCATCGCCAAAAGCAATTGAAATTAGAAGAAACTGACAACGCCATCATAAAGAGCATACTCTCAAGCCTTAGGCAAAATTTTCTTTTGTTCCTACCTCAAATGGTCGTTGAGCAGGAAGCTGACAAACTTTTCAGTTAGATTTTCTACTGCCGCACTTTCTTAGGAAAAAGTAATCATGGCCATTTTTTAAAACACTATTTATTAAACTACAACTTCGCTTAAAAATATTCTTGGAGAAAGGTTCTAGTAAACTTGTAGAGCGAATATTAAACTTCGGTCCGTTCTGGTCACGTGACCGATGACGTCACAGCATTAAAAATGACAAAAATGTATATTTCATAAAAATATCTACCAATATCCAAATTTTTGTTTCCTCGCGTTTAATGCAACGCGAGATAGCACTTGTACCCAGACTCCCACTTATTGAAAATTGTATATACCTCCCTTAATATTTATATTTTGTTCGGTACCCGGGCAGTCCGAAATGGCTCACACCATTGTGCTTCAAACCACGTTGACTGCTTTTGCAATAACAAAATAACTTCGTCACAGTGAGCAAAAACGCACTTGTGAGCAAAGTCACGTGACCAATGACGTCATCGCCCTTAGTCTTGTACAATAATTAGTTTATGGTAAGACTTATTTCTAGACAACGTGGGGGTCTTGCTGCCCTCAAACTGACCAAGTTATTTGGGATTGACGATTTTCCAGCTGCAAAGAATTCTGGGAAGGTTCTTATTATAATTATATATTGTTATTTAATTATTATATTTAACCATTGGATTTGTTACGAAACAAAACATTTGAAAGTTCACTTTTCGCAATACCTAAATGTATATTTGTGTATTTCTTTTTATTTTGCGGTCCTTGGTTTTTTACTGTAGTGTGTCTGCTATCTTTTCAAACACATGGTCAAAATTATTCTTGGTGTTTCAAAACAGGTATTTTGTCTTGACCCAACCCACAATAGCCATTATTAGTTGCGTTATGATCAACACAAAGCAAAATATCGGTCGGATATAACCCGGTAAATTACATTTTATTTCCTGGAACTATCAGTCGACATGGTCAAAGAGGGAGCTATGGCTATATACTAAACTTACTGAAGCACAGTTTTCATACACCAACTGGCCTGACAAACCGCTCTTCGCGTGCTGGACAAAGAAGTTGCTCGCAAAATACAGTTTGTTTTCATGGACCACTCCAGCTGTTGTTGTTGCCATTAGCATCATTCTCGATAAAACTGAAACTGTTTTCATTGGATACGGTAAGGTTTTACCTGTTTTACCTCCTTCCATCGCTCAATCTTTCCATCAATCCACCTATCCTCCTCCCGTTCCCCCTTTCGTCCGTGCGTCCATCCATCCATCCATCCATCCATCCCTCCATCCATCCAACCATCCATCCATCCATCCATCTACCCATACATCTACTGATGGATCTACTTAATCTAAGAGTAAATTCTCCCTGGATGCACCATCCACTGCGTTTAAGTCAACTATGCTATAGTACAGCAAAAGCAGTGTTATTGTTTTGTCCGAGCTCTTTTCCGAGATAACGCTTAGCTTCGAACTTCATGACGCGTGAGTTTTTCAAGCGCTATTATGATCAATTGTATATTGAGAACTTTTTCTCATCAGACAGCAGACCTTGCCTTGCTTTTCTTGAAGTTAATAATAATACTTCCCAAATTAATGTGATCAAGTAAGCTGAAGCCACTCAAAGGGCACTAAGGTCACAAGGTAGCGGGCATTACCCCTCAAATCTACCAGAGCAAAGATTGAGCCCAAGCATTAGCAGCCATGGACAGCTGTTTCGGCCTTGTTAGGCCTCATCAGCATGGCATAGCTAATGCTCAGGCTCAAGTACCCACATATCAATAAAACAAGCAATGAAAACGTAAAGCTTGTGGGATGTGGCTGGAGTGACAAGAATACTTCACAAATTAATGTGATCAAGTAAGATGAAGCCACTCAAAGGGCACTAAGGCCACAAGGTAGCGGGCATTACCCCTTAAATCTACCAGAGCAAAGATTGAGCCCAAGCATTAGCAGCCATGGACAGCTGTTTCGGCCTTGTTAGGCCTCATCAGTACCCATCAAGTACCCACATATCAATAAAACAAGCAATGAAAACGTAAAGCTTGTGGGATGTGGCTGGAGTGACAAGAATACTTCACAAATTAATTTGCTCTGGTAGATTTAAGGGGTAATGCCCGCTACCTTGTGGCCTTAGTGCCCTTTGAGTGGCTTCAGCTTACTTGATCACATTAATTTGTGAAGTATTCTTGTCACTCCAGCCACATCCCACAAGCTTTACGTTCTCATTTTCTTGACGTTAGTTACGTTTTTGCTTGATGATATGAAGCCAACGATGATGACAATTGTGATCATAGACAAAATAACCATACTTTCTAGATGACCCTTCAAAGCTTTCGCATTCATTTAAAAGCTCCATTCACGCTGCGTATGATTTAAAGTGGCCATGCTCAAAAATCGAAATTTGCTAGAGGCAGATTTATTTATGAAGTTTTTTTTCCGTAGGGCGTGGCCGCGTCTGTTGGATTTCGAATGGAAGATTACTTCTGGTGATCTTTGGTGTGCCTGTGGCTGTCGTTCTTGTTTTCAACTGTATAGCACTTTCCATGACACTGGCGTCCATTCGGAAAGTCCAGAAGGTATAGCTTATGGTTTATTTATGACAGGAAATTAAGGAGCTAGTTCATTTAACTCATTTAATATTGTTCTTTCATACATTGCATACGTATGTGTGGAATTTTTGCGCTAGTGTCTCGCCATTTTGTACAACGAGTTGTTGCTAGTCATTTTACTTCAAATTAACAAATAGATTCCATGTTACCGTGCGTCTGTTCAGTAATAGATCGCAGATGACGTCAAAATGTGGTAAAAACAAAGAAGTGGTACACGAGCCGCAGGCGAGTGTGTCACTGTTGTTTTTACCACATTTTGACGTCTTCTGTGATCTATTACTGAACAGACGCACGGCAACATGGAATCTATTTGTTTTATATAATAAAGAAACAAAATACAAGCAAAAAACTTGTTTATTTTCACATTTCTGGAAAAAAGTGGGTCGTGATGACGTAATCTTTGCATCTGTCCTCTAATAGATCATAGCTAAGAACCAATCACAACGCGCGAACTATTCACCTGTTAGATGTAATTCCATGCTAAAGACCCTATAATTTGCTTCTTTCCAGTCCACTCAGCAAATAGTGGATCAGAGACAACAGACGAGCCTACCTATTCTGTACATAAAGCTCTCCTCTGCTTTAGGATTTACTTGGATGTTGGGTTTCATAGTTCCATTCGTCGAAGTCGAGTTCTTAATTTTTAACAGTTTGCAAGGTATGTACAGCCACTCGGGTGGGCCTTTCACTGCTAATTTTTCTATTCCCTTTTTATTCTTTTTTTGTTGTGAAATGTTTTATACACCCTATGCAAAAATGGCATCCTTTAACTTAGTGTTTTGTTCTTTTTCAAGTTCTGTAGTCTCACTAACCTCGTTCGGGATAATCTCAAAAAAAAAAAAAAAAAAAAACGCGAGCAGTGAGGCTATTTTGAATACGAAAAAAGTAATAATTTAATTATAGCCATTTTTGCATAGGGTCTATTAACAATGATAATTGCAGGAAAAAAGATTGATTGATTGATTGACCTACAGTGAGGCAAACTACAATTCTTTTAGGCATTTGTGGCTTTGCCGCAAACATTGAAAACGTTTAAAATGCCGCGATTTATGAAATGGCATTGTTAAACCAGATGCTGATTTCAGAGTCTTTTAGACTAACTTTTACTTATTTTCGACTGATATGTGCTCTTAAAGGTTGGTAACGAGAGTATTGTTGCTATTGACAATGAAAATGTCGACGTGAAAATGTACGAGAAGGAATATTAGATTATTCATTAACAAGGGGTTAGGACGTCAAAGGACGTCATATAACTCGGGAATGACGTCATTATTTCCAATGGTGGCAATCTTGCAGTCCTGCATTTGCCTAAAACTTAAATAAGCCACCAAGATGGCTCAATAATGAAAAGAGGTGACAACGCCTATAAGGCGAGTGAGTTTGTGTCATTTAAAGAGGAATATATGAAACGCATGACTGTCAAATTAAATCTGGGCGGCATAGCAACATCGAATTGAATGATCGTTGTCTGACCATCTACTTATTAATGAAGATATTTTGCTTTAAACTCTCACACTCAGTAGAGACTTGATCAAAGGCAATGTTAAGAATTTGGTAGCTTGTGATTTGTGTCATTGAAAGAGGAATATAGGAAACACGTGGCCGTCAAAATTGGGCGGTTTTCGTGATCATTGACTGACCAGCTAACTTGATAGCTTGGGATCTTTCTGATCTTTTTCTTATTTTTTCCGTGCAGGATTCTTCATTTTTCTCGCCTTTGTGGCAAACAAGAGAACACTGAACAAAGTGAAAGGCTTTTGGAATTCACATATAAAAGCAAGGACCACAAAAACGACCGACTCAGCAACTGGTGATAACAAACCCAACAAGACACAATCCAACAAGATTGAAGAGCAATTAATCACAACAGCTTTATAGTTTAGTTCGGGCTCCTTACTAAACAAGAAACAGAAGTTTAAAAACAGCCAGCTCCCGATCTACTGACGCCTCTCTAAGACGCGCACCTTAGACATCTAACGTTGCTCCGTGACTGCCATGCATCTGCTGCTTTACTGTCACTGGACATTCTTTACTACTGGCACCTCTACACAGCGGACAGCTGTTAGGGCTCTCGAAGGTGTCTGTATAAGAGAGAGTTAACTTTTGTATATTTTTAAAATATGTTCCTCTTTCAGGGTAGTGCTTCGGTAGGCAAGGTGGACCTTTTTGGATCGCGGATTTAACGCGTTTTACCAACTACTCTATTGATATTTTGCCTTTCTTCTATTTAGAGATCAATGAAAACTAAAACCTAGCGAAAGCATCGACATCTCTGTAAAGAGGACAGGTTACGATCAAGTTAAGATGGCCTAACAACAAGAATTCATAAGAGGAAAGGTGTTGCAGGCCTCGACGGTGTCTGTCTAAGAGGGAGTTCAATTTATATATATTTGTAAATTATGTTCCTCTCTGGAAGTAGTGGTGCAGTAGGCATTATGATCTCTATGGATAGCGGATGTAACGAGCTTGACCAACTATTCAATTGATATTTTACCTTTCTGCTGTTTCGCGATTAATAAAAAAAAACCCTCAAGCATAGACAATGTGTTAAACCTTTTTCCAGGGAAAGGAGAGCCTATGAGCTAATCATGGAGCGGATTGTATCTTACAAATGACCTAAAAGGCAATGCTATGGACAATGCATTTATCTGTTCAGTGAGCTAATAATTTCATAGCTTTACTACTTCATTCAGACAATTAGGAAGTGAACAGTATTAAAATAACCAGTTCACATTTTGGTCGAGATCAAGTAAGTTCGATTGAAAGAATAAAGAGGGTTTTAACACCACTGTTTAGCACAGTCACAAAGATCAAAGAGTATACCTCCTGATTAAACACTAAGCCTTTTAATGCGAACTCAAGTGACCTTAGAATCATTTTTTATCAGGAAAAAGCCTCATTTGGATATACTCTCAACACACCAATTTGCATATGCGACTACAAAACTAGTTTCGTCTAAAGACCTCGTCAGTTGGCCGCCATGATTGTTTTTGTTGTTGTTGTTGTTGTTGTTTTGTTCTTAGCTTTGAAGAATACAATTTCAAGTGACCTTATCTGTCAACTATTTATTACTCCGTAATAAACTCCGTAACTCCATAATATTATGCTCTGTATAATAAATAAATAAATAAATAACTTTATACGTGTTAACAAAATTTAGCATTTCTGCTAATTGGGGACACCTAAACAAGTTACAATTATCATGACTATTTACAAGGTAAAAAATTAAAAACAATAACTTTTTAAAAGTTAAAACCAAAGTACAAGAGTAAAGGCTAAACAAAACTAAAAATTAAGAAGACAAAAACTACCCATGAGGATAACGATGATGATGATGATGATGTCTAAAACAGTAGTTCTGTTAGGTTTTCCTGGTTACCTTTAATTTGATACCAGTTCAAGGCTTTTGGCAGTTAGTTCCAAACTCTCTCTGTAAATTAGAGTGAAAGTGCCAGTATCAAGGCGAATTTCCCAATTGGTGGTTTTACTAATCATTTGCCCAATCCTTTGCCTGCCCACTTTCTCCATGTAACTGGTGAACTTTATTTTAATCTCCTTGATATTCTTTGTTCCTTTTTATTTGGTTGCTATAGCAATCCAATGTATTTAAATTAACAACGATAATGTTGATAATAATACTGATGATGATGATGATGATGATGATGATGTTGATAATAATAATGATGATGATGGTGATGGATATGGTGATGGGTATGGTGATGGGTATGGTGATGGTGGTAATGATGATGATGATGATGATAATAATAATAATAAACAACAAAAACAATAATTAAATAACAATATATAATTATAATAAGAACCTTCCCAGAATTCTTTGCAGCTGGAAAATCGTCAATCCCAAATAACATGGTCAGTTTGAGGGCAGCAAGACCCCCACGTTGTCTAGAAATAAGTCTTACCATAAACTAATTATTGTACAAGACTAAGGGCGATGACGTCATTGGTCACGTGACTTTGCTCACAAGTGCGTTTTTGCTCACTGTGACGAAGTTATTTTGTTATTGCAAAAGCAGTCAACGTGGTTTGAAGCACAATGGTGTGAGCCATTTCGGACTGCCCGGGTACCGAACAAAATATAAATATTAAGGGAGGTATATACAATTTTCAATAAGTGGGAGTCTGGGTACAAGTGCCATCTCGCGTTGCATTAAACGCGAGGAAACAAAAATTTGGATATTGGTAGATATTTTTATGAAATATACATTTTTGTCATTTTTAATGCTGTGACGTCATCGGTCACGTGACCAGAACGGACCGAAGTTTAATATTCGCTCTACAAGTTTACTAGAACCTTTCTCCAAGAATATTTTTAAGCGAAGTTGTAGTTTAATAAATAGTGTTTAAAAAATGGCCATGATTACTTTTTCCTAAGAAAGTGCGGCAGTAGAAAATCTAACTGAAAAGTTTGTCAGCTTCCTGCTCAACGACCATTTGAGGTAGGAACAAAAGAAAATTTTGCCTAAGGCTTGAGAGTATGCTCTTTATGATGGCGTTGTCAGTTTCTTCTAATTTCAATTGCTTTTGGCGATGATCGATGTTTAAGATTTTTTTCAGAGGAGAGGGCCTGGAGGAAAGAACGAAAACGAGGCTATACTTTCGCGCGCTTTTTGTTCACTGCGACGCCGCGCCACAAAAGGTTAGCTAGAAAAAAAAAATTCCAAGGACTGGACAACGGACTGGACTTGCATTTTCTTTAAACGGAACTTTTGACGACTTTTTTAATTATTTTTTTTTATGGCTGTTGTCTGCTCAGGGACAATGTATACCTGAGAAGGTAAGTTGATACAGATAGTTGTTGCTGTTTGTTAAAAAAACAAAACAAAACAAAAAAAGCGCGTTTGTGGTACACTTAAATGCACTTCCCACCTAAAAAGTGTTGTTTAATTCTTGAAATTATAAAACTTAAACTAGAAGTTGCAGCAATGCGAATGAAATCAAATTAATGCTAACATTAAATGAAGCAATTTAAGTTGCTTAAGGCAACCGATGCAAGCTCAGTAATTTTACTAAATACGATATTTGAAGGTTAAAAACGTATCTTAAACAGTGACGGAATAAATGATTACTTTATTTTCAACCGGAACTTAAAACGTTACCTTCATTCGCACAGACATCAAAACTTTATTTTATACTGTCCATGAACTAAATTCCCTATTACAATTATAACAAAGTGTACAATAAAGCCATTATTCAAAGTATTGGCCTAAGAAAAATAGTTGCGCATAAACAAATACTGGAACAGTTCGTGCTTTCAAATGGATTACCCAAATGAATTACACGATTCCGACACATAAGTTTAATTTGAGTGGCGAAACATTTTGTTGTATCTGAAAAATTACTGTACTACAAAAAACGTTTTCACAGAGGTTGTAATGCATGGGGGTTCACATAATTTAATTCAATTTTATAAAGCTAAAAATTGTATGTCAAAGATTCAGCAGAAACAGAGAAAAGTTTTAAAATCATGGCTGTTTGTGCGAGTTCGTGTACGTACGCGCTAAACGCGGAAAGTACCTAAGCTAACTCTGAAGAAGTCAAGTACTTAAGTTTATGTCAAAACCGACCAAGAACCAGTCGAAAAAAAACAAAGCAAATAATTGTTTTAATAGATTTGGCAGTTTTACAAAGTGTTACGCTTCTGGTTTGTGGCACCTATTTACAATGGTAGTCTGAGGAAAAACCTTTTTACAACAATGTTTAAATTATAAGCTTAAGCTTACGGTAAATTTCATTTGAATCTATTTTTTAAACTGAGGGGAAATTAAAATGTAATTTGCTATAAGAATGGGTCCAACACAGAAATCCTGAAAACCTTCTTCACAAACAAACTGACGATAAACTTGAAAACCAAATTTGAGAGAAGGCTTAACTTCTTGCCGAGCCATACAAAAGTTGGGCACGTAAACAAAGACAACGCTTATCTGGCTTATCGGTTGACCGTAAGTTTTTTGAAGAAAACGACTAAATAAAAGGGTGACGGTAAATACCTTCTCCAATCGTCGAAAAGGCTACATCGGGCCACTGCGTAAATCGCACATCCTTCGTCTTTAGTCATGCTCAAAGCACAGCGGGAAAATGTTTGTGTTGTCGAATGCAGTCGCGGCGCGAATTCAATCCCTTTCACAACGCTTTAGATACATCCAAAAAGCCGTCCATCAAGCCTTGATATAATTCTTCCCAGAGTGGCCAGTTAAAAATATTTTCACAGTCTAACACATCTTCAGGTGACCTAGTCGAAGTGGCGGAACGAGAGAGTCGAACGAGGTATCGCACAGCGTTCATGTGCTCGTTAATCCACTGACTTGGTCTAAGGTTTTATGAGACAGGATGAACCAAATTTCAAAATAATTTCACCGTTTTGAATGTAGTTAAGCTTCGGACTAGAAATTTCCATTACTTTGTTAAACTTGACCGCAAATACCACTTTCACCACAGCTACAGCGCTGTCGCAAGCAAACCGTCGCTTCGTTTCAGAAGGTCGATTCACTTTCTGTGATTGGTTAAACAAAATGACGTGTGAATCGCGAGGTGTGGAGAATCTACGATTCGATGACAAACATAGCGGGCGATGTCTTCCTTCGTAATTTAACCAAAGAAAAAAATTGCAAAACATTTAATTTTTGGTTTATCGTGAACTAAAAAAACTGTCAGAACAAGAGCGGTAGGCGTGTTTTCAGAGCATCTCTCTCTCTCTCTCCACTAACACTTGTGATTTCTGGTATTAATGAATTAATATGCAAAAACTAAAAAAGGTAAAAATAATAAAGAAAAATTGTCAACTATTTTCCCAAAGAAGTACAAATACACTTGCCTCGATCCAAGCCCACTCATAATAAATATCCACAAAAATATGAATACAATCTTCCGTCTGTACAACATTTAACCCCCAAATTTCAATACAACCATTTTTTTTTTTACATTTATTAGTAAGCTCTGGCTTGCTGGCTCAGCAACAAATAACTTTCAAAACCATGAGAAGTTAAGTGAGAGAAACAATGTCTACAAGGTCTAAATAATAAGTCAGTAGTGCATGAATGGGTGGGGCAGGGGTTCTGAACCTTCAACTGATTGTACTTTTTTCTTCTGGTTCTACCCCTTACGTAGCAGTATCTACTTATGTCTTAACTTTGTTGCAGAGTCTAACAAAATTGCAAATTCATCACAACTTATCATTGTTCTTACCACCTTGGGAATGCCACCTTGGGAATGCCACTTTTTTGGTAGCCGCTTCAGTACACGTCTATTATTTCTATTTCTGTATTGTAACCGTTTTCTCCATTTTTACTTTGCTTCAGTGTTGCCCCTGAAGAAGGTTAGTCATGTCTCGCCGTAATATATGGCATTAAAAGTTACCCTTTTCGACCATCATTTTGTTTCTTTGCCTTGTATCTACCTTTTTATGGGATATATAATTATATATTGTTATTTCCGGTTTTACTTGTAATAATAATAATAATAATAATAATAATAATAATAATAATAATAATATTGTATTTAATTTGTATTCCACAAATACGTTTTCCATTCAGAGCAATAACCTTAAATACCAATTAAAATCAGCCATGCACTGGACTTAATAAAACCCTTTCTGGACATTTTAATGATAGATATCTTAGGCTATGTCTGCACTATACCGGATAGCATTTTATGCCGTCGTGAAAAATACTCCGACCTGGTGTGAACGGCAGTGGCCCAAAACCGCCGCCATCTTTCCACTAGAATCCAATCCTTGCTCCTCGTTGTTGATTTCCGTTTCGCTCCGATTCTTTGTTCACACTACTCCAGAAAGTGTCACGCAAACCTATCCAATATATAACGATTCACTTTCAAGATCGCAGCGGCCCAGCATCGCTCCGACGCAAAAACCGTGCCGAAATCATCGTTTTTAATGTGAACAAAAGCCTTATCTGATATGGTTTTCGTGCCGGCACAAGAGCTATCCGGTATAGTGTAGACGATATATTTTTGAAAGAAAATTAATCACCTTTGTAGCTCAAGCAGCATAATGAGTCTAATGGCTGACTTTGAAAACGAATTATAATTGATGTATCAATATAGCTTCATTTAACAACTTTTTGTTTCTGCCACATAAATGCGATGTTTACAGCTTGGCATTTCATGGTCTCAACCTAAAGTTTTGAACAGATAATTTCAGAACGCAAAAGGGTTCCCCCTTTTAAGGCTTCCTGAGCCAGGTAACATCCACTAAGAGCTCAGAACGGAGAAAAACGTTCTCGTCGTTTCCCATGAAGACTAAAACAAACAAACACAAATGAACAGTTTGAAATTCAAAGAGAACTCGCAGTGGTCGTTGCCAGTCGCCAAGAGCGTATGAGTTTCAGTTGAGTCCCCACTCATAGCAGGTATCTTCACTTGTTTGGCCCGGGCTTAAAATGTGTTACTTGTGTCCCCAGACCGTATTTAGGTCTTGTAATGCCATATCTCCATTCAACATTCATTTGGATATTCTTTTTTTATCGGAAAATTTTGCTCGCATAGATGTTCTGGAAAACTGTTGTTGTTATTGTTAGGGTGCTCTACCTCTGACCTACAGCAAATCGTTGGAGCCTAGGCAATTACAGTAGGCCCATCTAAAACATCCTTCAAACTGCTGGCATCACAATTGTATAGATTGGTTTAAATAAACTTGAGTCGACTTTTTTTTTCTTGTGTTCAACGTTTCTGCACGCGGATGTCCTGATCGTGCGTCAACACTTGTACACGCGGATGGCGTGATCGCGCGTCAATTTTTCCGCAAGCGGATGGCGTGATCGTGTGTTAGGCTTTTCTAGACGTGAGTGTGGTGATCGTGTGTCAGCTTTAAGTTTCCGCACTTGAATGCCGTAATCATGTGACAAACATTTCATCAAGACAAGGATACCGCATTTCTTAATTGTTAGCTGATGAACCCGTTTTGATAGTTTGCATCAACTGGGAACGTTCTAAGGCGTTATTACAAAGATTTCTAACAATAATGATTGGCATTCAATCGCAAGTCTGAAAGAGTATGCTAATGGGGGGAAGCAATGCATCAAATTTATTAGCGCCTTGAATTTTTGACAGTCTTGTAGAATTTATCGTTTTGGAAAAATGTGGAGTTCTAGAGATGAAGAAAAGTGCTTAACGCTACTTCTCTAACGTAAAATGCCTTTTTGATTAGTCAATAAAAGTTAACGTGTTGCCACATTCCAGCTTCAAAAAGTCGGTGTTGAAATGAAATTGAATATCATAATGTAGAAGAGTTCTGCCATATGATGAACGTTGAAGGATGATTCTCTGTCAGAGCTTCTTTGAGTTTAATAAATTTGGAGGATACTGGTTTCGCTGTTACTAATATCCTTTCGTTTCGTAGATTTTTAGTAACTTTGTTTCTCGATCGGGAATTTTGAGAAACGCACGTTAACCCACGACGTATTGGAATTCGGTATCTGGAGGTTGATGGATGTGTTGGAAGGAAAAGGTCGGTCGGGAAACGAACGACCCTGGAAAAATCCGATTTGAAGTCCGAAAATATCGGACTTCCGGCTGAACTGTGCATGCTTAGAGTTCAGAGCGTTTGTGAGAGTTCTGTTTTACTTCTGTTTATTTGAATTGTTTGGAAAACCCAATCAGAATCGTCAACCTATCGGATCTTTCGAGAGTCTCTCGTTTCGTCAAGCCTGCGCAGTACGGAGCGAAGACTCGAGGGACGAGAATGCAATTGTAACGGAAGCGAGGTTTTCGCAAACGTTTAATGCAGAAACCTGAATTGAGACCCTGGGTATGTTTAGTACACATTTCATAGAACATTGGTCAGAAATTTTAATCAAAGTTTCCGAAAAAAATGCGCCGGCTGGATTCTTAATTTCGTAATCCTTAAATTTCACTGTTTGGCTTGAGTTTTTACGCAGAAGTGTTCTCATTATACTGGTTTAAGCGCAATAGATTTCTCAGAATGTACAAATGTACTCGTTTTCCGAACAATGTATATTTCGTCTCAAACGAAATGTTTGAATAGCGTGAAAATACAAAACAGGATATATGACATCTGATATTCTCGGGAGATGACAAACACATAACGCTTCCTTAAATTTAAACCCTGTGTTCATAATTTTTTTTATTACAAGCCATCAAGTAAACTTTTCAAAAAAATTAAGGGAATATTAACATTTTGTTTTCCCGAAATAACTGGCGAGGCAAATTTTGTGAGATGAATTGAAATGAGTTCTCTTTTTTACGTTTCCGTTGGCTGTAAAAGTAACAGCTGTACAGGACTTTTCACTTGTTTCTGTGACGTTGCGGTTGGTGTTATAAGTACTTGTGTTGGTTATTGCTATCTTTTTTGACAAACGAGAGAATCGATCATCATCTTTCAAGTTTGCTGTGACGGTGCGGTTGGTGTTACTTGCTGTGGTTATTCAATCGTATCATTTTCAAAGAACAAGTGAATCGATCATCATCTTTAAAGTAAGTTATTTGTTTGTATTTTATCGTAATGTTTAGCTGTACTCAACTAAGTCGAGTAGTTACGTTACTGGCGCCGTTGTAAAACAGAAATGAAATTTAAAGAAAGTTGTTAAAAGAAGCTCTTTGAAGTTGTCTGTTTACGGGGAGATTTTATAAAGTGGAAAATTTTCTTGTCAGTTGTTGCTTATCGAACTTTTCGACGAACGAAATAACTCTTTTATTCAGAATGCAACTGATAATTACTACTACATTCTGTGCATATAATGTGACTGTTTAATGGCATCTGTTTTGTCATGTAATTTCACGAACACGCACATGGATAAACACCAGAGGAAAGGAAAATTTACTCTTTGGAAATTAACTGACCAATGGTATCAGAAGATTCGGAATAAATTTAAAATTTCCATCTTCTTATTATGATTTGCAGCCGGCTTGTTGTGCTCGATTGACAATTTCACTTCCTTTCGGTCAAATCAAAACGATTACTTCAAAAATTCAGATATAATACTAATCACACTAAATCCCAAGGCTTGTTTGAGAAAATGTCAGCTCATGTAAAAAGTCAAGTCAAATCCTGTTGTGTTTGAAGGGAGACAAATATCTGGTTTACAGCTGAGCCAAATTTGCACAGCTGTAACTTTCCAATCGAAAGCCAACAAAAGCCTGAGCGTAGATATTTTGATCGTAAGATTACTTTGGCGTAAGATTTCTGCTACTGAACACTTCATTTATAGAGTCCTGGCAAATCGACCTGTGCCAGCTTGCTACGTTCAAATGTTCGTATTTTATTGAAAAGAAAGTTTCCGGAATGCGTGCGGTACATTTGTATAGCACAAGCAAAAAATACAAACAACCCAATAAAACAAATCGACCGCTTTTACTGGCATCTTTGGGGATATGTGTTTCACTTAAATGTTATGCTTGGAAAACTATCTCCTCGGATCAAATGACTCTCCACCTATCACGCAAATCATGTAAACATTATCAAAGTTTTACTGATTCACATAATTATGGTCGATTGATCACTAATGTTCAAAGTTTTGATCTGAATCGTCTTTTTATCGAGCAGAGAGGAGAATATGTATTCTGATACAAGGGATTTACGGGTTCAGAAATAAATTTTGTTGGGGTCTGGTAACTTGTGTAACTAGTCTTGTCTGGTGTTCCACAAGGCTCCATATTGGGCCCCCTGCTCTTCCTTGCCTATATAGATGACATTCCACAATGTATTAAACATGACTCTAAAGTTGCTATTTTTGCCGATGATTCTAAGCTGTTCAAGATTATCGAAAAGCCCTCTGATACGTTTTCACTTCAACAAGACCTGACCCAACTCTCCAACTGGAGTGATACCTGGGAAATGCGTCTCAGCTTACCCAAATGTAAGGTCCTGAACATCTCTAGAAATAAAATGCCTACAAGAAGAGAATACCACCTTGATAGGACCCCACTGGCAACAGTTAGTGGAATTAAAGACCTGGGCATAACCGTCACCGACAATCTCCAATGGTCCCAACACATAAAGCAGATCTCCTTAAAAGAAAACCGAACCCTTGGCCTCATTCGCAGGATTTGTAGAGATATCACTGATATCAGTACCAAGAAACTCTTGTACTGCTCAATTGTTCGACCACAATTAGAGTAGGCCTGTGAACTATGGTCACCTTATACGTCGTTAGAAAATGTTCAGCGCAGGGCCACAAAGTTTATTTTAAATTACTCATGGAATATGTCCTAGAGGGATCGGCTTCTTAAACTCTCTCTGTTACCACTGGAATATATATGGAATATGAAAGACTTAGTACTTCTCTACAAAGCTGGAACTGGCTATGTAGATCTTGGCCATCATGACTTTTTTCCGCCAAACCATAGTACAGCAGAGAACAGGTAATTCATGCGAACTTAATTACCAAATACCTCATGTGAAACAAAACTATTTAAAATATTCCTTTTGTTATAGATCTATTCTTGCTTGGAACAAATTGCCAACAGACACAAAAACTGTGGACTCACTTCACACTTTTAAATTCGTACAGTTACAAACTTCTTTGTTATATTCTTCCAAATAGTGGGCTGTAAGTTGAACGCCTAAATACGACTGGGAAATTGGAGTGAAATGTATTGGGAGTGGGGGGTTTCTATTTTATAAATTTATTTTAACTTGATTATATACATGCTTTTATTATAATTATGTAAGCTGGGGCTGGATTTCAATTGGGACACCATTCTGTTTCCTGCTCCAGTTGCTGTTATCTATTTCTTTTCTTTTTTTAGCCATTTTCTTTCTTTATACATTATTTATGTATATGAATGCAACGAATTCAATAAAGTAAAGTAAAGTAAAGTAAAGTGAAACCACGAGCTCTCTTTGAGGCAGTATATTTTGAAACCCTTTTCACGGTTTGCTTTTGTTTAAACAAACAAACAAACAAGCAAACAAACAAAAAAACAAACAAATTTATCATAAACTGGAGTATTTTATGTTTCCCGGTCTTTGCACTTTGCTGTTTGCAGAATTGTTAAATCATCTACAGTTTCGTACTCCGTGCCTTTTCGTTTTATTCTATCAGCTTTGCCGGCTGCTAGTTGTCGAATTTATGACAAAATTCTGACAGCTTCTGTTTCATACGGCCAATGGAAACTTTAAAGTTGACAAGAGGACGTTTTCATGCAAGGAAATTAACCTTTCTGTATTAATTAATCCAGCAAAAGGCTCTTTACAGGTGAAAACACCTGACACTTCCTTGTTCAAAAATTTGGAAAACATACCATGTTTTATTAGGTTTCCGTGTGTACTCATGGCGGGATATATAGCTTTTACGAGTCGCGATGTATTTTAGCGAGAACGTTGAACGAGTCTAAATACAGAAGTCGAGTAAAAATGTCCAGCCAAAGGCCATACAACACACTAAACTATTCTTGCAAAAAAAAAAAAAAAAAAAAAAAAAAAAGAAAGAAACCAAAAAACAAAAACAAAATATTTCCCGCAGTATCGACTCATTTACATGCGCGAATGAGAAAGTGTGACACAAAAACGAGACTTCTGCGCATCGAATTTTCCCGCACTTTTCTGAAGTGATTGTTGCTTGAATTTGTCAGACAAGCCAGCGTGGTATCATACTTGGGGCGCCTCGTGTTTTCAACTTGATAAGACTCACCTGCAAGTTTATTAAACTATACTTGCTAAATATAAAAACGTTTGGCATTCCTTTTCATGCTTGACAAAGCATTACGTGAATATGTACATGAGCATTTGTTCCAACTGAGTATTTCAGATGCTTCTTATGCTTTGATGTCCTTATGCTTTTGAGACGAATGATTCACCAACCGTCACCCGAATCATTCTTGTAAATTATTTAGTTACTGAATTATGTGTCGATATTTTTTAAGTTATTGTTTTCTATACAGTTTATGAGAGATTAAGATTATAGATTATAACAAATGGAATTTCTCGATCACATTATCAACTGTATGCATTCGCAGGGAGTCACTCTGGAAATCAAGAAACAGAACAAACAACGCTGTCCGAGCCGTGCAGGGTGTACTAGTTTACTTTTCATTAATTAAAACATAACTTTCCGTGCTGACACCTTTTATTCTTTGCTCCCATTATTGATTTTCGAACTAGTATATAATAAATAAATGGAAATGATGAATTAGCGAGGTGAAATGAGCCATATACCATGAATGACTTTTTACTAAGATTGCATGAAATCATCAATTAATGAGATTGCAGGGTTTTTTTTTATCTCTAGCAAACATGATGTTCTTCTTCTTAATAACGTTGGAATTTCCCCATCCCTTAGTAACGAGAGACTCTTTGGTGAGAAAGCGACTTCAGACTAAAAAGAATTACACTTTCACCATAAAGCAACATTCATTCTCATCTGTTTACCAGGGCTACGGGGAGACTTTATGAACGCTGATTCCCTTTTTTTGTTTTCTTTATTTAGTTAAGGGAATCATTGCTAAGGACCGGATCGTATTAACTGCGGCTTTGTGAGTTAGTTAACTCTTGTTGGTATATTTCGTTATTAAATGACATTAAAGTTAACTCTTTTTCTACAGGACTAATGATAACATAAGCAGGGTTGCATATTAATTACAGCGATTATGCAGTTCTGCAGCAAGGAAGTGCTTCTATTTCTGCTTTTGTTGGTGTGGAGTGGAAAGAACGGAACCTTCGGCCAAGGTGAGGACGCAAAATCTTTAGTTAATAAGCAGTTCGCAATAAACCCGTGAATGATGAACAAATACATGTGACATGAAAATCGTATATTGAACTGCGATTGAAAGACTGAAGATCATCGCACTTATGAAGGCTACCTAAGCAGAAATGAAATGAAAGTCTGAAAAATAAGGAATCCACGCAGAATAGACACACGCGCTCAAAACTGTCTCAGATCCACAATCGCAAAAAACTTTAGACAGTTCTTCTGAATCAATTGTTTTAGTTATTAATGAAGTCAGGAAGAAAACCACTTTACAAAGAAGAAAGATTATCTAGTTGGCACTTAAACAAATTGCTAGATATTTTGTAAGAGTCACGTTTTCAACCTTTTTACGGCCTTCACGCAAGAAAACGTTACAGTAAAAAGGTTCTCAACAGCATGATAATGAAAATGAATTGAAAATGAATTATTTTTAATCCTCATTACGGAACTGTTCTTCTGTTTTTGTGGCGCTGTTTCATGGGGACATAGGCGAGTGCTAACACGTTCACTTTTGTGTGTATTAACACTCATAAATAAGTTTCTTTGAACAGCTGTACCACACTCTAATGAATGAATTATCTTTTGTTTTATTCACGATTTAAAAACCGACCCATGACCAGAACTAGACCAGGAGGA